>JAWPHD010004195.1:0-194551 GCA_037043455.1 Cyrtodaria siliqua
TTTTTTTAAAGTGTTTTTCTATGTAAAATTGTGAAAGAGGACACGTCGCCTAAAGTCCACATGTAAAAAAATGTCACAAAAAGATTTTATTGCCATGTTTAAAGGGTTTTTAAATAATATGTATTTGACCTTTTCTCAACATCGGCCTTTTTTTGCAAAAAAATGTAAGCCAACAATGATCGTTATTTTGGTATGTGTATAAAGTTACCTGTCCGATCCTAATTATATATGAAATCTTCGATTTATGCACAGACCTAATAACAAATAAATTATTAATATGTCTGTGATTTATGTTTGCACCTCATGATTTTCTCTTTCTTTACGGCGATCATTTTAAAAAAAAAAAGATTGTGATTGGTCGGTTTTCAACAATTGGCGGATGCAGTCTGGTATTATATCGTGGACTTTCCATGAATGAAACTACTTATGTTGATAGGGAAGCTGTCAAGAAGAAATAATACAGTGAATGAAATTTTATTGGTTACAATTACAATACAAGGTCAACTTTACTATGATCATCCTTATTACGTCACATACTTCTGATGTGTTATTGTGGCAATATATCACTACACCATGTATTATTGTTGCATCAGTCAGTGTTATTCAAATTAATCCAATGTTTATGTGTGAACATTCCAGCAAGGGATTGCTACTTGTTATTGCAGCTATTTTTTATTGTTGAGTCGGTATATCATCCGTTTTTTGGTATCCATACTATCTGATGAAGTACTTCAGGTATGTCCTGAAAATAAAACAAGGATAAACATTTACATCATTGTCACTTTATTTTTTCATTAATATATATTGCAGTCAGAGCTCTAACTTTTACTTTAAAACTGGGATAGTAACCAGAATATCCAAAAATGGTTTTAAATTGTTGGATATTCGTAAATTAAGACACCCTGAAAGTTGTACAGCAAAATAGGAAGGCTAATTGAAGTTATTTGAAATTCCTTAATTTTCTGCTGTCCTAGCAACAAGCCCATCAAACAATCATGTGGGCTATAATATATGCATTTCCCAACCGGTTTTCAAAACTAAGGTATTTTTATAGAAGGATGGAGGGGCGAGAAGGAAAAAAGAATGTCATTCAAGTTCAGATGCATTCTATCTTCTGTACAGGAATTTTTATATATATATATAATTTTCTCCCGGTAGGGTGATTATTCAACTTTACAACCATGCAATAAAATACTACAAGGATGGATGGAAATTCAAGGCCTCTCAAGTTACCAACTGTCATGCAACAAAATTCATTAAAAATCATTTTGTAGGCTCCAACATGATAATTAGTGAACAACTTCTACTTGGATCTTGATGAAGATGTATTTATCCTTAATAATAAGTATTCAGACATAAATAAACACTGCACATTTGGCAACTTTTTTGATTGATTAGCAAATGAACTTGGTAACTGATTTAGGTTACAAATGGTTATGAGGGAAAAGTATCTGCTACTCTAAACCAAAGGGAGATAATAATTTGGCATTTTAATAACTTCCAGCAGTTATAAAACTTGTAACTGTTTAAGGTTAGAACTCTGACTGTATTGTGAATCTTACAAATATACAACTCCTCCCTTCACCAACCCCTACTGAAAAGAAATAAACATACCCAATTTGTAATCTGATGCTATTGTCCCTGCAAATTGTTTCGTTGGAAAGGTACCAGCCATACAATCTGCAAAATAAAAAACAATGGTCTGTTACAATGCAGTTTTGTAAATTTATGGGCAAAACGGTGGTGCTAAATGAAAGGTTTGATGCTAATCATTCCCTTCAATTCTACTCGAAACATCGGTGTCAAATATTAAAAAAAAAAGACAAATATTACATGTTTTTTCATTCCCTTCAGAACTTGCAACATTGACTAAATATATTAAAATTGATATATGTTCTTTTAGACCCTTCGGAACTTACAACATCAATGAAAAATGTTTAACTTGCGATACATTCTTTTTCATTCCCTTCATAACTTGCAACATTGACAAAATATATTTAAATTGTCGACTGTGAGCTCGACTTATAAGTGAGGAAGTGTCGATTCTTACGGATGACGGGAGGTGCACAGAACTGGTTCTACCCAGGAAAAGCGGGAGGTCTGCCTCCACCACAAAAAATCGACAGTCATATATAACCTTGCATGTGTTGAAAATGACGTAAAACACCATACAAACAAATATTTGTAATTAATTGTAATACATTCTTTTTCATTCCCTTCAGAACTTGCAACATTGACAAACTATATTTAAATTGGGACACATTCTTTTTCCTTTTCATCAGCACTTGAAACATTGAACGTGTCCATTTTCAAAAAAACATTCAAAAAAGCATAATTCACCAACATGATCTTGTCCAGATTTCAAAAATAGACAAAAAAACATAATTCACCAACATGATCTGTGTCCATATGTCAAAAATAGACAAAAAAACATAATTCACCAACATGATCTGTGTCCAGATGTCAAAAAAAGCATAGTACACCACATGATCTGTGTCCACATTTTCATAAACCTGATATTTTACCCCCCAAAAGTGATCCAAGCCCCTTATTCTTAGTATTTGTCCCCAAAGCAAACCATTTCCCCGGAATAAACCTTTCAAGTGTCACATAACAACAACTGTTAAAATATGGTCACGGCTCTATAAGGCGGTGTGTCCACATTTTCAAAAATACACTTTTCATAAGAAAAATTTCATTATTTAAAATGTGGACACGGCTCTATATATTCGATTTCCTTCACAATGTACATATAGTAGTTGAGCTTATATTTGTTGGCTTCTGTCTGCTTGGGATGATGTCGGTGTTGTCAGATCACTATGTCATGGTTGTTTATCCTAGTTAAAGGGAAGCTCTTGATAGCATAGCAATTACCATTAGTAAGGTACAGTAGGTTCAGTGCCTTCTCAAAGATGCTCCCGAAATGCAGAGTGAGGCATATGTGTCGCATGGAAAAACTCTCCTAGGGTACTAGAAAATAACAAGCTTGATGATTTCAAGTAAACTGTTTTTAAGGTGCTTACTTTTTAAATTAACGTAAAAGAAAGATTCAATGAAAAAGCCATTGGTGGATATTGCTAAAATCACTGGCTAAAATCAGAAAATAACAGTGATAAGATTATTTTTTTTAAATACTTTGACGTCTAAAATACCACTTGTCCACTTGTGTAAATACAAAAAAAAATGAAGTTATGAATGTATGGCATCATTTTAATAATGAATTTGTCTCTAGGTTCCCTTGGATGCGTCTGAAGTTGCTGTTTGTCAACAAGCTGGAGCAGGTTATGGAACAGTTCAACAAAGAGGTGCCGTATGATCATCTGCAGCCTTTCCCCAATGTAGAGAATGTTAAATATGAGGAAATGAGGAAAAGGGTCATCGATGCTGTCCAGAAGTTTAATGGGTAAATAACTAAGTTATTATTAAAAAAAAAATTCTATGCTGCCTTAGTATTAGCTTTTATCTTGGGGTTCAGCATGGCTTAATATTTATGTTTTGAGGATCAGCATATTAAAGCAGAAATTTACAAAATTCTCAAAATACAAATTAGCATGTGCATTTCTTGACAAACAAGTACATTGCGATCGTCACATTTGCAGTAACTTAAACCATTGCTTGCTAATTCAATCTTCGGTAATTGAGGGTTATATTTGCATTTAACCATGTTCAGATTCTGTGAGTACTTCTTTTACAGAGTAGCTGTAATACTAAGGCATTACATAATTTACAGAGTATGTAGACGGGGCCTTTTTACCCTTTTTGCAGACGCCGATATATGGCGTCTTCCCCATCAAAAATCTTAATTTTCCCCCCAAAATAACTATAAAAATCCCCCTCTTTCAGAATAATTCCCCATCAAAATGTTGTTTATCATAAAATCATCTATTTATAACCGCATTATGTGCCGATTCATAACTGCGTAAAGTTCTGTTTTTGGCCAGTGTGTTCTATTACACTGCGGGGTTTACATTTGAAATAGAGCGATCCAAACAAATTTATGAATCGCCCCAGTTTTCATCGTAGCATTGCTGAAGTTCATGTGATGACAAAATCGGAGATAGTCAGAAAATCCCGTCATTCTTAGGGACCATTCATTCCAAATGGTGATCGAGATTTTTTTGAATGCACGATTTTACGACTTTACAACAATCGTGATCAACTTAAAATGGTACATATTCAAAAACAGATTGTTTATATTTTCGGACTGAAATTTTGGACTGAAAAATAAAAATTCTACAAGCAGCAAAATGATAACAAATTTCCTTAAGAAGACAAATAATGTAACAACTGAAAGCAACATATAAATAAAAGTTGATGTAAATTAAAATGACCAAAAATGACTGTTTCCCTTTACTGTTTTTCTCTTCTTTAAATGTTTGTGCAAGTAAATTTATACATTTAGAAAGGTAGATATAACCTTTTTACCAACAATTTATTGTGACTATTTTTCCCCAAACCTTGGAAAATGGCCCTTTTTCCCTACAAAAATGGCTAGGGCCCCATCCCAATTTTTGAAAAAAAGGCCCTGGTAGAGAAATAATGACTGCCAAAATATGTCACATGACCTTCATTACTTTTACCCTGCCAGAAATGGTTGGCATTAAGCTGCATTTATATACTTCATGTTTAAATACAATTTTTTTAACTCAATTTGTTTTTATTTGTTAATTAATGCCTTAACTGGAATTTCCTTAGTGTTAAAATAGCTGAAGGAAGGTGATGATAACATACACAACCATAACTGAATAACATGTATAACTGTATATATTTCAACAGAATTACTGTTTTAAACAAGCGTGCATCTGCATTAATGTGTTACACTATAATAAAGTCTATATTTACTTTGTAACGTGTTTATATATAAATGACTGTATTTTAGAGCACCGTTTACAGTACAGAGGTTATGTGAGTTGGTAACGCAGCCCAAAAAACACTACACCAGATGCGATAAATTTCTCAGAGGCATTGAAAAGGTAAAATTGCAAATTTGATTTTAGCATGATTTTAAAGAAACTAACCTGCCAAATAACGACAAAATTACACTACAACACCTTTAATCAAAATTCTGTCCATGTGTTCAGGTCATGTAAAAGGTCTATTTTTTTCACAGGTTTTTAAAATACCCGTGATTGAATATGCGTAAAATGGATTATGAGTTGGTAACTCTTAATTCAACGCTCCAGTTTTGGGGTTTGACCTGGCTGGCTATGTTTCTCAAAATATGTAGGTTGTATATATCATATACCTCGTAGCAGGTTTAGAAACACTACATCAATTGTAAAATTTTCCTGTTGACTACGAGATAGTGACTTTAAAAGAGAAATGGTAATGGAAAGCTGGAAGCATTGTTTTTCATAGTAAAATGGCCTTAAAGGGAGATTTTGTTTTTGTTTTCAACAAAAGGATTTTAAAGGCGAACATGCTCTATTCCTGAAAGAGGTTCTTGAATCAATATTTCTTCAGTTTAACTGAATACAGGCGTTCACGATTGAGCATGGAATTACATTCATACTGACGCAATGTCATCGTGTGTTCAACACCGCCACATTCCTCGCTGAGCGTAAACGAGTGTGAATATAAAATGAGTAGTTGTCTTTCTTGTCACTAATTTGTCGACCCATTGTCTCCTCAGTAGCTAGCGATATTTACACACAACAAGTAAATTATATGTGGTCTACGTCATTGTTTTTTGAATGTTTATGAAAGATCTCGTCTAGCCTTGCAATGAAAACAATATTTAGCACAGTGAACGATGCTTGATGGTTCATGACAAATTAGCACAATGATTTATTTTTAGTGGTCGATCATCATTTTACATCTCCAGAGTTAAATTGTCCACACGGTTTACACAACTGCGGCAAGTGAGAGTGTCGATCATAGGAATTATTTTATTTCATGCACTTAGGTAGTTTCAGCCTATTCTAATAAATTGGACCTGAGAAAAAATGGCAAACAGCTTTAAAAACAAATTTAAACAAAAACGCGTGCACACATTTTTACAGACAAAAACTAAAGTCATAATGGGGATATACGTCAAGTGAAGTATTTTAGTAAAATTTTATATCAACATCTTATAGCGAAAAGGTGTCTTTAGAAGTACATGTACTCGGTGTTATGTTATGATATCGATTTTGGTCAGGTGAGACTTGTAGGCGGGGTGAGTGGGAGGTGTCAGCTAGTTTCAGTTCACTGAGTATTTCCATTTTTCTGGACGGCGTCATCGGTTGTTTACGTCTGATGCGTCAAACATCCATTGACACACTCGATGTATTTTCATGCTTTAAATTGTTGTATTAGTTCTTTAGAAGAAAAAAAGAGCTATTGTCATATTTGATCGTCGTCGTCTGCTTCAGGTTAAAGGTCATCCCCGAAACTACTTTACATAATGAATTGAAACTTCACAGATGTATTCGGCATCATTAGACAACATCATGGAGCCAGGTTCTACAACTCTTGCTTTTATTTTAACAGAATTATGGCCCCTTTTATACTTAGAAAATTGGTTAAAGTTTTGTATGTAAATTTGTTTCTATGAATATACTTTACATAATGGATTGAAACTTCACATCATTTGGCATCATTATACAACATCATAGAGCCGGTTTCAACAGCTCTTGCTTTTATTTTAACAGAATTATGGCCCCTTTTATACTTAGGAAATTTTGTTAAAGTTTTGTATGTAAGCTTTTTTCTCGAAAACTAATTTACATAATGGATTTAGACTTCACACATATTCAGCGTCATTAACCATATTGGTTTAATAATTAAATAAAATAACCCTAAAGTTTTGTATGTAATCTGGTCACCTTAGTTTCTTTTTTTTAATTTAAATGTTTCTTAAAGAGTTCAATAATACGTCACACATGCATTTACTTCCATATGAAGAACTAGAGACAAGTGCCATAATTCTGCTGGACAATTAAGAAGAATTATACTTTTCAACTTAGTTTCCCAATAAATAAACAAGGCTTTGAAAGTGGAGCGTCTGCACTGACAGGCGGTGCTTCTTGTTCTTAGTTAATGCACATTGTTTGCTCTATTTTAGCCAAAAGGCTATATTCATGAATAAGCATTTAGTAACTAGTCAAAAGAAAAGAAAAACTAAACAGCATTTCAGCTTTAATATGGTAAAGTAGGGATTTAAATGTATATAAAAACATGTCATATCTGTAGACATTGGGGGTAATGTAAGTGTCATGCTTTTTTTATCCAGTTCCTGTTGTAACAAGTGTCGTGTTTTGTTTCCATTTCCTGTTATAACAAGGGTCATGTTTTGTTTCCAGTTCCTGTTATAACAAGTGTCATATTTAGTTTCCATTTCCTGTTATAACAAGTTTCCAGTTCCTGTTATAACAAGTGTCATGTTTTGTTCCCATTTCCTGTTATAACAAGTGTCATGTTTTGTTTCCAGTTCCTGTTATAACAAGTTTCCAGTTCCTGTTATAACAAGTGTCATGTTTTGTTTCCAGTTCCTGTTATAACAAGTGTCATGTTTTGTTTCAGAATGTAATGGTTGTGAGCACAGTTGATCCCAACGGAAGGTTTGTCACATCTCAGTTTTTATGTTATGTTTAAAACGTCAGATTATTTATTCCTTCTCTTGGGACACACAGCAATCTTTATTATTTTAGTTTTGAAGACAGCAGATGACAGTCACACAGCCTTTTTAACCTATTTAAGTGGGGCCGAATTTGGGCATCTTCCCAATTGCAAAAACCTCTTTATTTTCCCAATTTTGGGTAAAAAAATCCCAATCAAAAATCCCATTCAATTTTTTTTTTTTAGAAAGTGACTTTCCATTGTTTGTATGTTAAAATCATTGCTAAATTCAATACCTGATTGATATTATATTATATAAAGTTTATATAAAGTTTTCTCTTAAAAAACAAAAAGCGAAAGTCACACCCTTTTTATCCCAATTTTGATAATCTCCCTCTTCTTTTCCCAAAAGCAACAGGCCTGTGCCTTTTTCCAATTTTCTCGAAAAAAGCCATGAGTCGCACAAGTTTTCTGTGTTTAATTATTTACATCCAGCTAGGTCAGCTCCAAGAATAGGATCACTAGACCTATTGGTGTCTTGATTTCTGTTAAGTACAATTTCTGACTACCAGTTATGTCTCCCCCACTTTGTGGAGGGAAGACAGATTGCTTTTGTGCTGTCTGTCGACTCGACTGTATGTCACAATATTTGTCTGGACTAGTTCTCCTACACCTCTTGCCGGACTTCAGAGGAACTTTGCAGGGATGATTAGTACCAAGCCTAGTTGTGCATATCGTCAGCATGTTCCAGTTCAATGATTTTTGGCAGAGTTATGGTCCTTTAGAGGTTTTAATTCACAAACGTTGTCCAGACTAGTTCTCCTGAACTCCTGGACGGATTTCATCAGAATTTGGCTGGGATGATCAGTACCATGCCTTGCACATTCATTGTCATGTTCTGGTTGAATGATTTTTGACAAAGTTATGGCCCTTTAAAGGTTTTAATACAAAAACTTTGTCCAGACTAGTTCTCCTGATTCCCTGGCCGGATTTCATCGAAATCATAGTAGAGGTGATTATTGCCAAACCTAGTTGCGCATACCGTCTTCATGTAACAGTTGAACAATTTTTGGCGGATTTATGGCCCTTTCCCCAGATATTAAAAACAACATCTACTCGTTAGAGGCCAGTTTCCGTCCAAGCCCAGTTTCCGTCATTCTCATTTAAAAAACGTTTTTACACTGCAAATTACTTAAGCGATGTCACTTATTGTCAGACGTTTATAACTGAAGATTGGAAACAGGAAAAACAAATGGTTGAAGTAAATAAGTGGTACAAAAACGAAAGGGATTTCTCCGAAAAATGTGTTTACTTCCTTATATGGCGTTGGGGATGCGCGTACATACTGCAGCATAATAAACTATTGAAAAAAACAACACTGTAATGACGTCATATTTTTATAAATCTTCAGTGGACGCAGTTAAAATATACCGTGATTATATAGTTTAACCAAAGAGAAGCAACTCGTACAACCTGTATCTTTGATTTACAGAGTTACTGTAAATTGTCGTTGTTGAACATTCGACATTGACGTTACCAGGCGCATTGTTATAACGATCGATGTGACTGATGGAACAATGAAAACATACCATTTTAACAATGAAATTGTTGAATAGACTTGCAAACAAGTTTCTAATTCATAAAAATACATGACGGAAACTGGGCTTGTAAACAAAATGATTTCTCAGTTTTAGTCTATTTATAAAAAGGTCACGTGCCACTTCAATAATTTATATAAAACAAAATTATTTGGTATCAAATTTCCAGGAAGAGGTAACATTATAGAAAATAGAGTAAAAATTGTCAGGATACATAGATTTGTCTGAAAAATTAGTTTATGTTTACATACGTGACGGAAAGTGGCCCCCGACGAGTAGTTGTTCACTGGTTTTAAAGTTTTTTGTTTTTTTTTATAGATGTGACGGAGGTGTCAGTAGGACATAATACACATTATAAATACACCCCCTTTTGGGCCTTTTCAATGCCTGTCTAAAAACAATCATATTGGAGCACTGCAGCCCTAGGAAAATAAAAAATTCTGCATTAATTCATTATATTTTATAAAAACTCAAGATTGTCTCGTGTGCATCAATATAACAAAATATAACATATATATATATATATAACTATGCCATGTCAATAATTTGATATTTAAATTTAAAGGCAAATTGTTAATTCAGAAATTTTAATAATTACATTTTTTCTTTTAAGAAATGGTTACTTTTCGAGGAGCAGTTGTCTATTTCAGATTTGTAGGTGAGTTGGACAAATATTTATTAAATGAAAAATTAATGTTGATTTATTTTTCATCAGGAAAGTAGTTTCTGAATCTTCTCGGACCTTAATCAATGGATTGGATGTGAATGGATTTAATGTTATGCGGAGAGATTCCAACGACATAATGGATGGTCAACCCTTCGCCACAATACCCCACCTGGACTGGACTGCCAACAATGCAGCAGCAATGGCCTCAATTTGGCCGACATCTGGAGCCACAGACAACATACATAACAATGGAACCGAGTCTGTGTCGGGAGATAGTTTGTGCACCAATGGTGATGGACATGACAGTGTGGTTGTGTGTGGGGAGGTGGAGACAAGTTTGGCGGATGATGCTTCATTGTCTTTGAATAATAATATCGCGGACAGTAACTCTCCCTCTTCTTCATCGTCATCTTCATTGTCATCGTCGCCTTCTTCTGACAGTCAGGGTGAAGGTATTCAGAGTGATTCTAATACAGACAAAAGTGATGCAGCAACACCAGAGTTCAAAAGTGAAATCCCCACTGCAGAAGTAGAAGTACCAATTATAGATACTTGCTTGTCATTGGATGAAGTCAAATCATGTGACAACGATACCGAATCACTAAGCAAAGATGTGGATTCGGTTGTGGAGCAGTCTGATTCAGGGGAGGGGCAGACTGAATCAGCTGATGGTCAGTCAGTGGACACGTCTCCTGACTGCACAAACAGTACTACTGAAGATGAACCACCCGTGAAGAAGGTAATATGGCACAACATTTATTGTTACAGTTACCAACATTTTAGCCAGAAAGTTGAACTTTTGGCTCAATATATTGAAAATCTTGTTGAAAAGGGGGTTTAATTGACATAATACAGTTACTGTTGAGTCACACATGTAGATCATATAAAAAATCATATAAAAAATCATATAAAAAAAACGAGGTTTTAGTCAAATTTCATGTCTCACTTCCTAGTCTGGAAAAAATGTAAGTCTTTGTTGTTGTTATTTTTCTTCAACTCATTAGAGGTGCAACTCTTAAGACAGAAATTAACGTCTGCTCAGAGATGAGATACCTTCTGCACAGTGTCTTGTCTTACTGAACTCGAGGTACTACTCTAGCCAATGAAAAAAATTGGTAAAGTTTATATGTGTCATTAGATAAAAAAAAAAGAGACGTGAAATTGTTTACAGTTAACAAATAACCATTTATAGTTGAGCTGCTTTCTGTGAAAAGTCGACATATTCTGCTAGTGCGTGAGAAAATGTTTATGTTTTTGTTTAGCTCTGTTTCTAATATATTATTTGCTCTGCAGTCTTAACATTTTATACAAGTAACATATATGCATATTGACAGCCACTTCACATTCCCACCAAAAGTAGGTCACCCTGCCTTGGCATACTTATTGGCCCGTTTGTTTAGAAATTAGTGGAACTGAAAATGGTAACATTTGCTCAGTTAACTCAGTTTCTAAGAAACTTCTATCCGAACAGTTTTCAAACTTTATATATATTTTCAACCACTGCATACTCTTACCAAAAGAAGGTTGCCATGCCACCTTTACCTCAATTTTCTAAACCACTATTTATGCTCCCGTCAAAATTAATGGGGGCTTTACTGTTTTGGCCTTGTTCGTCCATCTGTTGTTTTTGCACATATTCTCAAAATGCTTTCACTATTACATTCATATTTTATTTGTTGATTATTAAGGTCTTACAAAAGCATTCCGTCGGATGGGGACGTAAACCGGGCGGTCCAGTGTATCGGTCTATCCTCCGAGCGCGTTAAAGAACCATAGGAATCTATTCGATAATAAGAGTAGGGCAGGTTCCCGGATTCCTATATATCCTTCCCCTCTCTCTGGGGCGGCTCTAAATAACCTATACTGTGTTGATGAGCCGTTAAACAACATTCAATTCAATTCCATTATATTTCTGATCACCCACGACAACAAGGTCAAGGTCGCACACCTGAGACCACGGTCAATGTCACTCACTTGTAAGTTTTGCATTTAGCGGGGGCATTAGTCGGGATATCCAACATTTCTAGTTGCCCTGCTGTCTTCAAAATGCATAGATGTTAATGTCCTCCACTTAACATATCTATAAAAAGTTGGCCATCATCTTGACATTGATCTAATTTTTTGCCTCAATTTCTAAGACACTTTTTGCAGAAAGTCGTTAAACTTTATACACACCCAATTTTTAGCTCTACTGATCAGAGATCAGCAGAGCTTATGCCGTGGTGCGGCGTCCGTCGTCCGTCCGTCCGTCCGTCTGTCCGTAAACTTTTATTTGTAGCGACTTCACAGCTGAAACTACTGGATGGATATTCATGAAACTTTACAGAAATGTTGCCCATAAAGTCTAGTTGATCCTAGCAAAAATTCATGTTGATGTGAAATCCAAGATGGCCGCCAAAGCTAAAAATAGAGTTTTAAAATACAAGTTTGTAGCGACTTCTTCTTGAAAACTATAAGTGATATTGATATGGGACTTTTTCTAAAATGATCAGCATGACATGATGTTGATCCTAGTCAAAAATCGTTTTGATTCAACGTTAAACATGGCTGCCAGCGGCCATCTTTGTTTACATAGAGTTATATAGTAAAAACTTGTAGCGACTACTTCTCTGAAACTACTAAACGGATTGTCATGAAACTTTACAGGAATGTTGCTCTTGATGTCTAATTGATCCTAGAAAAATTTCAGGTCGGCCGGAAATTCAAGATGGCCGTCACAGCTAAAAATAGATTTTTAAAAAATAAGTTTGTAGCGACTACTTCTTGAAAACTATAAGTGATATTGATATGGGACTTCTTCTAAAATGATCAGCATTACATGATGTTGATCCTAGTCAAAAATCGTTTTGATTCAACGTTAAACATGGCTGCCAGCGGCCATCTTTGTTTACATAGAGTTATATAGTAAAAACTTGTAGCGACTACTCCTCTGAAACTACTTGGCGGATTGTCATGAAACTTTACAGGAATGTTGCTCTTGATGTCTAATTGATCCTATCAAAATTTCAGGTCGGCCGGAAATTCAAGATGGCCGTCATAGCTAAAAATAGATTTTTAAAAAATAAGTTTGTAGCGACTACTTCTTGAAAACTATAAGTGATATTGATATGGGACTTTTTCTAAAATGATCAGCATGACATGATGTAGATCCTTGTGGAAAATTATTTTGATTCGACGTTAAACATGGCTGCCAGTGGCCATCTTTGGTTACATAGAGTTATATAGTAAAAACTTGTAGCGACTACTCCTCTGAAACTACTTGATGGATGTTCATGAAACTTCACAGGAATGTTGCTCTTGATGTCTAGTTGATCCTAGAAAAATTTCAGGTCGGCCGGAAATTCAAGATGGCCGCCACAGCTAAAAATAGATTTAAAATAAATAAGTTTGTAGCGACTACTTCTTCAAAACAATAAGAGATATTGATATGGGACTTTTTCTAAAATGATCAGTATGACATGATGTTGGTCCTTGTCGAAAATCGTTTTGATTTGACCTTAAACATGGCTGCTTTGTTTACATAGAGTTATATAATGAAAACTTGTAGCGACTACTTCTTTGAAACTACCTGACGGATTTTCATGAAACTTCACAGGAATGTTGCTCTTAATGTCTTATTGATCTTAGCAAAATTTCAGGTCGGCTGGAAATTCAAGATGGCCGCCACGGTTAAAAATAGATTTTCAAAAAACAAGTCTGTAGCGACTACTTCCTAAAATCAAAATCAATCAGTAGAGCTTCAAGGTCATTGACCTCTTGTTATCTTGACATAATTTTGGACTTTTATTTATTTACATTGTCAGAAAACACAACCAACGTACATTCTTCAAACTTTATGCATGTATTCATATTGACCTAACTTTCTTGTTAAAAGGATTATTGACCATGATCTTCATTTCTTTAGCTCTACTGATCAAAGGTGTCCATCTGTCTGTGCATCCGTAAACCTTTTTTGTAGCAACTACTCCTCTGAAACTACTGGATGGATTTCCATAAAACGTTACAGGAATATTGCCCATGATGTCTAGTTGATCCTAGCAAAAATTCACGTTGATGTGAACTCCAAGATGGCCACCAAAGCTAAAATAGATTAAAAAAATAAAATTATAGAGACTACTCCTCTGAAACTATAAGTGATACTGATCTGGGACCTTTACTAAAATGACCGGTGTGACACAATGTTGGTCCTTGATGATGAAACATTTTGTTTCGGTGTCAAACATGGCCACCGAAACATGGCCACCGACGGCCGTCTGTTTGCATAGAGTTATATATAGGAAAATCTTGTGGTGACTACTCCTGAACCTATTGGATGGATTTTCATGAAACTTTACAGGAATGTTAACATAAGGTCTAGTTGATCAGGATTCCGGAAATACTGTTGCCCGGGCAAGTGGATTATGGGTGCGGCCAAGTGACCTTGGCAAATCTGGTTGCCCGCCATAATAACTTTCGGTACAATTTTGTGTCATTATTTCAATAAACAACTAATTAACTCACATGTGCATTTCACACCGTTTGAAAACAACACCGTATCACAATTTATACTGACCGTTAGACGCGTGTCATGGGTTTTCGTGATTTCAAAACAATCACGGAACCTTTTTCTCAAGTTCTGAACTTTCACTTTTGATAAATAGGCTTACTCTACTACTACTTAAACAATTCCTTGGGAAAATGCTATTCATGCCTTTTGCTTTCATCTAATTCCCTTTATTTCAAATACAAAGGCATAAACGTTACAGATATTGGGGGCCAAGTGAATATTTTTAATAATGTTTTTGTCTTGTTTCTTTGCTTGTCACACATTTAAATGAACACAATAGCTACTCTTGTTAATTGTACACACTGTTACATTAAAAGTTTCATACACTAGCTGCCATGCAATTTGTTTGGATGGTCATCAAAAATAATGGGGTGGTCAGGGCTTCCGTTAATGGGCGTACGGCCGTAAATTACGTCCAAAAATCGTAGTTGTACGGCTAAAAATTAACATCAAAGGCGTACAGTGTACTTCCAAAAACTTCAAAGTACGCCGCGATCGTTTACTACGGACGTCCCATAATCTGTAAATTACCGATTATAGCCCCGCCCATCTAATCTAATTTCATTTGAGACTGCCGACGTAACAAGTTGTAAAGCAATTAAAACTCAGTGGAGCCTGTAATTGACAGGTAAATCCGGTTTTGTCCAGTTTTTATCAAGGGTCACACGCATGACTGGTGAGAGGAGAGCGTGTTAATTAGATAAATGGCCTAGCCGCGCATTTCACAAAATGAACGCCAAATTGCTTAATTTATAAATTATATTTATTAACCACAAAGTTGAAACTCCTTACACAGATTATACTTTTAAGGCTATTTCTTTTATATCTTTGTGTCATTTTTCTATGTATTTATCAAAGTTACAAATAGAAACGAAGTACGACAAACAATATTTAATAATCTCTAACCTAGGGGAGAGAACTCTTCGCAAATGGAGACTAAACACGGAAGTGAAATTATCACTGGCAAAAACAATTATCACTGGCAAAATGAATCGATTGCTTTGATAATAAATTAAAGAATCTGTTACATTTATTCCTACACTTGACAGTGTTACATACCTTTCATTAATGTATGCCAATTTAAAAGCTTTCCTGGACTGATAAATTGAAAACTGTTTGCAAAATGTAATTTACTGTATAAGACTTGTGGGTGGGGTATGGCACGCAAAGGGAAATTAAGTATTTTTAGTTTGAAACCGTTTATATAATGAGGTCATCAAATATTTTCTTTTATAAACATATAGATGATTATAATTATCCTTTTTTTCTTTTTAACAATTTAGATGTGTTGTTTCCCTCACTACCACGTGGAATCACTGACTCAAAGACTATGAATGCCATGCCCAAACACTGGAACTTCCTAAATTTTCCCCATGAACTTCCAAATTTGATACACAGGAAGTTCCAACTTCCTAGATTTGAACCTTAGTGGAAGCCCTGGGTGGTGTGTGTGTGTGGTGCTTGATGGGGTGGGAGCGGGGAATAAAATTAGTTTGTATAGGCCTTCTGTCACATTTATGATTTATCATTTAAGTAGCACAAATATGTAATAGACACAAAGAAGAAAATGCAACTGTTAGATTTTTTTTATATGAATAAATACAATGTATTAACTATTACAATAAAATACATTCTCTATTTCTTTTCCAACTAAGTATAATGGTCCAAATTATGCGGCGGTCCGTCCTGTTTAACACGAATAATGGCACCAATTTTTAGGGCAATTAAGTGTTCTTAAAACTTCCCTTGATTCGCCTCATTGATTCGACCTCAAATTTTGGGCATAATATTGAATGGGGCAAATGACATTATGGTCAGGGCAAGTGACTTTTGAAAATTGAAAATCCGCAAGTGGATTATTAAAATATTTCCAGAACCCTGTTGATCCTAGCTAGTGATGGGCAGTCGGTTGAAATTTACATTCGATCATCGGTTACAATCGGTTGGATATAACCGATCAATCATCTGTTAAGTCAGTTTGAAGTATAACATGTGCATGTTAATTTGTGTTTCAGGCCTTGAACTTAGAATAATTTCTGATTAAGTATGTATTCTTTCCTGTCTTGTTTCTTATGCCATTGTCATTTTATCAGCAAAATAATTCTAATTGATATAAATGTGTTTATTTGTGTACATATGGTCATTTTCACAAGTGTTGTCTCCTGGATAATCATGTATATTTCTTTTGAACATTAATCAAAGTGCATTTTAACATTTAACTGATGTATAGACTTTCAATAATTGATCATCATAATCGGATGCCTAAGTAACCGATGATTGGTTACAATCGATTAATCGGTACATCACTGATCCTAGCTGCGTAGCAAAATTATGTGAAATCCAAGATGGCCACCAAAGCTAAAAACAGATTTTTAAGAAAGAAGTTTGGAGCGACTACTCCTTCGAAACTATAAGGGATACTGATATGGGACCTTTACTAAAATGATCAGCGTGACATAATGTTGTTCCTTGACAAAAATCATTCTGATTCAATGTCAAACATGGCCACCAGTGGCCATCTTTGTTTACATAGGAAAATCTTGTGGCGACTAGACCTGAAACTATTGGATGGCTTTTCTTGAAACTTTAGAGGAATGTTACACATAAAGTCTAGTTGATCCTAGAATAAAATCAGGTTGGTGTGAAATCGAAGATGGCGGCCAAAGCTAAAAATAGGTTTTTAAAAAGGAAGTTTGTAGCGACTACTCCGACGAAACTTAGTGCTACTGATATGGGACCTTTACTAAAATGATCAGCAGGACATGTTGGTTCTTGACGTAAATAATTGTGATTCAGCATCAAACATAGCCACCTGCAGCATTTTTTAGCTCTACTGGCCAAGGGCCAGCAGAGCTTATGGGATGGTGTGTTCATCTTCCGTCGTCTGTTGTCCGTCCGTTAACTTTTCTTTAAACGACTTCTCCTCAGAAACCGCTTGGCTAATTTTGACCAAACTTCACATGGATGATCCTAAGATGAATGCTTTTTAGATTTGTTAAAATTAGGTCAGCGCTACATCCAAGATGGCTGCCATTACCATATATGGTTGAAACCTTAAAAAATCTTCTTCTCCAGAACCGCTGGACAGATTTCAACAGTTTTTAGCTCTACTGGCCAAGGGCCAGCAGAGCTTATGGGATGCTGTGTTGTCCGTCGTCTGTCGTCTGTCTGTCGTCCGTTAACTTTTTTTTCAAACGACTTCTCCTCAGAAACCGCTTCGCTAATTTTGACCAAACTTCACGTGGATGATCCTTAGATGAATGCTTTTTAGATTTGTTAAAATTAGGTCAACGCTACATCAAAGATGGCTGCCATTACCATATATGGTCGAAACCTTAAAAAATCTTCTTCTCAAGAACCGCTGGACAGATTTCAACAGTTTTTCTTTTAAAATGATTGCCAACGCCTAGACTATCAAGTTTGTTCAAATAAAGTCCCCGGGGTCAAAAATGGCCGTGCCCCGGGGGGTCCAAAATTTGTATATTGAGGTTTTGCATGTTTTTCATATAGACATATAGGAAAAAACTTTAAAAAATCTCATTTTCTGAAACCACAAGGCACAGAGCTCTCATGTATTACATGTAGCATCAGCTTATGGTCCTCTACTAAGTTTGTTCAAATGGTGACCCTGGGGTCAAATTTGTCCCCGCCCCGGGGGTCACAGTTTTACATAGACTTATATAGGATTATTTTTTTTAAAAATCTTCTTCTCGGAAACTACAAGAGCCAGAGGTTTGATATTTTGCATTTACTATAAGCTTATGGTCCTTTACCAAGTTTGTTCAAATGGTGACCCTCGGGTCACTTTTGGCCCCACCCCAAGGGTCACATGTTTTACATAGACATGTATAGGGAAGAACTTAAAAAATCTTCTTCTCTGAAACTGCAAGAGCCAGAGGTTTTAATATTTTGCATTTGCTATAAGCTTGTGGTCCTCTATCAAGTTTGTTCAAATGGTGACCCAGGGGTCACATTTGGCCCCACCCCGGGGGTCACAGTTTTACATAGGCTTGTATAGGGAAAAACTGAAAAAAATCTTCTTCTCTGGAACCACATGGCACAGAGCTCTCATGTAATACATGTAGCATCAGCTTATGGTCCTCTACTAAGTTTGTTCAAATGGTGACCCGGGGGTCAAATTTGTCCCCGCCCCGAGGGTCACAGTTTTCGTATATAAGTTTTACTTATATAGGATTTTTTTTTTAAAAATCTTCTTCTCGCCAACTACAAGAGTCAGAGGTTTGATATGTTACATTTATTATAAGCTTATGGTCCTTTACCAAGTTTGTTCAAATAGTGACCCTGGGGTCACATTTGGTCCCGCCCCAAGGGTCACATGTTTTACATAGACATGTATAGGGAAAAACTTAAAAAATCTTCTTCTCTGAAACTGCAAGAGCCAGAGGTTTAATATTTTGCTGTTGCTATAAGCTTATGGTCCTTTACCTATTTTGTTCAAATGGGGACCCTGGGATCACATCTGGCCCTGCCCCGGGGATTCACAGTTTTACATAAATGCTTGTATAGGGAAAAACTGAAAAAAAAATTCTTCTCTGGAACTGCAAGAGCCAGAGGTTTAATATTTTGCTAAAAGCTTATGGTCCTTTATCAAGTTTGTTCAAATGGTGACCCTGGGGTCACATTTGGCCCCGCCCCAAGGGTCACATGTTTTACATAGACATGTATAGGGAAAAACTTAAAAAATCTTCTTCTCTGAAACTGCAAGAGCCAGAGGTTTAATATTTTGCTGTTTCTATAAGCTTATGGTCCTTTACCAATTTTGTTCAAATGGGGACCCTGGGGTCACATCTGGCCCCGCCCCGGGGGTCAAAGTTTTACATAAATGCTTGTATAGGGAAAAAATGAAAAAAATCTTCTTCTCTGGAACTGCAAGAGCCAGAGGTTAAATATTTTGCATTTGCTATAAGTTTATGGTCCTTTACCAAGTTTGTTCAAATGGTAACCCTCGGGTCATATTTGACCCCGCCCCAAGGGTCACATGTTTTACATAGACATGTATAGGGATTATTTTTTTTGAATTATTTTTTTTTGAATTTTTTATTTTTAATTATTTCTTTTATTTTTGATTGATTTTTATTTTATTTTTTTTTATTTTTATTTTTTTTATTTATTTATTTTTTATTTTTATTTTTTTTTATTTTTTTTAGCTCTATGTTCGACCAGTCGGACCAGTAACAGAGGTGTTCTTGATTTAGTTGAACATGCTATATATTGCCTCATTAATACGGTTGGGCCTTCATTTTTCATCTGATCTTTACCAAACTTTACCAGATTCTTTAGTTATGGCCCTTGATTTAGTTAAAAAGCTGTATTTTGCCCGAAACTTCCAAAAAAACGTAAATGGCAGTCACTCACTTCAAGAGCCATGTTAGCCAGTAGAGCGTCCACAGGCCCTCTTGGGCCTCTTGTTCTTTTAAAATGATCGCCAACGCCTAGACTATCAAGTTCTTTCAAATAAAGTCCCCGGGGACAAAAAAACTTTACAGAAATGTTGCCCATGAAGTCTAGTTGATCCTAGCAAAAATTCATGAAGTTGTGAAATCCAAGATGGCCGCCAAATCTAAAAATAGGTTTTTAAAAAACAAGTTTGTAGCGACTACTTCTTGAAAACTCTAAGGGATATTGCTATGGGACTTTTTCTAAAATGATCATGATGTTGGTCCTTGTCAAAAATCGTTTTGATTCGACGTTAAACATGGCTGCCAGCGGCCATCTTTGTTTACATAGAGTTATATAATGAAAACTTGTAGCGACTACTCCTCTGAAACTACTTGACGGATTTTCATGAAACTTCACAGGAATGTTGCTCTTGATGTCTTATTGATCCTAGCAAAATTTCAGGTCGGCCGGAAATTCAAGATGGCCGCCACGGCTAAAAATAGATTTTTAAAAAATAAGTTTGTAGCGACTACTTCTTGAAAACTATAAGAGATATTGATATGGGACTTTTTCTAAAATGATCAGCATGACATGATGTTGGTCCTTGTCGAAAAACCGTTTTGATTCGACGTTAAACATGGCAGCCAGCGGCCATCTTTGTTTACATAGAGTTATATAATGAAAACTTGTAGCGACTACTCCTCTGAAACTACTTGACGGATTTTCATGAAACTTCACAGGAATGTTGCTCTTGATGTCTAATTGATCCTAGCAAAATTTCAGGTCGGCCGGAAATTCAAGATGGCTGCCACGGCTAAAAATAGATTTTTAAAAAATAAGTTTGTAGCGACTACTTCTTGAAAACTATAAGAAATATTGATATGGGACTTTTTCTAAAATTATCAGCATGACATGATGGTTATTCGAGTCGAACATTATTTTGATTCGACGTTAAACATGGCTGCCAGTGGCCATCTTTGTTTACATAGAGTTATATAATGAAAACTTGTAGCGACTACTCCTCTGAAAATACTTGACCGATTTTCATGAAACTTCACACGAATGTTGCTCTTGATGTCTAATTGATCCTTGCAAAATTTCAGGTAGGCCGGAAATTCAAGATGGCCGCCATGGCTAAAAATAGATTTTCAAAATACAAGTTTGTAGCGACTACTTCTTGAAAACTATAAGTGATATTGATATGGGACTTTTTCTAAAATGATCAGCATGACATGATGGTTATTCAAGTCGAACAATATTTTGATTCGACGTTAAACATGGCTGCCAGTGGCCATGTTTGTTTACATAGAGTTATATATGATAACTTGTAGCGACTACTCCTCTGAAACTACTTGACGGATTTTCATGAAACTTCACACGAATGTTGCTCTTGATGTCTAATTGATCTTAGCAAAATTTCAAGTCGGCCGGAAATTCAAGATGGCCACCATGGCTAAAAATAGATTTTTAAAAAATAAGTTTGTAGCGACTACTTCTTGAAAACTATAAGACATATTGATATGGGACTTTTTCTAAAATGATCAGCATGACATGATGGTTATCCGAGTCGAACATTATTTTGATTCAATGTTAAACATGGCTGTCAGTGGCCATCTTTGTTTACAAAGAGTTATATAAGGAAAACTTGTAGCGACTACTCCTCTGAAACTACTTGACGGATTTTCATGAAACTTCACAGGAATGTTGCTCTTGATGTCTAATTGATCCTAGCAAAATTTCAGGTCGGCCGGAAATTCAAGATGGCCACCACGGCTAAAAATAGATTTTCAAAAAAACAGTTTGTAGCGACTACTTCCTGAAATCAAAATCAATCGGTAGAGCTTCAATGTCATTGACCTCTTGTTTTTTTTTTGTTTTTTTTTTGATTTTTTTTTTGATTTTTTAATATATTTTTAGCTCTACTGGCCGAAGGCCAGCAGAGCTTATGGGATGCCGAGTTGTCCGTCGTCCGTCGTCCATCGTCCGTCCGTTGTTAACTTTTGTCTCGTTAAGACGATAGGGCCTTCATTTTTCATCCAATCTTTACCAAACTTTAACAGGTTGTTAATATCAATGAAAGCTCGGATGAGTTCGAAAACCAGCCAGATCGGCCAAGTAACAGCGGAGTTATGGCCCTTGATTTAGTTAAAAATGCTATATTGCTATATTTTGCCTCGTTAAGACGATAGGGCCTTCATTTTTCAACCTATCTTTACCAAACTTTACCACATTGTTAATATCAATGAAAGCTCGGACAAGTTCGAAAACCAGCCAGATCGGACCAGTTACACAAGAGTTATGGTCCTTGATTTAGTTGAAAATGCTATATTGCTATATTTTGCCTCGTTAAGATGATAGGGCCTTCGTTTTTCATCATATCTTTACCAAACTTTACCACATTGTTAATATCAAAAAAATCTCGGACAAGTTCGAAAACCAGCCATATCGGACTAGTAACAGCGGAGTTATGTCCCTTGATTTAGTTAAAAATGCTATATTTTGCCTCGTTAAGATGCTAGGGGCTTCATTGTTCATCCAATCTTTACCAAACTTTATCAGATTGTTAATATCAATACAAGCTCGGACAAGTTCGAAAACCAGCCATATCGGAATAGTAAGAGCAGAGTTATGGCCCTTGATTTAGTTAAAAATGCTATATTTTGCCTCGTTAAGACGATAGTTGCTTCATTGTTCATCCGATCTTTATCAAACTTTATCAGATTGTTAATGTCATTGAAAGCTCGAACAAGTTCGAAAACCAATCATATCGGACCAGTAACAGCGGAGTTGTTGCCCTTGATTTAATTAAAAATGCTATATTTTGCCTAGTTAAGACGATAGGGGCTTCATTGTTCATCTGATCTTTACCAAACTTTATCAGATTGTTAATATCAATGAAAGCTCGAGCAAGTTTGAAAACTAGCCATATCGGACCAGTAACAGCGGAGTTATGGCCCTTGATTTAGTTAAAAATGCTATAGTTTGCCTCATAAAGACGATAGGGGCTTCATTGTTCATCCGATCTTTACCAAACTTTATCAGATTGTTAATATCAATGAAAACTCGGACAAGTTCGAAAACCAAACATATCGGACCAGTAACAGCTTAGTTATGGCCCTTGATTTAGTTCAAAACGCTATATTTTGCCTCGTTAAGACGAGAGGGCCTTCCTTTTTCATCCGATCATTACCAAACTTTTTTTTTTTTAATTATTTTTTTAAATTAATATATTTTTTTTTTATTTTTATTTTTTTTTTTTTATTTTTTTTTTTATTTATTTATTTATTTTTTTTTTTTTTTTAATTAATTAATATTTTTTTTTTTAGCTCTATGTTGGACCAGTAACAGAGGAGTTATGGCTCTTGATTTAGTTAAAAATGCTATATTTTGCCTCGTTAATACGGTAGGGCCTTCATTAGTTCAAAAGCTGTTTTTTGCCGGAAACTTCCAAAAAAACGTAAATGGCAGTCACTGGCTTCATTGATGTTATAAGAGCCATGTTAGCCAGTAGAGCGTCCACAGGCCCTCTTGGGCCTCTTGTTTTCTTTATCTTTTTAATTACTTGACACTTACTTTAAAATTACTTGTCGGCGCTACTCATCCTAAATGCCTTGTTGAATTTCGACGAAACTTGGCAGGAAGCATCGGTAAGGTGTCTAGTTGTGCATATCACGCTTTTGTTCCAGTTTGCTGATTTTTGACGGAGTAATGGCCCTTTGACATTTTTATTTTAAATTTCTTGTCGGCGCTACTCCTCTTAAACGGCTTGTTGGATTTCTACGAAATTTGGCAGGAAGCCTCAGTATGATGTCTAGTTGTGCAAAGCGCGGTATATCAATGAAATCTTGGACAATTTCGAAAACCAGCTAGATCTTGTTAGTAATAACAGAGTTATGGCCCTTGATTTGTTGAAAAATGCTATATTGTATTTTCCTTTGTTAAATCTATAGGAGAAGAGAGCTATATCTAGCTATATCTATCAAGATCTATAAGAGCTGTTTTAGCCAGTAGAGCATCCACAGGCCCTCTTGGGCCTCTTGTTGTTTACATAGAGTTATTAGGAATGTTGCTCTTGATGTCTAGTTAGACATTAGTAAAATTCAGGTCAGCTATAATTTCAAGATGGCACCACAGCTAAAAATAGATCCTATAAATACTAGTAATAGTATGTATGGAACACATAGAAACTGTTCTCAGGGGCCAAATCTGTTGAATCTAATCTCAATTTCTTTTAAATCATATTCTCTGCATGCAACTATGTATTACCAATTATAAATGTGTGTTACAGATGCGACTGAGTGAGTGTGAGGTAGCCACCTCGTCAGATGCTGATGAAGCTATAGCTGCACCTCCAGCCTCCTCTGATCTGTCAAAGGGTAGCACAGGTACGTACACATTGAATTGTTGTTGTACGGCTAATCGAGACACTTTTTAGATTGTTTTGAGTCTCCCCAGGGAGCTGGGAAGGATATACAAGGGAATCTGGGTAATATTTCCTACTCTTACCAGTCAGAATTGTTAACTTGTTTATATTTATTTTTGAAATTACTTGTTTAGGTTATTACAGTTTTGGTGTTGTTGTTTTTTCTTCAAAATAACTGCTTATTTTCAGATATGCATTCATTTTCATCTATTTTTATGCCCCCGAAGGGTGGCATATAGTAGTCGCACGGTCAGTGAGTCCGTACAATCTGTTCAGCAGCCGGACATTGTAAACCCTGATCAGCCTGCGAGATACTAGCAGGCTAATTTGGGTTACAATGGCTGCAAAGGCAGTTATAGTCGTGCTTAGCAGTTTAATGGTTAATATATGTACTGCAGGAAATATTTATAATAAGTTGAAACAGCGACGGTTTACAAAAAGATGCCCTGGTTGTGATTGAATATTTTCAAATTGTGAATAAACCTTGATCTGTATTACCTTTCAGATGAAGCTCTAGAAGAGAGCAGCTCATCATCAACAGAAGTTGTTGGAGAATCGATTGTTGGAGATTCAGTTGTCGGAGAATCAGTTGTCGGAGAATGTTCAGAATGTGTTCAGGAAGAACCGGAGACTGGAGAGTCCCAGTCCGACAACAGTGTCTCACAGTCGGATGATTCGACCAATCAAAATAAAGACGAACAAGACATTGACCAATCAGGTATCTCATCCTCGGACGATGCTAATCAATCAGAAAACATTTGTATCGTTCAGAACGCAGAGCATTCAGACTCCACAAATACAGACTTATCACAAGAACAAGGTGAATCTGTCAGCCAATCAGAACCCACTGAAATTGTAACAGAATCTGTAAGTGAAACGCATACAAAGGAAGAAACTAGTACAAATGAAGTTGAGGTATCAGCTGCAGACAATAGTGAATCAGAAAGTGCCAGTACAAGTAATGTAGATACACAAAATGATGAAAGTTCTGAGTGCAATTCTACAACAGAGAACATGGAGACGGATTCTGGCGCTGAAGATAAAATGGAGGGTGAGGTGCAGTCAACGACGGATGAGACGGAACCAATGGAACAAGAGTAACAAAAAGAGTTTATTCAGACAGATAAACACCGATTGTTATTCATAGTTTTAGTAGACAGTGCAAATATATTGTCGAAGAATGGGCATGATTGCTATGATTAGTTCTATTCCATGAATAGGTTCGAATGTTGAATCACCTGACAGTGCAGATGTTTGTACAAATGAAATGTCAGTGCAGATGCTTTTACAATTAACCCTTAAACCTGCTTAGCATGACTATTATAGCCTTTGCGTCCATTGTAAACACAGATCAGCCTGCGAGTAACTCGCAGGCTGATCAGGGTTTACAATGTCCGGCTGCTGATGTCATTTTCACCAAAACACCCCTTTGTCACATAAATAGAATGGTCTTAATTCAAGGAAAGAACAGTCCATTATATATGTGTAGCGGGTTAAGGGTTAAGCTGTGACAAAGTTTATTCCAACAAACTGACAGCAATTGTCTATTCAGAGTTTCTAGGAATGTATATACGGCTCGCCTATGAGCGGCCTATAGAAGATGTATTATAGTACTGTTGTACTTCTCAGCGAGACTGAAGTTTATAGGTTTAACTGCTCAGTAATTGAAATAATTCAATTAAACATGGCAAAAACATAGGTTTAACAAAACCAAATTATGCTTCAACAGAAATATATTTGTTCATAAATACAATGGACATGTAAAGTATTCTTCCGTTTTTAGCTCTACTGATCAGAGATCAGCAGAGCTTATGCCGTGGTGCGGCGTCCGTCTGTCCGTCTGTCCGTAAACTTTTATTTGTAGCGACTTCACAGCTGAAACTACTGGATGGATATTCATGAAACTTTACAGAAATGTTACCCATAAAGTCTAGTTGATCCTTGCAAAAATTCATGTTGATGTGAAATCCAAGATGGCCGCCAAAGCTAAAAATAGAGTTTTAAAATACAAGTTTGTAGCGACTTCTTCTTGAAAACTATAAGTGATATTGATATGGGACTTTTTCTAAAATGATCAGCATGACATGATGTTGATCCTAGTCAAAAATCGTTTTGATTCAACGTTAAACAAGGCTGCCAGCGGCCATCTTTGTTTACATAGAGTTATATAGTAAAAACTTGTAGCGACTACTTCTCTGAAACTACTTGGCGGATTGTCATGAAACTTTACAGGAATGTTGCTCTTGATGTCTAATTGATCCTAGAAAAATTTCAGGTCGGCCGGAAATTCAAGATGGCCGTCACAGCTAAAAATAGATTTTTAAAAAATAAGTTTGTAGCGAATACTTCTTGAAAACTATAAGTGATATTGATATGGGACTTTTACTAAAATGATCAGCATTACATGATGTTGATCCTAGTCAAAAATCATTTTGATTCAACGTTAAACATGGCTGCCAGCGGCCATCTTTGTTTACATAGAGTTATATAGTAAAAACTTGTAGCGACTACTCCTCTGAAACTACTTGGCGGATTGTCATGAAACTTTACAGGAATGTTGCTCTTGATGTCTAATTGATCCTATCAAAATTTCAGGTCGGCCGGAAATTCAAGATGGCCGTCACAGCTAAAAATAGATTTTTAAAAAATAAGTTTGTAACGACTACTTCTTGAAAACTATAAGTGATATTGATATGGGACTTTTTCTAAAATGATCAGCATGACATGATGTAGATCCTTGTGGAAAATTATTTGGATTCGACGTTAAACATGGCTGCCAGTGGCCCTCTTTGGTTACATAGAGTTATATAGTAAAAACTTGTAGCGACTACTCCTCTGAAACTACTTGACGGATGTTCATGAAACTTCACAGAAATGTTGCTCTTGATGTCTAGTTGATCCTAGAAAAATTTCAGGTCGGCCGGAAATTCAAGATGGCCACCACAGCTAAAAATAGATTTAAAATAAATAAGTTTGTAGCGACTACTTCTTCAAAACAATAAGAGATATTGATATGGGACTTTTTCTAAAATGATCAGTATGACATGATGTTGGTCCTTGTCGAAAATCGTTTTGATTTGACCTTAAACATGGCTGCTTTGTTTAAATAGAGTTATATAATGAAAACTTGTAGCGACTACTTCTTTGAAACTACCTGACGGATTTTCATGAAACTTCACAGGAATGTTGCTCTTAATGTCTTATTGATCTTAGCAAAATTTCAGGTCGGCCGGAAATTCAAGATGGCCGCCACGGTTAAAAATAGATTTTCAAAAAACAAGTCTGTAGCGACTACTTCCTGAAATCAAAATCAATCAGTAGAGCTTCAAGGCCATTGACCTCTTGTTTAAATTTTGTTCTTTAAATTTTGCTATTTAATACCCCGACAACTCGTAACCATTTCGACCAAACTTGCTCTGACAGAATGTTCATATCCATAATGGCTTGGATGAGTCCGAAAACCATCCAGATCAGACCATAAACAAATTGTAAAATGGCCAGCTGTATTAAGCATTTTGAACACTTGCTGCTCGGATATTCACCAAACTTAGTTGTTTTAAAACTGGCATTTACAACTTAAAATGATGGAGTCATATCCACTGGATTATTGATAATTCACAGTAACACTTGCTACCTCAATCATTGAATTGTGTATCACAATAAAGTCTTTGGAACAGAGCATACTGAAGAATTGTAACAGAGCTACTTCCCTTAAAGTCACTATCCCACCATCAACAGCCAAATTTCACAACATATGTACACTGTTTCTAAACCTACTGATGACAAGGTATATATATAACAACTAGTTTGAGAATCCAAAATTTATAGACACAATATAAACGGCTTTAACCAGCCACGCCAAACCCCAAAACTGGATCATTGAATTAAGAGTTCAATCGGATATTTTAAGAACCTGTGCGCACATGTACATTATTATATGACCTGAACACCTGCACAGAGTTTTGATAAATGGTTTGTAGTGTAATGTTGCCGTTATTTGGCGGGTAAGTTTCTTTAATTGTTAAATGTTTGAAATGGATTTAAAACTATTTAGACAGTTAAACATATATTTTTTTATGCCATGTTTCATGATTGAGTATTCTAGCCTAGGTTTATTCCATCATACTTGGGACACCAGGAAGGCACTGTAATAAACATCTATGAGACTCTTATTTTCTAAAAATTTGGTTTCTTTAAACTCAGTTTTGCATCGATGGGTGGGTGTTCGATTTCGAAAGTGCCTTCCTGGTGTCGCGTTTTAATGGAATAGCCCGTATGTGTCGCGTTTTAATGGAATAGCCCGTATGAAAGAACACAAGAACAGTATGTATGACGATACTGTAGTGCTGATAATTCAGTATACAACACACAATAATT
The DNA here is from genome assembly GCA_037043455.1 of Cyrtodaria siliqua. Taxonomy (NCBI): domain Eukaryota; kingdom Metazoa; phylum Mollusca; class Bivalvia; order Adapedonta; family Hiatellidae; genus Cyrtodaria; species Cyrtodaria siliqua. The sequence goes on from JAWPHD010004195.1 coordinate 28,551, forward strand.
TAATTACATCTATTACGGAACAAGTTGCAAATAAACCCCGTTATTTTATCCTTGAGCAAGATAATTAATCCACATTGCTTAGTACTGGTTCTACCCAGGAAGCCATCGAGAGTGATTAATCTAAGTCGCAAGAACTTGTTTCGCAATCGATGTAAAATGTGTTTAAACAAATGTTTATGAGGAAAATGAAAACTGGATTGAATATATTTCAGTTTGGAGTATTACAGGTGATTTTATATAAAAGAAGATCCCTCAGGGGCCTAGGAATCTTTAAGTGAGAAAGTTATCCAGCTGGCTTGTGGAACGTCGGTGGTTCTACCCAGGTGCCAGCCCATGCACGAAAATTGCCCGGAGGGGCACCTGGGGTCTTCCTCCACCAGTAGAAGCTGGAAAGTCGCCATATGACCATAGCTGTTGGTGCGACTATAAAATCCAATTCAATTCAATTCAATTATATAAAAGGAAAAAATAAGTTTCCTTAATACATAAAATGGAACATTTTTACTTCAGAAGCAGCTTGGTCTTGTAAAACATATTGTCAGAATTACATTGGGTGATGTCATTTCAGTATCAACTAAGAATATATTGTATAAAGCAAAGCTGCAATTATGTGAGAATGTGTTACATGTATGTGGTTTAACGTCGCTTGTTACAGTCTTCAGTCATATAGTGCTGCCACACTGGAATATACCCGGGTGTAGAGAGTACTAGACACACTCAGTCACATTTTATTCTCCCTGTGTGGTTGACGGGGTAGAATACAATCACTGCAAGGTCTTTATCATGACACCCCGTACGCAAACGTGCAAAAGTCGCTGCATTGTAAACGGAGTGTGTACAATAGAATTTGCAGCAACTCGGCAGCTCTGCAGGTAAGAAGGTTCTAGGCCCATTCTCCATATTTTATCTTGATGTAAATGGAGGATGAGCATGGCACGTTCATTCCTGTTAGGTGCCATATAACCTTTCATGTGTTAGTGCACCTTAAAATACAAATCAATTGTAGTGCTGCCACACTGGAATACCACACTAGACATCCCACACAATCGCATTTTATTCTGACAATAGGCCGACCAGTCGTAGTACCACCCTTTAAATGCTGACCGTTGAGCAAGAATTATGCGATGAGTGCTTGGTTTATGCATTACTTTTAAATCATGTTGATTATTTGTAATGTTGCCATTGATAACTATATGCCAACTCTCATATCTAACTATCACAAGTAGTAACAGTATAGTCGGATTTATTATTGTTATAAATTATTATAGAAATGCTTAAAATTGATTGAAAAGAAGTAATGCATGTTTTCATATAATACATTTTTTATTTTAGTTGGGGGGCTTCACTAGGCAGAAATAACCAAATACCATTTTCTACAGCAGGTATATATTTTGTTTTGGGGGCCTCTGTGGATCAAAGAAATAACCAACACATTTTCTACAGCAGGTATATATTTTATTTTGGGGGCCTCTGTCGATCAAAGAAATAACCAACACATTTTCTACAGCAGGTATATATTTTATTTTGGGGGCCTCTGTCGATCAAAGAAATAACCAACACATTTTCTACAGCAGGTGTATATTTTGTTTTGGGGGCCTCTGGATCAAAGAAATAACCAACACATTTTCTACAGCAGGTATATATTTTGTTTTGGGGGCCTCTGGATCAAAGAAATAAGCAACACATTTTCTACAGCCGGTATATATTTTATTTTGGGGCCCTTTGTGGATCAAAGAAATAACCGACACATTTTCTACAGCAGGTATATAATTTGTTTTTGGGGCCTCTGTGGATCAAAGAAATAACCAGCACATTTTCTACAGCAGGTACATAATTTGATTTAGGGGCCTCTGTGGATCAAAGAAATAACCGACTCCTTTTCAGGTATAATTCCCCCAATGAGAATTAGACAGGTTTGGGGTTGAGGTAATCGTCTGCATCTCCATTATTACCAATCACTCATTCTATTTTATTTAGATTTTTTATTTCAAATCATGCAATACATGTTAGCTTTCATCAGTGTCATTAAGGCCACTCGGACTCATGGCATTGCATTTTAGCAAAATTATGTTCCAGATGGGGAAGACACTCGTTGCCGACAGGCCGACTTTCTCGTTGTTATTAAACGTTATTTTAATTAATCTCATCCATGTGTACTTTTCATTACTGTTTTGTTATAATCATGAATCATGTCATTTCAAAGTTTACCAGGGAAACCGTGCTATCATCATTCAATTTTGTCTAAATTTGTGGAACAATAAATTAATTTATGAAAATAACGTTCTGTGTTTGTGTTTGTTGTTTACCATTTAATAATACAATGTAGTTCCAGCATCATGTCAGCTTGCTTACAGAATATCGGTGGTTCTACCCAGGTGCCCGTCCACGAAAATTGCCCGGAGGGGCACCTGGGGTCTTCCTTCACCAATAATTGAATTGAATGTTGTTTAACGGCTCATCAACACAGTATAGGTTATTTAGAGCTGCCCCAGAGAGAGGGGAAGGATACATAGGAATCCGGGAACCGTGCCCTACCCTTATCAAATAGATTCCTATGTTTCTTTAACGTGCTCGGAAGATAGACCGATACACGGGACCGCCCGGTTTACGTACCCATCCGACGGACGAGGCTAAGGGAAAGTGTCTTGTCCAAGAACACACCGATGAAACTTAGTGGCACCACGGAGGATTGAACCCGGGGTCTCCGGTTACAAATCCACCGCGCTACCGACTGCGCCACGCCCGCCCTCCTCCTTCACCAATAAAAGCTGGAAAGTCGCCATATGACCTAAAGCTGTTGGTGCGACTATAAAATCCAATTCAATTCCAGCATCATGTTTTTGAGTCCATGATTTTTCAAAAACATATTTGCTTCACATCCAGTCGCATTTTTGTCTTTCAGTTGTTTCCAGAATAACTCCTATGTACTTGCACAGTGAAAAGTAGGCTTGTCCAACCACCATACATTCTGATGTTGAAAACTGCTGTTGAAGATGCGATTTTGAGCAGAATAGAATTAACTATATAAAACAGAATTTAATTTAATAGAACAAATTTAAAATGAGTTGAGTTGGCTTTTATGGCGTCACCTCAAGATAAAAAATATGCAGAATGGTCCTAGAACCTTGCGACAAGCATTTGCAACAACTCTGCAGTTTTGCAGGTGAGAAGGTTCTAGGCTTATTCGGCATGACTGTCTTCATGTCAATAGACGATGGGTCTGTAATGGTCCTGTTGGCATATTCTAACCTTTTTATGTTGATGCATCGTAAAACCCAATTCAAGTGTTCAAATCTCATTTTAATATGGCAGTAGACGACAAAACCCAATATCGTCCACACAATGTTTTTTGATGGTTTTAATATATTTAAGGTATGCCGATTCTGAATATGAATGATGCCACATTGGCATCCTTGAGGAAATTGAAATATCCAAGATGGCTGTCGTGACATTAAAATGACAATATCTTGGCTTCTGCATTAACTAGAACAATCATTTTGGTGTCTATGACTAGGTTTTTGGGGTAAACAAATCCATTTCTGACTCCACCTTATACAGATGGGCTTCTTCATTAGCTAGGACAATCATTTTAGAGCCTTATGTCTAGGTTTTTGGGGTCAAAGAATCTATTTCTGACTACACCTTACCTATTAGATAAAAGCAAATATCCAAGATGGCTGCCGTGATATTACAATGACAATATCTTTGCTTCTGCCTTAGCCTAGGACATTCATTTTTGTGTCTACAGATTGGTCTTTTGGTTGAAGGACTTATTCCGGAGCTTATTACTATTGTTACTTATAAGTTCAATACAAATATCCAAGACGGCTGCCAAGAAAGATGGCTGCCATGACATTAACGTAACAATATATTGAATTCTAGATCAGCTTGGACACTGCTTTTGGTGTGTTTTACTAGGTTTTGAGGAACATCTTGGTGACTCAACTTTTTGATTAAGCTGCTTTAGTTCGCTAGATCGCTGCCTTAAATAAAAACCTGCAACCAAATGCATGTATATGCCACTTACAGATTTGGTGCTATCTGGTCCAGACACAATGATGACTGCTATGGCTGAGGCGCCAAAACTAACAATACAGTGCGGACATTTTTACAATCTTTATAGCTGATCAACAGCTGTACCATTTGATGATTACTATTATGTGGGTACATCCTACATTGTTCAACAGTTTCATCTCAAGACTTGAGGATATGCATGTGCTAATTGTGTAGGTGTATTACTGGTTAATGGTGGATTAGAAGAGGTTCTAAATGCTGCTTTTGGAGGCATAGCACGTATGCTCCCTGGAAAGTACTATGCACAGAACAGTAGGGCTCTTAAGACAGTTACTGAGGAAGGCGTGTTAGAATATATCGAGTCCTAAGGAAGGATTTATTGGTATATGGTCAGATGTGTTTATCGAAAAAACATGCATGCAGTATGGTCGGGGGGCTTGTTGGTATTACGTCTGGAAAGATGGGCATTGAGTCTTTATGCATGCAGTCAGCGCATCAAAGAAGAGAAGTCGGTACAAAATCGCTACAGGTGACAAAAAATGAGAAAAAATGGTCCTATAGAAATCACAGCACCCAAAAGACATGGCAAAGTAGGTCCGCACTGTACCGCAAACAGAGCAAATTAACTATACAATGAAAAGGACGATACAAACAAAAAGAGTGGTGAAGACAGGGTTACCGACTTGGAACGGTCAGAAGGCAAATATGGCTCACTGGTTAGCTTAAATCGATTTTAAGTGTACACAACCTCGCTATTATCCTGTCTTCAGCACTCAAATTGACAAGACAAAGACAGTGTAAATAAAAGTACATCTCTAACATTAAAGTTCACAACCAGAGAAATTAGGAAACGATACACGTACATGTTATTGTAAAACAATCGAAAACATAATCAGAAACACCTCAGGATGTTTCCAAAAGTGTACTGGCCAAACACAGCAGTTGCAGCTAGAGAAAACCAATCTAGGGCACCCAAGGAACGAAAGTTCATGCACCAGCCTCCCGTTTCAGAGGGGGGCAAACATGGGGTCCCAAGAGGTTATCCGGCCATCGCAAAAAAAAGAAAGGTGAAGCGTAGTGACTGACTGTAGAGGGGTCAATCACCAAGCATGACTGTAGAGGGGTACCAAGCCAATCTCCACGCAGAGTTATCGTTCCTTGCACTCACATATATCTTTGCTAACTACTAAATTACAAGATTTTGGTAAAACCTGTTTAATTGGAATATATTTGCCTGAAACTTATTTCTTGTGTAAACATAGTTTTCAGAATATCTGCAAATTAGATGCTGCAAGATTTGAAATAATGCATGATCAATTTAGTTTTAATCGGGACTATTTTACTACAAAAATATTACGTACTTAGGTCTCCTCAATCGAAACGCATATGTAAACATTTTAAACCGAAGCTCGATAGCAGACAATTACTAAACAAATTATAGCGTGTTTTTTTTAAATATTGAATACAGGTCTATATTTCATCTTTGCGGATCATGCAAAAGGATTTATTATAAACATCGTCATAACCTTTTTGAATAATCACGTGACCTAACCGTTCGCCCTACTTTCTTTGACGTTGACAGAGTCAGAAATGACTCTGGTAGAGATTGTCACCAAGCATGAAGTGCGTTATAATACTGAAGGTCATATCCTTTTCAGACGAATTTCCCGATTAATTTTGGAAAGTGATCAGGAAATCCGTGTAATAACTTGATTTCGATGAGGGGCGTCCTTGGCCGAGTGGTTAACGTCTCTGACTTGAAATCACTTGCCCCTCACCGCTGTAGGTTCGATCCCTCAGGGGCCTAGGAATCTTTATGTGAGGAAGCTATCCAGCTGGCTTGCGGAACGTCGGTGGTTCTACCTAGGTGCCCGCCCGTGCACGAAAATTGGGGTCTTCCTCCACCAATGGAAGCTGGAAAGTCGCCATATGACCTTAGCTGTTGGTGCGGCTATAAAATCCAATTCAATCAATCAATTTCGATGACTGAAATCCTTAACATCGTTACATGCCATTTCAAGACGCACCATGTAAAAGAAATGCAGCTCGTATGAAATCCCATGTACAGGATAGAGAGAAAATTGGGGAGAAGCTAAATATCTAAGTTAACCCACTAAATACTGATGTATACCCAGACGGCATTATAAACATCTTCTCAGGGAGTATTAGTCCGGAAACAGTAAATGGGCGTTTTTAGGCGGTATTCAGTACGCACGAACCTGGTACGCAGTACTCGCACAACACACTATTTAGTATTTCGTACTCACAATGTATTTTTAAAACAAAATATTTATCATTTAAATGTAAAAATAAATAAATCATAAAATGTAAATAAAGGTCTAATTTTGATAAACGGGCCTTCATTCCGGCTCTTAGGTGTTTTTAGGTCCCGCATTATAGAGTGCGCTTTTGACAGTTAAACACAGTTAAGTCCCTTTTTGGTGGCTACTAGAAGTCGGGACGATGTTAAATAAAGTTAAAATATAGGGTGTGTGTGTGTACAGGTTATAATAGCCTAAATGAGTCTCCATTGCCCTTCCATAGTAAAGTTAGAATGTTGACAACCTGTTAAAAACTCAAACCTCGTTAGAATGCTGGGAAACTTACTTTATCATGCAAATAAACATGTCTGCTATTAAACATCAACAAGGAAATAGGGGGTTTAATACCTTCTAAGAAACATTTCTTCAGTTGTATACTAACACCGGGTCAAAGGTCAACACTATTTTTACCCCTTGCAATTTCATACCCTGTCTACTATCACTTCTCAAATTTATAAGAAAAACTGTCAAAAACATGATGAGCTGCATTTTCAAATATCAACAACATATCCAGAATACAGTTACAGCCAAAAAATAACAGGAAACTGCACTAAAAAAATGTTTTTAAAGAAAAACAGATTAGCACTCTTTAATACAGAACTACTGCACCAGGCGAGCACATCCTGCTGATTTAGTGAAATTAGACCTACACCGTCCAATAACTCTTATTGATACGTTTTCTTATAAATGGTTTTATTTCAACGCAGAATGAATAAATCTATGTGTACACACAAAAAGATAATCAAATTTTGTTTAAAAAAAGTTAAATTTGTAATTTAGGGGTAGGCAGAGGGGTAGAATCCCCGCAAATTCATGTTCATTTTATCATTTTTTGTTCATGCTCATTAAACGTCTTCATCATGACTCCTGCATTGTTTCAGGTGCCATCTCGCTCAAATCACTAGAGCAGTGGCAGAAAAACAATAAACGTGGCTCCAGCGTAAATGGAGTGTCTACAATAGAATTTGCAGCAACTCTGCAGTTCCGCAGGTGAGAAGGTTCTAGGCCCATTCTCCATATTTTATCTCGATGTACATGGAGGATGAGCCTGGCATGTTCATTCCTGTTAGGCGCCATATAACCTTTCATGTGTTGGCACGCCTTAAAACTCAATTCAATTCAATACAATATAACTTTCCGGGACCTGTTATCAAAAGTGATTATCATATATGGACCAGTCTTACTCATAATATTATTTTTCATATTAAACTATCGTTTTCCTATAATTAAAATTAGTATATATTAATGTAGAATGGTCTAGAGGACATAAATATATAAAAAAAAGTATGTAATTATGTTAAAAAAATGACTTTGTAATTAATGATTCACTTTGTAGGACCGTCAAAAAATAGACACTAAATGACTTGGACCAGTCTTACTCATAATATTATTTTTCATAAGCGATCGTGTTCCTATAATTAAAATTAGTATATATTAATGTAGAATGGTCTAGCGGACGTAATTATGTATTTTTTGTGTAATTGTGTTAAAAATGACTTTGTAAACATTTACTTTCCGGTACCGCATAAAAATAGTCAAGGATTTTGGCTAAATGACTATGATTGTTCATATTCTTCTATTTAATTCTTAAAAACAAACACACGTTGTTTTTTTTAATACTAAAATTGATTTATATCAGCGCAGGTTAGGGTTAGGGTTATTTGTTATTTAACATTTACTTTCCGGGACCCGATTCTTTATTTAATTTTCTGTCCAAGTTGGGTCACACATTTTTGCCATAGGTATTTTGTTAAAAACCATCATATCATAATGATAGTAAACAAGCATTATTTATTTTTTGTGGGTAGTTATACTAACAAACATAAAGAAGCATTTATGTAATAAACAAGAAATGTGTCCATGGGACACGGATGCCCCCACTTTAAAACCATCTGCCTAACTGCGACCTTGACCTTTGAGGCACTGACATGACTATTGCACAAGACACACCTTCTCATTGCGATGAACATTTGTGTAAAGTTTGACGCATTAATTTCCTTCAGTAGTTTTGGACTAATGGCTGACATGAAAGAAATGACCTTTGACCTCCAACTGTCACCTTGACCTTTGAGGCACAGACATGATTATTGCGCGCAACACACCTTCTCAATTTGATGAACATTTGTGTGAAGTTTGACGCAACTCCCTTCAGTAGTTTCCAAGTAATAGCTGAGACATGATTTCTTTTAAGATGTTTTGACCTTTGACCTCCAACTGTGACCTTGACCGTTGAGACACTGATATGATTCTTGCATGCGACACACCTTCTCATTGTGACGAACATGTGTGTGAAGTTTGACACAACTCACTTCAGTAGTTTTCCAAGTAATGGCTGAGACATGAATCTTTTACGATTTGTTGACGTTTGATCTCCAACTGTGACCTTGACATTTGAGGCACTGTCATGATTTTTGCACGCGACACACCTTCTCATTGTAATGAACATTTGGGTGACGTTTGACGCTACTCACTTCAGTTCCAAGTAATGGCTGAGACATGACTTTTTTCACGATTATTTTACCTTTGACCTCCAAGTGTGACCTTGACCTTTGAGACACGAACATAATTCTTACGCGCGACACACCTTCTCAATGTGATGAACAGTTGTGTGAAGTTTGACGGAACTCCCTTCAGTACTTTCCGAGTAATAGCTGAGACACTATTTCCGACGGACGGACAGTGCAATTACTATATGCCTCCCTGTATAAAACAATATGTTTTAACATATACGTGTTTTATAGTTTTTATAACATGATTAGTCATTTAGCAGTCAATAATTATCTTATCTTTATTTTTATTTTTCTTAATATTTTTTATTTTAATATGTAAGTAACATATCGAGGGTATAACACCGTACTGTGCTATATCTACACATTTGTATAGGAAATATAATATAATAGAAGAAAAAAGACAAAAAAGTAACAAATATACAGTTTTCATAATGTTTAATTCGTCATTTTATTAGTAATTAATGATACAAGCCTGTTGGATCCTTTTTTCTTTTTTTTTTTAATCTTGTATATAGGTATGAGAGCAGAAAAAGATGATGATGTTGTGTAAAAAGTCTAGAATAAAAATGAATCTTTTAACATTTTCTAAAAGAACTATGATGTCATTTGTGCTAAATAGTATTCAGTACTCGGTTACTCGGTCTCTAAATTAAGGAGTATTCAGTACTCAGACCTAAAATAAAGGAGTATTCAGTACTCAGTGGGGGGTGGGGGGGGGGGGGGTTACATCCTCAAAAAGGGTTGACAATAGGGCTACCGCCTTGGAACGGTCAGTGGCAAAAAAGGCCGCTGGGGTTTAAACCATGTTGTAGGGTGCACCAAACCTCACACTAACCCTACTGTCATCCCAATAAAATGGGACAGTGTAAATAAAGAAATCCCCGCCATGAACTATTCTCTAACCAACAAGTGAAGCCTGGATCTGGTGCAACTTTTGACATCCAATTAATATAGTCTAGAGTCATGGGATTAACGGTCTCGCGCGACATAAATCTGTTTTTAACCATGAACTTGCGCCTATACTCACATGAATGTTTGAAGACAGTGGTGACAGGAGAATAACAAAAACAAAATACACATTGACAAAACAAACTTCAGGTTGAGCACTCATCCTGAACATTATCAAAGCATGAGGCAGTATCAAAGATGGTTAAGACGTCCTATGGATTAATTGGCTGTCAAATTGTACAGTTCGAGACGTTATTGATCAATTTTGGAGCCATATTTCTGACAATGAATGAAGTGAATGGTGTTTTACGGAACGTCGACACACAAATAGGTCATATTGTGCGCAAAACCTGGTGAATGATGAAGAAATGAAGGGTTAATTAAAAATTAATGTAAATATATAATGATAAAACTATTTACATGTAAGGGATGATATGGTAGTAATATAAACTATATATGTAAATCAACAAATGCCCGAAAACGGGTATATAAAAAGTAAATATATACAAGAACATATTATAATGATTTATATAGTCTGACTTCCTTCAGGAAATCTAAAACTAGACTAAAATCTATAGTATTAAATAACTCGGTCATAGTATTAACATTGTAGTACCTTTGACCAGGGAGTAGGTATACTTACTCCCTGCTTTGACGAATAGGATCAAAGTCTACACATTCCAACAGTTTAATTGAATGGAGTTTATTGTTAACTGACAAATCCCAAGCGGCTTGCCAAGAGTATATTTCTGACAAACAGGTTAAATGTGAGCCTGTCATTCTGTTCTGTGGCAATGCGATCAGACATACCGCCCGAGCTAAACTGCTATACTTAATATGATAAGATGCGGTTGCGCATCTGATCAACCCTGTTCAATTGCGAGATGTGGTTGTTACACTGTACTGTTTTCTGTCAACGCAACATGTCAAGCAACTGCCAAAATAGATGAACAAAAGATGATACCGAGTCTAGTGATGAAGATCTTGGCGCTGATATTCAGGTAACTAGTCAACCAGATGACGTGTTTGATCTCGTTTGCTGATAGGTTCGTTAGAAGTCGATATAAATCACAAGTATGTGTTTTGTAGGCACCTCGGCAGTATTGTTTGCCAACTTGTAAACATTATTTAAGTTCATGTTAACTCGTGGTTTTGGCTTTTATCGCCCATTTTGCACTGATTGTAGCAATCTCCGCAGCCATACATCAATATTTTAAAATATGATACATATAGAAGTCAAATGAAGTAAGAAAATGGTTCCTTTGCCCTATAAACCTAGCAGTAGACACCAAAAGTATTTTATTATACCTCACTCAAAATTCTCTATGTAATTTCCCCATTCCCGATCAGTCAACAATTGGTAATGTTTCATGGTAATGTTTCATGGCATGAAACATTATCTCGTGCATACCGATCATTATCTCGTGCATTACCGATCAGTCAACAATTGGTAATGTTTCATGGTAATGTTTCATGGCATGAAACATTAAATCTTGAAAATTTGTTTCAAGTTCTTTATTGTTGTTAATAAAAAATAATTGCTGATTAAATGAATTTTGATGTTTGGTATAATAAAATAAATATCACATCCCATGGAGGGTGATAGAACATATTGTCAACCCTCGATGTGGTAATGTCCACCTCGGCTAAAGCCTCGGTGGACATTACCAATCTCGGGTTGACAATATGTTCTATCACCCTCCATGGGATGTGATATTTATATAATGTGTAAGTTAAGATATTGTCATTTTCATTTCACACCAGACATTTGGATAGTTGTATTTAACTTCTAAGTAAGGTGAAGCTAGAAATAGATTCCTAAACCCAAAATACCTAGCTTATGCAGAATCCAGAATATTGTCATGTTAATGTCAAGGCAGCCATCTTGGCAATCATCTTGGGCATTTGTCTTTAACTTATAAGTAAGATGAAGTCAGAAATATTAAAGCCATCAAAAAACATTGTGTGCACGATAATGTTGGGTCATGGCTGAAAACGGAGTTTGGCAACCGGACCATAAGGCTAAGCAGGACTGCAGATGGACTTCTATCATCACATGGATGGTCCGCTCACTCCCTGTAATGGAGAGGACTTCAGACTGTAGACTGTCCCCTTGCTACAAGCTCATCGACAGCCTTGAAGGCTACTGAACACGGACGAACGTATAATTCAGACGTATGTAACTACTTGCGTTTAAAGTAAAAGCTGCGACAGCCCAGTACTATAATGTCTCTTCACCTGAACCACCAGATGTCAATTTAAATACCCTACCCGAAATCTGGAATGAAACTGGACGACCGCATATAGACATGCCACAATCGAGTTTTTCAACTCTGCAGTTAGTGGAATAGAACACGCATCGTCGTAAGTTTTAATTTGTACATTACTAATTAATTTTCGCTACTTTTGTCCCGCCTTTTCGGGGACATAGATTACTTTTCTGGCGCCGACGGCAACATCAGCACTTGGTTATAGTCTTATCATTATGTATCTCCAATACCGTCAAAGGTATTGCTTTGAAACGTGGTACGTACATTGACTGGGGTAATACCTTACCTACTGACTCAGTCCCACCCCTACAGTGATGTTGTCATTGACTGGGGTAATACCTTACCTACTGACTCAGTCCCACCCCTCCAGTGATCTTGTCATTGACTGGGGTAATACCTTACCTACTGACTCAGTCCCACCCCTCCAGTGATCTTGTCATTGACTGGGGTAATACCTTACCTACTGACTCAGTCCCACCCCTCCAGTGATCTTGTCATTGTCTGGGGTAATAACTTACTTACTGACTCAGTCCCACCCCTCCAGTGATCTTGTCATTGACAGGGGTAATACCTTACCTACTGACTCAGTCCCACCCCTCCAGTGATGTTGTCATTGACTGGGGTAATACCTTACCTACTGACTCAGTCCCACCCCTCCAGTGATCTTGTCATTGACTGGGGTAATACCTTACCTACTGACTCAGTCCCACCCCTCCAGTGATCTTGTCATTGACTGGGGTAATACCTTACCTACTGACTCAGTCTCACCCCTCCAGTGATCTTGTCATTGTCTGGGGTAATACCTTACCTACTGACTAAGTCCCACCCCTCCAGTGATCTTGTCATTGACTGGTGTAATACCTTACCTACTGACTCAGTCTCACCCCTCCAGTGATCTTGTCATTGTCTGGGGTAATACCTTACCTACTGACTCAGTCTCACCCCTCCAGTGATCTTGTCATTGTCTGGGGTAATACCTTACCTACTGACTAAGTCCCACCCCTCCAGTGATCTTGTCATTGACTGGGGTAATACCTTACCTACTGACTCAGTCCCACCCCTCCAGTGATCTTGTCATTGACTGGGGTAATACCTTACCTACTGACTAAGTCCCACCCCTCCAGTGATCTTGTCATTGACTGGGGTAATACCTTACCTACTGACTAAGTCCCACCCCTCCAGTGATCTTGTCATTGACTGGGGTAATACCTTACCTACTGACTCAGTCCCACCCCTACAGTGATCTTGTCATTGACTGGGGTAATACCTTACCTACTGACTCAGTCCCACCCCTCCAGTGATCTTGTCATTGACTGGGGTAATACCTTACCTACTGACTAAGTCCCACCCCTCCAGTGATCTTGTCATTGACTGGGGTAATACCTTACCTACTGACTCAGTCCCACCCTCCAGTGATCTTGTCATTGACTGGGGTAATACCTTACCTACTGACTCAGTCCCACCCTCCAGTGATCTTGTCATTGACTGGGGTAATACCTTACCTACTGACTCAGTCCCACCCCTCCAGTGATCTTGTCATTGTCTGGGGTAATACCTTACCTGCTGACTCAGTCCCACCCCTCCAGTGATCTTGTCATTGTCTGGGGTAATACCTTACCTACTGACTCAGTCCCACCCCTCCAGTGATCTTGTCATTGTCTGGGGTAATACCTTACCTGCTGACTCAGTCCCACCCCTCCAGTGATCTTGTCATTGTCTGGGGTAATACCTTACCTGCTGACTCAGTCCCACCCCTCCAGTGATCTTGTCATTGTCTGGGGTAATACCTTACCTGCTGACTCAGTCCCACCCCTCCAGTGATCTTGTCATTGTCTGGGGTAATACCTTACCTACTGACTCAGTCCCACCCTCCAGTGATCTTGTCATTGTCTGGGGTAATACCTTACCTGCTGACTCAGTCCCACCCCTCCAGTGATCTTGTCATTGTCTGGGGTAATACCTTACCTACTGACTCAGTCCCACCCCTCCAGTGATCTTGTCATTGACTGGGGTAATACCTTACCTACTGACTCAGTCCCACCCTCCAGTGATCTTGTCATTGTCTGGGGTAATACCTTACCTGCTGACTCAGTCCCACCCCTCCAGTGATCTTGTCATTGTCTGGGGTAATACCTTACCTACTGACTCAGTCCCACCCCTCCAGTGATGTTGTCATTGACTGGGGTAATACCTTACCTGCTGACTCAGTCCCACCCCTCCAGTGATCTTGTCATTGTCTGGGGTAATACCTTACCTGCTGACTCAGTCCCACCCCTCCAGTGATCTTGTCATTGTCTGGGGTAATACCTTACCTACTGACTCAGTCCCACCCCTCCAGTGATCTTGTCATTGTCTGGGGTAATACCTTACCTACTGACTCAGTCCCACCCCTCCAGTGATCTTGTCATTGTCTGGGGTAATACCTTACCTACTGACTCAGTCCCACCCTCCAGTGATCTTGTCATTGACTGGGGTAATACCTTACCTACTGACTCAGTCCCACCCCTCCAGTGATCTTGTCATTGACTGGGGTAATACCTTACCTACTGACTCAGTCCCACCCCTCCAGTGATCTTGTCATTGACTGGGGTAATACCTTACCTACTGACTCAGTCCCACCCCTCCAGTGATGTTGTCATTGTCTGGGGTAATACCTTACCTACTGACTCAGTCCCACCCCTCCAGTGATCTTGTCATTGACTGGTGTACTACCTTACCTACTGACTCAGTCCCACCCCTCCAGTGATCTTGTCATTGTCTGGGGTAATACCTTACCTACTGACTCAGTCCCACCCCTCCAGTGATGTTGTCATTGTCTGGGGTAATACCTTACCTACTGACTCAGTCCCACCCCTCCAGTGATCTTGTCATTGACTGGTGTACTACCTTACCTACTGACTCAGTCCCACCCCTCCAGTGATCTTGTCATTGACTGGTGTACTACCTTACCTACTGACTCAGTCCCACCCTCCAGTGATCTTGTCATTGACTTTAAAGACAAAAGAACGTTGGCACATGTGTACTGTTTGAATGCATACATCTCCAATATCATCAACGTTATTGCTATAAAACTTAGTATGCACATTTAATGTGATAGGACCCCCTCTGAATAAGCCCCACCCTACCAGTACCCTTGAACAGTTTTTTAACCTTTGAACTCCATGTGTGACCTTGTCCTTTGGCATACGGACCTGATTCTTGCACATGACACACCTTCTCTCAGAAAGTTTTTTTGACATTTGACCTCCAAATGTGACCTTGACCTTTAAGGTACTGACCTGATTCTTGCACATGACACACCTTCTCCCAGAAAGTTTTTTTGACATTTGACCTCCAAATGTGACCTTGACCTTTAAGGTATGGACCTGATTCTTGCACATGACACACCTTCTCCCAGAAAGTTTTTTTGACATTTGACCGCCAAATGTGACCTTGATCTTTAAGGTTCTGACCTGATTCTTGCAAATGACACAACTTCTCCCAGAAAGTTTTTTTGACATTGACTGTGATGATACCTGACCCTCTGACTATAAGCTCCACCCCTACCAGAGACATTGACCTTGATTTTAAAGGTTGGTTGGTTGGTTGAATGGTGTTTTACGTCATTTTAAGGTAAGGTTATATACGACAGTCGATTTTGTGTGTGGTGGAGGCAGACCATCCACTTTTCCTGAGTAGAACCAGTACTGTACACCTCCCGCCATCCGTAAGGGTTGAAACTTCCTCGCATACAAGTCAAGCTCCCAGTTGGATTCGATTCCCGGGGTAGAACCAGTAGAATCGACACTTTCTCACTTACAAGTCGAGCTTCCAGTGGCATTCGAACTAACAGCGGTGTGAGCCGAGGTTTCGAACGCAGCGTCTTAACTATCCCGACCACGGAGGCGCTACACTTTAAAGGTAAAATAACTAAGACAATTTTAAAGGGGTAACTTGTTGTTTTTGAAGAAATATATCTCCACTACTATCAGAGAAATTGCTAGGAAACTTGAAGCCCCACATAGGACCGTGACCTTGACTTTACTGATGTAAACATTCACTAGCCTTCATGTAAAACCCAGCCCCACATAGGACCGTGACCTTGACTTTACTGATGTAAACATTCACTACCCTTCATATAAAACCCAGCCCCACATAGGACCGTGACCTTGACTTTACTGATGTAAACATTCACTAGCCTTCATGTAAAACCCAGTCCCACATAGGACCGTGACCTTGACTTTACTGCACCATAAAATAATTACGCATTATGTTTTCCCCTTTTTTTTTTAAATGAATAATTTCTCGGGGTATTCAGTTATTCCTTTTCAGTATAACTTATCCCTTCACAACCAAAACCCTCCTACTGAATAAACAAGAACCCGGTAGACGAGAGGCGTGCTTCTTACTGTGACTTTTACTATTTGTCATATTAGACGGAAGAAGATTAAAGGATATATGGATACCGGAAGATTTATAGATGGTGAACACCATATTATTGTTTGGGGCGCTTGTTTCAGCCAAAGGTTTTTCTGCAGTAGCTTGAGTAATTTAAATACTACGTACATCAATGATTTGTCAGGGAAATAAATATTTTACAGCCCAAATGATTTTTTGATGGCGTTTTTCCCATGTAAACTCCTTGTTGGTGGGACAGCAGAAAATTAAGAAATTTCATATAACTTCAGTTAGCCTTCATATTTTGCTATAAAACTTTCAGGGTGTCACAATTTACGAATATTCAACAATTTAAAACCATTTTTGGATAAACATTCTAATTTTTAAAAAGAAATTTTTAAATTTTCATGCAGCAGAATTTTGTATTGAAAATGCCCCATCAAAAACAGCTTTCGAGCAAAATATTTTTATTTCTACCGATTTTTAAAAGTAAGGTATTTTTATTTACCACTAAAAATGTCTGGTTCACTTCTAGGCACGAGATGTATTTTGTCTGAAAAGTAAAAAAAACAAACTTTGGCTAAAACAAGCGCCCCATTTGATAGATACGGTTTACTTATTTGCGTTTTTTTTTGTGGTGGAGGCAGATCACCCATTTTGCCTGGGTAGAACCAGTACTGAACACCTCCCGCCATCCGTTAGAATCGACACTTCCTCAATTACAACGCATACTGCTTGGTAGTGCATAATAAAGACATAGTCACTGGAATATATTATGTATTTAAATATAATCTGTATAGGATAAATACATATAACACAACTTCTAAACATCGGTACATTTAAAGCAAAGTGTTTTAAAACAATTCGAACTCCTATGCTAGCAAGTCCAAGTAGCGTTTGTGAGTTGTTATTAAGGGTTTTGGTAAGGTTTGGATTCCGTCTGGAAGTCGATCGTTGTCCAAAATCAGCTTCCTGATCTTCACACGAACTAATTGCTTCAACTTGTTTGGACATTTGTAGTAATTGTCATCCACAAACTGTTCTACGTTCTGGGACATGTAGTATACACTTTGATCGACGTCCCCGATTTTCTGGTCATCGAATTTAAAATTGAGTTGGGATACTGCTCGGAGTAGATATTTTAAGATCTCCTTAGAAGCTGCCAAAGAACTGTCCTTTATTCGAAGTTTTTTTGTGTCCTCGATTGTTTTTGCGCTGGAAAGGGATGCAAGCATGTATGACATAGCCTCCCCGTGAGCGGAGGCCCCATGACGCAAGAGGATCAGGACGGCGTGAGGTTTCAGGTTTTCACAAGCTGTAAGAAGCGCACTAGAAGTTGCCGAAGGAGCAGTTCCCATCGCGTATGCAGGGTTTCCAAGTGGCAAATCGAGGTAATAGGCAAACTCTGGAATATTTACTTTTAAGCTACCATAGACGGATCTTGCGAACTCTGTATTACGCATATCAACTTTAAACCCAGCGGCAATTTTCAGGTAATAATAAGCTTTTCCTAAAAGTTCCTTTTCAGCAACGGATAAAATCTGACCTTCTTCTCCCAACGCTAAAATATCTCTGAAGTATATACCATTATCAACACCTCTGCTGAGTGGTAAAATTTCTTTCATAATGTTTCTTACCATTATCTTGTCCGTTATGTTAAACTTGTGGCATAACCCAAGGGCCAAGTGCATACTCATCCATACAAGCATGTGAGTACCGGGTTTCCCCTCTTTCTTCACGATTTTTGAGAACTGGACACAGTCATTAAGTGCCGTGTGTTGTGTGATTTCACCAGCTTCGACCTTCTCTACGTATTTGTTTCCTACGAATTCACATTTCATATCGGCATTGAAAAACTTTTTACCTACTGTTACCATTTCGAATAGCGTTGTTGGTGCGACTACCGTTTTCTTGCAAGGGCACAGCTTATCCATGCTTGGAGGAATTGGCGGTAGAATTCCAAAACTGTCAGGATAGCTGCCGACTTGCGTTTCAGACTAGTTTGATGTAAGAGCTGACAAGGTTGATCACCAAGCAACCAAAAACGTGACGTCAACGTTAGCCACACGCTTAGGATTCGCGGAATTTAACGTGGCAGAGCGCAGCACAATCTCCAATCCTGGGGAATCTCGCAGCGAACACAGAGTAGTGCATTAGAATCAGGTCGCCATCCTACAAGCGTATATCATTATCATAAAAACGCCATCTCTCGTACTCAGCTATTGATGTAGACGCTAACGTTTAGTACGGTGATCCCTTCTACTTCGTAGCGTACAGTAACACAAATGCAGATAGTTTCTAAGTGCTTTAGTTTAAGTATATATACTGAGCAAAAATAAGAAGTACACCTTTTTCTTTTCGCGAAACAGGAAATAATAAATGATGTATATAGAATAATTAGATCGACCACCATCGTCCAAATAAAAATTTGAAAAGTTATATGCACAAGGGAGTTATTCCCCTTTTTCTTAAAACATGCATTTCTGTAAAAAGACATACAATCTACAAATATTAATCAGCTTTTGATTATCAAAAATCATCAAATTTCCTCCCTTTAAGAGTTTCCATAGCATCCATAAAAGAGTTGCTTGACAAAATTTGGAACTGTTTAAAGGAATATTTAGTACTCAGTGAAGTGTGCTTAAAAACATCAAACATTGTTTAATTAAAGCGCTGTTCAAGCTATCCTACGCCCTCAAAAACTGGCCTATGGGAAGGTGGTACTTTTTGTTTTGGTGAACATAGTTGATATTTGTTAGTACATGATATGACTTTCAAATTACCCATACAGCTTTGGTAATTGTACATTTTACAAATTTAATATTTTGATGATTTTATACATAATTTCTACAATTTATGACAATAAAATGGAATAACTAGATACAAATTACACAATTTACGAAACTGAAAATATAAGAATGGTTATCGGGTATTACTTTAATAATTCCAAGTATAACTTTGTGTTTGATATTGTCGGAGTTTCATGATAAGCCATACACTATAAACACGGTCAAAGTTTGTTTATAAACTGCATTGATCAAACCTTTCGTACTATGCGCTCACCTGTTCTCGCAATGTACAGATTCACAAGGAGTGAATCTCTAAATGAATACAAAGACACATGGCACTTTTTTTTTGTGCAGAAACAGGCGGGCCCGGCATGAATATTTTCATTTGTTTTAATTTCCATCTCGGCGGTCACGTCCCGTTATTCTTTTACTATATAACGTGCGTATTGCAAATCATTATTCTTATTAGTTGAATAGTTCAAGCAAATTGTTTTTGCATATTATTAATTATAGATTATATGAGGCTGTTTCCCCCACCCCAGCACCCGCCCAACCCCCCTTTTGGTACGCAGTATTCAGGGCATATTTAGAGAGTATTCAGTACCCACGGCCCGGGTACCAGTACCCGCAAATTACATTATTTAGTATTCAGTACGCATAAAAAAATAGGTACATGCCTTCAAACTATATTTTCTATGTAAAAAAATCTGTTGAAATCCACAAAAATCGTAGGACATCGTTTTCCTTAGATGTTGATCCCAAAACAGCAAAACGGTGAGATACAATCTTTAATACAGTTTTAAATGTCCTTTTATATCACATCTTAATACAATTAGACGAATAAATAGCAAATTGGTTATTTTTTATGAAGAAATGTTAAAAAGTATTCAGTACTCGGGTCTAAAATGAAGGAGTATTCAGCTCTAAATTAGAGAGTATTCAGTACTCGTGGGGGAGTGTGGGGCGGGGTGGGGCGAGGGAAACACCGTCTTATATTGCCATAGGGCGTATCGGTGTTGGGAGCAAAATACATATACTTAAGGAAAAAGGAAACGCATCTTTTTTAGGGACAGTATATATGAAGTGTTATTTGTTCAAATAATCCTTTACCAGTGATCGAAAATCGTCACCGATACATAAAGAGTGTATAATAATGTAGTAAAAATTATAACCGTTTTGCATTTTATGTGCACTTGTATATATGTTAAAACAACTATGTATAGATGGATTTTCTTAAAAGACCCGTGTTAATTAATAGTTTTTGTATTTTTAGCACAATATACTCTATTATCAGTTACTTCTCTGCCATGTTTTAGTAAATCCCACATCGGGACTTCAAAATTCAAATATCGTTGTCATCTGTCAGCGTTTTTGATCACCTGAGCCGAAGGCTCAATGTGATGTTTTGGAATCACTCTTCGTCCGTCGTCCGTCCGTTGTATGTCCGTCGTCGTCGTTATCTTTTGCTTCTGCTTTTTCTCAGAAACCGCTTGTCGGAATTCAACCAAATTTTATATGAATTCATTAAACTGGATTTTATAGTTGCACCAACAGCTAAGGTCATTTGGCGACATTCCAGCTTTTTATTGGTGGAGGAAGACCCCAGGTGCAAACCCGGGCAAAAAGGGGAGATAATTAAAAAAGTAGTGAAGCTAGAGTTATGGTTCCTATGAACTGCTCTCAGTCTCATTGTCCTAATCATTCACACGAACTTTAATCAAGCATACTTTTTGAGTTATGCTCCGGACAAAAAGTGTGACGCACGGACGCACACATGGACGGACGGAAAAAGCGGCGACTATATGCTGCCCCATAATAAACAATCTAGTGTTTTTAGTTACAATATATTTTATATAAAAAACTAAGGTAATAGTAAATGAAAAGAAAAAAACTGTGATGGGGCCTCAATATAATGTCTCTGTGGTAATCAGTCAGCGAGAAGTAAGCAGTTAAAAAGCATGCTATCCATGATTTTTCAACGACTACATTCAGAGGAAATGTGTCTTTAAGTAAAGCTTGAAATACATTTAACAGATACACGTGATGCACGGGTCGTGGCATATGTACTCAGGAGCACATGCCTCTTTCTGCTTAATTTTTGATTTATGGCCCAGCGTTTTTGTCAAATTTAGTAAGGTTTTCTTTATTCCACGATTACGCAAAGAGGAGCGTGAAGACGCCGTCAGATAGCATTTCGCAGCGTATGAGGGAATGGAATGGACTGGAGTCAGGGGAGGGTAATGACGGATATAAGCTGCGATGTACCCAGTACAGTAGGAACACACGTGCAAGATATTGTAAAACAGGGAACTAATAATCATTGAAACATTAAATTGATCACGTTAATCGATTTATAAGAGCGCCCAGCGATCACGCTGAAATTTCTGATCATTTACAAAGAGGCTTATCTTTCTCGTTTTAGCGATGCGAGATTCGATTTCGTTCCCGTTCTCAGTAATTGCATGGGCGTACCTGGGCATACGCACTGACGCACGTGCGTACAGGCAATTAAAGAAGCAAACAAAAATGCGAAAAATGCAATAAAAAAATGAAGGTATGGTGGTGAGGGGGGGGGGGGGGGAGGGGGGGGAGTGAGGGGGGGGGGGTAGGCACATTTGTGAATCCAAAACTAGATGGTGCGTATACCTAAATTAGCCCGAGGAACGCCCCTGAATTGTCTGTGTAAAACAAAGCAAATCAACTGCTGTTGTAATTCTTCACTGAACAGTTCTTGCCTTTTACCATTTAAACACATTTGGTGTTTTATCATACGAGTAACTTTGATGTTAACCGCGATTTGGATCTTATGTAAAATATTGACCCTGATATTGATAATGAAATTACTGAGATTGATGTACTGAGCAAATGTTGTTTTCTCGATTCTGTAACTAAATTGTAAGCATGGATATACAGGTACAGAGTATGTATATCTATGCTGTAAGTAGGCAATCAGGGCTTTATATGATCCCAGAGGCAACTTATCCTTTATGTAAACATGCCACACATAATAAGCAGTTGATGACATGGATATATATGTGTATGTAGATCTATGGGGGGTGGGGGGACGGGTATTACATGTTTCAGCAGCATTTTCATAGTAACTACAATAGTCTAATAGTCTGCCAGATGTGACATCTGTTGGGTGGGAGGGGTGGTGGGTTCTAAACAAATTTGGTAAAGATAAAAAATAAAGTAGCTACAGATTTAATAAAGGAAAATACAATATAGCATTTTTCAATAAATCAAGGGCCACAACTCTGTCGTTACTAACAAGATCTAGCTGGTTTTCAAACTTGTCCAACATTTCATTGATATACAGCGATTTGCACAACTAGACATCATACTGATGCTTCCTGCCAAATTTCGTCGAAATCCAACAAGGCGTTTAGGAGGATTCGCACCGACAATAAATTCAAAGTAAAAATAACAAGGGGCCATAACTGGGGACATCATACCAATGCATCCTGCTAAATTTTGTGAAATCCAACTGCGTTGTAAAAAAAAAAATTAATAAAATAAAATAAATCATAATAAATAAAAAAAAAAAAAAAAATAATAATAATAAAAAAAAAAAAAAAATAATAAAAAAAAAGAAAAAAAAAGAAAAAAAGAATAATAAAAACAATTAAAAATAAATAAATAAATAAAACAAATAATAATAAAAAAACTGTGTAAGTTTGGCTAAGATGCTGAAGCAATGTGGCCATTATCGTGTTAATAAATAGAGTTTAATTACCAGTGTTTTTGAGATACGGGAAATATCTCCCGAGGTAGAGAAATGGCCCCAATATAAGAACGAGTGCGGAGCACGAGTTCTTATATCGGGGCCATTTCTCTACCGAGGGAGACATTTTCAGTATCTCAAAAACACTGGTTATTAAACCATATATTACATAATTTAAAATGATATTTTATTAATATTTCTAATGATTCACACCTTTTTACACCAGATTGCACGAGAATGCCAAGACGACGTTACGTCATCCAAGACGACGTTACGTCATACAAACAAAACAAGTGGAACCGGAACTCTTCGTTAATTTCCGTAATCGTTATTTCCTAGTGGCGGAATCTGACGACAGCGTCCGTAAATAAATCAAAAGGTCATTTGGCCACTCGGAACTGCCTCGTCGGATTCCGTCACTCGGGAGTACGGAAATTGGCGAAGAGTTCCGATCGGTCATTTGGCATTCCCGCCACCGACGGAAAAGGCCGAGCAATGTTCCGTACTGAGAAATATCTCCCACTGGGAGATATTTCCCAGTAGAGCAAACGAGTAGATATAGCTTTTCTATTCCAAGTATTTCCTATACAAATCACGGATAAATATGTAATATTATGTAAAACTGCATTTTTTTGCTAATTCAGGGGCCATAACTCTGGTGTTACTGGTCCGAACTGGCCCATTATCAAACTTGTCCGAGAACTTATGGTCATGTGCAATCTATGCAAGTTTGGTTAAGATTGCTCAAGTAATGTGGCCTCTATATCGTGTAAACAAGCTAAAGTGACAAAGTGAAAAAGTGACCTAAACGCAAAAGTTGAACCTAAAAGCTATTAAGTTATCTGCCCTTTGCTTGGAGGGTCAAGGTCACTTCCACAGTTGCTTTGTCACGTTGCGATGTACCACCCAAGATACAACTATAAGCAATGTTTGAAAGGTCTAGTGTATACAGTTTGTGAGAAAATGACCTAAACGCAAAACTTGAATGTTGACGCCGCTGCCGGAAAAGCAACACCTATGTCTCTTTTTTTCTTCGAAAAGGCGAGACAAAAACATTAAAAAAAGAAGAAAAATCAAAAAACAAGAAAAACAATTAAAAACAAACAAGAAACCTCAACAAATAATCAAAAAAACAACAACTTGAGACCTGTGTAAATTTGGTTAAGATTGCTAAGAAATGTGGCCTCTATCGTGTAAACAAGATGAAATACT
Source organism: Cyrtodaria siliqua (assembly GCA_037043455.1). NCBI lineage: Eukaryota > Metazoa > Mollusca > Bivalvia > Adapedonta > Hiatellidae > Cyrtodaria > Cyrtodaria siliqua. Next base: position 52,716 of record JAWPHD010004195.1, read on the forward strand.
GCATTTTTTGCTAATTCTGCGGTCATAACTCTGGCGTTACTGGTCCGATCTGGCCCATTATCGCACTCGTCCGAGATCTTATGGTCATATACAATCTGTACATGTTTGGTTAAGATTGCTCAAGAAATGTGGCCTCTATCATGTAAACAAGATGAACAAATGCGTTTTATGTTAATTCAGGGGCCATAACTCTGGTGTAACTGGTCCAATCTGACCCATTATCAAACTCCTACGAGATCTTATGGTCATATACAATCTGTACAAGTTTGGTTAAGATTGCTCAAGAAATGTGGCCTCTATCATGTAAACAATATGAACAAGAGGTCAATGACCTTGAAGCTCTACTGATTGATTTTGATTTCAGGAAGTAGTCGCTACAGACTTGTTTTTTGAAAATCTATTTTTAACCGTGGCGGCCATCTTGAATTTCCGGCCGACCTGAAATTTTTCTAGGATCAACTAGACATCAAGAGCAACATTCCTGTGAAGTTTCATGAACATCCGTCAAGTAGTTTCAGAGGAGTAGTCGCTACAAGTTTTTACTATATAACTCTATGTAACCAAAGATGGCCACTGGCAGCCATGTTTAACGTTGAATCAAAATAATTTTCCACAAGGATCTACATCATGTCATGCTGATCATTTTAGAAAAAGTCCCATATCAAAATCACTAATAGTTTTCAAGAAGAAGTCGCTACAAACTTATTTTTTAAAAATCTATTTTTAGCTGTGACGGCCATCTTGAATTTCCGGCCGACCTGAAATTTTGATAGGATCAATTAGACATCAAGAGCAACATTCCTGTAAAGTTTCATGACAATCCGCCAAGTAGTTTCAGAGGAGTAGTCGCTACAAGTTTTTACTATATAACTCTATGTAAACAAAGATGGCCGCTGGCAGCCATGTTTAACGTTGAATCAAAACGATTTTTGACTAGGATCAACATCATGTAATGCTGATCATTTTAGAAAAAGTCCCATATCAATATCACTTATAGTTTTCAAGAAGTAGTCGCTACAAACTTATTTTTTAAAAATCTATTTTTAGCTGTGACGGCCATCTTGAATTTCCGGCCGACCTGAAATTTTTCTAGGATCAATTAGACATCAAGTGCAACATTCCTGTAAAGTTTCATGACAAGTAGTCGCTACAAGTTTTTACTATATAACTCTATGTAAACAAAGATGGCCGCTGGCAGCCATGTTTAACGTTGAATCAAAACGATTTTTGACTAGGATCAACATCATGTCATGCTGATCATTTTAGAAAAAGTCCCATATCAATATCACTTATAGTTTTCAAGAAGTAGTCACTACAAACTTATTTTTTAAAAATCTATTTTTAGCTGCGACAGCCATCTTGAATTTCCGGCCGACCTGAAATTTTTCTAGGATCAATTAGACATCAAGTGCAACATTCCTGTAAAGTTTCATGACAATCCGCCAAGTAGTTTCAGAGAAGTAGTCGCTACAAGTTTTTACTATATAACTCTATGTAAACAAAGATGGCCACTGGCAGCCATGTTTAACGTTGAATCAAAACGATTTTTGACTAGGGTCAACATCATGTCATGCTGATCATTTTAGAAAAAGTCCCATATCAATATCACTTATAGTTTTCAAGAAGAAGTCGCTACAAACTTGTATTTTAAAACTCTATTTTTAGCTTTGGCGGCCATCTTGGATTTCACATCAACATGAATTTTTGCTAGGATCAACTAGACTTTATGGGCAACATTTCTGTAAAGTTTCATGAATATCCATCCAGTAGTTTCAGCTGTGAAGTCGCTACAAATAAAAGTTTACGGACATTTACTATATAACTCTATGTAAACAAAGATGGCCGCTGGCAGCCATGTTTAACGTTGAATCAAAACGATTTTTGACTAGGATCAACATCATGTCATGCTGATCATTTTAGAAAAAGTCCCATATCAATATTACTTATAGTTTTCAAGAAGAAGTCGCTACAAACTTGTATTTTAAAACTCTATTTTTAGCTTTGGCGGCCATCTTGGATTTCACATCAACATGAATTTTTGCTAGGATCAACTAGACTTTATGGGCATCATTTCTGTAAAGTTTCATGAATATCCATCCAGTAGTTTCAGCTGTGAAGTCGCTACAAATAAAAGTTTACGGACAGACAGACGGACGGACGGACGGACGACGGACGCCGCACCACGGCATAAGCTCTGCTGATCTCTGATCAGTAGAGCTAAAAACTGCATTTTTGCTAATTCGGGGGCCATAACTCCGGTGTTACTGGTCCTATAAGGCCCATTATCGAACTCGTCCGAGATCTTATGGTCATATACAATCTGTGCAAGGTTGGTTAGGAGCCATAACTCTGGTGTTACTAGTCCGATCTGGCCCATTATCAAACTTGTCCGAGATCTTTAAGTGACATTCGATTTTGACAGGTCACAGATAGATTTACCCCCATTTCCACTTTCGCTTTTCTGTCAATGTCAATTATAATTAAATACCTCAAACAAACACTAATAAATGTTCCCAATACATCATTTGGATGAACTATAGGTAATAATAACAAAAAGCAATCAATTTTTTTTGTATCACTAGTAAGGCAGGAAAATGGTTATTATTAGGCACTATTGACTATATACCAATGACTATACATTGCATAAACACAATGGTGTAATTACGCCTAAACCAACTTGGAACCTGTCAAGTCGGCTCTGGTCAATATGTTATATGTTTATAGAGGCCCTAACAAGGGGGTCCATTTATGACCCAATGTTTCCTTGTTCCCCAAAAATATTTTGCCTTGTTCCTCAAAAATATTTTCCCAATGTTCCCTTGTCTCGCCGCAGAGCTAGCTTTTATGGTGATATGGGTAGAGCATCCGCTTCACATGCAAGCGGTTGAGTTCAAACCCGCTGAGTGTATAAATATTTGTGTAGTTTTTCCGGTTAGATTACATTGGTGGAGAATCTCGGTAGGCATTGTATGAGGTTATGCCCAGATGCCTATGTGGTTGTCTATATGTGTTGTGTGGTATTTGAAGGTTTCAAATATTAAAAATAAAACGGTTGGAGATATGTAATAGGACTCAGTTGGAGGGTATGTAAATATATAGGTTTATAAGCGCATTACTACTGTCTTGCCGCAGAGCTAGCTTTTATCAGGCGATATCGGTAGAGCGTACGCTTCACATGCAAAGGGTCCACCCGAGTTCAAACCCGCTGAATACCTAAATACTTATGTGTAGTTTTTCTGGTCCGATTACAAAGGAAGTTTAAATAAGTTTACATTTACGTTATACTCTTATACATATCTTGCTAACTTTTAACAACAGGCACAAGAGTGCCTTGTGCATTTCCAGGAAACACAAAATATTATTTTCCAATTTGTAGGAAAAAGTTAGTTATTGTAGCAATTATGACAAAACCCTTGGCCATGCATTGAGCAAAATGGCAATTGAACATATAAATTACTGCAAGTTCTCCAAGTTGTACACCTGTAGAGGGGCCCCTTTATGCAGGAGGGCAACATCATTGAAGTAGGAGACCCAGAAGATGCAAGATTCCATAACCAGAGGGCACTCCACTCCCTGATATTCAGGACATTACCGTATCCGAGGAAGGTGTCAGAAAATTGTTACAGAAGAGCAATCCAAAGAAAGCAACAGGCCCAGACATGATACTTGCACGCGTACTAAAAGAGTGTTCGTATGCGCTTGCTCCTTTACTCACCATCATCTTCAACAGAACCCTTCACACAGGAACTGTGCCACAAGACTGGAAGCAGGCCAATGTCTCCGCAGTGGTTAAGAAGGGACTGCCCGGTTTCACTGACCTGTCTGTTGTAAGATGTCGGAGCATATTGTCGTATGCAACATCCTGAAACATGCAGAGCATACAGCAGCTTAACAGACTGCCACCATGGTCTCCGGATGAGAACGAGAGCAAGACACAACTAGTCACTTTAGACCAGGAATTAGCCTCTGCACTAGACAAAGGGCTACAGCACGACATGATAATACTTGACTTTTCAAAAGCATTCCGCACCGCCTCAGAAAGCTACATCACTATGACATCAGGGGCAGCACCCATCGCTGGATAGAGTCATTCCTTTCAAACCGTTCACAACAAGTAGTGGTTGAGGGGTCATCATCCGACAGTGTTCCAGTCGTAAGCGGGGTTCTATAAGGTACAGTCCTGGGCCCCTTGCTTTCCCTCCTCTTCATTAAAGACTGACCAGAAAACATCTTTTCAAAAACAAGCCACTTTGCCGACGACTGCACCGTATAGTCAGGACCATAAGAAGCACCACAGATTGTGAAGCACTCCAACAGGACCTTCACACATTAGCTGACTGGGAACATAGGTGGGGCATGGCTCTCTGTCTGGTATGTCTGTAGGTCTGTTTTTTGTGTCTGGCTCTCTGACTGGTTTGTCTGTCTGGCTGTGTCTGTTTTGGTTGTCTGTCTGGCGGCTGGCTCTCTGTCTGTCTGGTCTGTCTGTCTCATCTGTCTGGCTACCCCACTGCCTCTAGCATGATTTGCAGTGGTTGTATTCTACCCCGGCAACCACACGGGGACCATGTAGTATAAGCACCCTGTTTCCATTATCATGTTCTTCATAACTCTTGATGAAACAATAAGATATGTGTATTGACTTGGCCATCCATACTAATTTAAGATAACAAACATTAAAGCTCTTGAAAACAATTTATTTGACATTAAAAGTGCATAATAATAATTATAATTAAAATAATCTAATATTGCACTAATATCACAGAAAATACATGTTTACAAAACGTTGTACTGATATGATAATGTAATTATGTGCTGAAGAACAAAATAATACCTAAATAATTTTGAAAGCGAAAAAGCAATCTTGATTTTTTTACTGCATCCCATCATAGACCTAATAACAAATAGATTGGACACTACGAAAATTATCTAAATTTTACGTGGCACAGTGTGAAAATTTCACAAAATATTTCCCAACTTTAAACACACATATGATGAAGAGTTTTATAGATACAAGTTTCATTCATGCCAAATCCCATCACAAATTTAATTTTCTTTCCAATGATAGTATTTTACTTTCTCTTACATTTAGAACAAAAAAGGAGTTTGACGGAAACTTTGACTGTGTCAAAACCTTGATTTTCAAGAGAAAAGCGAAAAATGTCGTCATTTTTCGATTTAAACATCTTTTTATACAATTTCCTATTTGGAAAATAAACATAAATTCTTATAATCCCATTTCATTTCACTATTCACTATGAATCTTTTGAATGTATTCTCATCAAAATCAGTGAATAATTGAGAGAGGATAGAAGGAAAAGTTAAGGTGCCACGTGATATTTTGGTTAAGATAGGAAGTTTCCTATCTGTTTATTAATATGTCTGTGATCCCATTAATTTTTCTACATAACTTACATATCTGCAAATCATTATTAACATTTAAAGCACCTTCCTGCCAACAACTGCCAAATATAACTTGCATATTTTGAGAATCCAAACTCTATAGACACACTATAAATGGTGTAACCACCAAGGCCAAACCCAAAAACTAGTCGAATTAAGAGTTACCAACTCATAATTAAATTTACGCGTGTTCAATCACGGGTATTTTAAAAAGCTGTTCATGAACCTATACTTTTAATTGGCACATACACATTATTATATGACATGAACAGAGTTTTGATAAATGGTTTCATAGTGTAATTTTGTTGTTGTTTGGTGGGTAAGTTTCTTTAATTGGTTTTGTATATAACTGTTTGTTTATTATATATTTTTTCATTTTCATGTCATGTTGACCTCAAACTTGAATCTATTGATCCCAAATTATATAGAGGTCATGTCTCACCATGCCCATGGAAGTATATACCTGTAAAGTTTCGAGCATGTGACTACACATCTTTGAGAGTTATAGACTGGCCGATATTTAATAGTGATATTGAACTGGAATATGCTGCCCAGACAATGCAAAGCGGTCTTGAAGGTTTTAGGCAATTTTTAATTTGAAAAAGGTTTTTCTTTGCTTTAGCATATATCTGCAGTGTAAAAGATAGATGATACAGAAAATCCCATGTTGATATGAGGTTTCATTCAAATTTCGGAAGTGTTTGACCGAAGCACCACATTTTCAGCTAGATAGTGTATGAATTTTGTATTTTCCTTAGGGGTCACATAAACATGAGCGAGAAAAAAACAACACCTGGCTAACTTATGTATTTTATTGTTTTAAATTACTGAGCTTTGCTATACTGAAGATATTAAACCAACAACAATGTCTGCTGCCCAGCTATGAAGCTCAGATGTTGGAACTGAATTGAATTGAACTGGGTTTTAAGGCGCACCAACACATGAACGGTTATATGGCGCCTAACAGGCACGAACATGCCAGGCTCATCCTCCATGTACATCGAGATAAAATATGGAAAATGGGCCTAGGACCTTCTCACCCTGAACTGCAGTGTTGCTGCAAATTCTATTGTAGACACTCCATTTACGTTGGAGCCACGTTTATTGTTTTTCTGCCACTGCTCTTAGTGATGTGAGCGAGATGGCACCTGAAACAATGCAGGGGTCATGATGAAGACCTTTAATGAACAAAAAATGACAAAATGAATATGAATGGGGGTTCCTATCCCTCTGCATGTGACCGTGTTTGCAGTGGTTGTATTCTACCCCAGCAACCACACGGGGATGTTGGAACAGGCTGTACAGTAACCCTATGGGGAAATTAATTGAGGTGTGAGACCCGAGGAGTTATAGAGCTAACAAGGTTTTTATTACAAGATCATTGTGAATCTTTACCCTATTGACCCCAAAATGTATAGGGATCTTCCTCTCACCATGGTCAATCTACCTTAGAGTTGACCCAAAATTATTACGGGTCATACTCCTGTCATGGACCATGTACCTTACGGGTCATACTCCTGGCATGGACCATGTACCTTACGGGTCATACTCCTGGCATGGACCATGTACCTTACGGGTCATACTCCTGGCATGGACCATGTACCTGAAGTTTCACGAGTGTGGCTATAAGTCTTGAAGAGTTATAGAGTGGACTGGACAAGATTGTGTCTACAGACTGAATGAATGCAGTATACACCCCCACCACCCAACCACTAAACTTGCAGTAAGTATAAGTAAGAGCTCAAGCTGTGCAAGTAATGGGATTTATCACTAGATTTATTTTTATTCAACTGAAAGCAATATATTTGGAGATAGTGAATGTCCACTATGTTGTAAATGTCATGACATTTGAAGATAGTTATGTTCCACTATGTGATAAATGTCATCACATTTGGAGATAGTAATGTTCCACTATGTTATACATGTCATGACATTTGGAGATAGTAATGTTCCACTATGTTTTAAATGTCATGACATTTGAAGGTAGTTATGTTCCACTATGTGATAAATGTAATGACATTTGAAGGTAGTTATGTTCCACTATGTGATAAATGTCATCACATTTGGAGATAGTAATGTTCCACTATGTGATAAATGTCATGACATCTGGAGATAGTAATGTTCCACTATGTTATAAATGTCATCACATTGGAGATAGTAATGTCCACTTTGTTATAAATGTCATGGCATCTGAAGATATTCAAGTTCCACTATGTGACAAATGTCATCACATTCAGAGGTAGTTATGTTCCACTATGTTATAAATGTCATGACATCTGGAGATAGTAATGTCCAATATGTTATAAATGTCATGACATTTGAAGATAGTTAGGTTCCGCTATGTGATAAATGTCATGACATTTGACGATAGTTATGTTCCACTATGTCGTCATCACATTTGGAGATAGTTACGTTCCACTATGTTATAAATGTCGTGACATTTGACGATTGTTATGTTCCACTATGTGATAAATGTCATGACATTTGACGATAGTTATGTTCCACTATGTCGTCATCACATTTGGAGATAGTTATGTTCCACTATGTGATAAATGTCATTTGGAGATAGGTATGTTCCACCATGTCGTCATCACTATGTTCCACTATGAGCCAACACCTGTCATCAGGAAAATATTTATGTTCCACTATGTCATCATCACGTGTTATCAGGAAGACAGTTATGTTCCTCTATGAGCCAACACGTGTTATCAGGAAGACAGTTATGTTCCTCTATGAGCCAACACGTGTTATTAGGAAGAATCCATACTTGAAAAATCCTCATCTTCTTCATAGTCCCATACCTAAAAATACAGAAATTATTAAAATGAAAGAGTTCAAATTTTGCTACAGATAAGTGTTGGACTTCCGACTTCCTGCAGGGCTGTCTCCTGCACAAGATGACATAACACAGACTCAATGCAAGCAAAGGTCTTTAGATTAATAAGAATCACACCTAAATGTATTAGCAACCAGAGGTCTTTAGGTTAATAGTTGAACAGTGAAATGCAGGGAGGAGAACACCTAATTATATAAGCAAACACAGGTCTGTAGATTAATAGTTGAACAGTGAAGTGCAGGGAGGAGCACACCTAAATCAGGGAGTACGTTATAGGGAGAAGAAACGGGTTCATAAACGCTCTTGTTTATCGATTTATGTTGTCGCGCTAGAATGCCGCCATTTACTATTTTATCGATACAGGTAAATCGATCGTAAGCGCGTTACATTTGAAAAGTTAAAATTTCAGCCAACATCTCAAATTAGGCAGTTTTTACAGCCCCTTTTTACGGCTTTCTGTTATAATCAACATCACGAAATTACATTCTTGACAAAGATAAATATGTCTACTATTCACTTCTTGTTATTATTAATGCCTAATTTAACCCATACTTCGTATCTCGTTTGCAATAGCCCCACACCATTTTTAATCTATAAAATTAAAAATTTAGCTGATATCTCAAAAGGCACATTTTCATCACCTCTTTTTAGGCTTTGTCTTATAATCACCACCATGAAATTACCTTCTTGACAAAGATAAATATGTTTACTATTCACTTTTTGTTATTAATAATGCCTAAATAACCCGTAGTCTCGTATCTCGTTTGCAATAGCTATACACTGTCACCATTTTTTATTTGGCGCAGAGTGGCGCCATCTTTGTTACACGGAACCGTCTGGTAAAATGTTCTTTTAAACATGCAAACAAATACACGCTCTGTATCAGAGGACACAATGTGAATAAATAATACTTATGTTTACATTTAGCACCTTTATTGAGTTTGTAAGTGTAATCATTTATAAGAATTTGCTGTTTTTCACACACACGCGAAACAACCGGAAGTAGTCATTTTCACGGAGTAGTGAAACACATGCGCGACAACATAAATCGGCAAAACGAGCCCGTTTCTCCTCCCTATAACGTACTCCCTGCCTAAATATATAAGCAACCAGAGGTCTGTAGATTAATATTTGAACAGTGAAGTGCAGGGAGAACTTCAGAAGCACACCTAAATCTATAAGTAACCGGAGCTCTGTAGATTATTTAAGACTAATAGTTGAACAGTGAAGTGTAGGGAGAATCACACCTAAACCTATAAATATATAAGCAACCAGAGGTCTGTAGATTAATAGTTGAACAGTGAAGTGCAGGGAGAACTTCAGAAGCACACCTAAATCTATAAGTAACCGGAGGTCTGTAGATTATTTAAGACTAATAGTTGAACAGTGAAGTGCAGGGAGGATCACACCTAAACCTATAAGCAAACAGAGGTCTGTAGATTAATAGTTGAACAGTGAAGTGCAGGGAGGAGACACCTAAATATATAAGCAACCGGAGGTCTGTAGATTAATAGTTGAACCAGGGGTCACGCGATTAGGTGAAGTCGCTATAAACTTCGCTTTAATTTGGCCGACTTCGCTTTTTTATTCATTTGGGGCGAAATTTGAGTCGTCGTCAATTGGTTAAATTCAATTCAATATTTAATCGTCCGTCTCATGTCGACCGACCTCAAGTCTCCCTGTTTTGAAAAACTTCTCCCTGTTTTGACTGGAGGGAGAAGTCACTTCTCCCTGTTTTTGGAGTCTGGCTTGACCCCTGAGTTGAACAGTGAAGCGCAGGGAGGAGCACACCTAAATCTATAAGCAACCAGAGGTCTGTAGATTAATAGTTGAACAGTGAAGTGCAGGGAGAAGCACTCCTAAATATCTGTCACCAAAGGTATTTTGATTTGCAGTTGAACATCAAGCAACAGGTACACTTCAGTCTCTATGTTGCCACAAGTGTTTAGATTTGATGTTAAAGGCACAATGTCCGTAAGTAAGCAGATATTGAGCATAACCAAATAACTGTCCGACTTTTATTCATTGAAATGTATACATGAAAACATGAGCATAGACCCAAAGAAGTCTGTAGTAATACATTCGTGTTTGTAGCGCTCAGTTGGGAGCGATGTCGACTATTGTGCACTCACTATTATTACCCGCGAGTGTAATTTTAGTTTGGGCTGCGAGTTCAAACTTACGGAGCTATTCTTTTTTTTGTACCACAATTGAATTCCGTCAATCTTCAATAATGTTTAGTGTGTAATGTTTGAACGTAATTAGTGTGTGTTTTATAAGCTAAAAGTTACGGACATTGTCCCTTTAAGCACTGAAACGAAGCTACACATAATCTTAAAGAAAGTAACACGCCAAATAACGGCAAAATTACACTACAAATGTTTATCAAAACTCTATTCAGGAGTTCAGGTCGTATAATAATGTATATTTGCCTATAAAAAGTATAGTTATTTCATGTTTTTTTTAAAATATCTGTGATTGAATATGCGTAAAATTATTTATCAAGCAGATATGCACTTTTCTGCCTAATAAAGGGGTGACCTATTAAATTTTGCTTAGGCACTGACCAATAAAGCAAAATAGCGGAATCCCTTGGCGTTTATTGTACGTAACGTTATCTGACGTCATGCACGTAACTGCCTGACGTCATAAAAAAAACAAAAAACAACAACATGGCGACGTCCTCGATAAGCGTACCATTCTGAGAAATAGGTAATAATAGTAATTCATACAGAAAATATGGATAATCTACATGATAAATAGAATATCGGCACGAAAACGAAGAATGGCTCGGCAGAGCCTTGCCATTCTTCATTTTCTAAGCTTCGCCTAATAAACTTGATAGTAAAAGGCACTGACATAATATTCTCTATTTATGAATTGGTAACTTTCAATTCAATGCTCCATTTTTGAGGTTTGGCCCGGCTGGTTAAAGTCGTTTATGGTGTGTCTATAGAGTTTGTATTCTCAATATATGTAAGTCATATATATACCTTATCGTCAGTATGTTTAGAAATGGTGTACATATGTTGTAAAATCTGGCTGTTATTGGAGGGATAGTAACTTTACCATATGGCTGAAGCCAGGACCGTTAATCAGGATTGACACTTTAGTATACAGAGATATTTATCTGCTGGGATTGATTACAGGGAAATCCTTCAAGAGACGGTAGACATGTGGAATTTTTCATGAACAAGCAAATGCAAGTTAGTGGAACAAGAGGGCCAGGATGGCCCTAGACCGCTCACCTTGTAATCATGCAATAAGTCTGCTGTGTCTAGTCTGGCAGGGGTATTGTTTAATTTGTCCCACTTTCTTCTATGAATGAGATTTCATCAAAATGGGTGGGGGTTTATATTAACATTCTAAACAAATTTGGTAAAGATCAGATAAAAAATGAAGTAGCTACAGATTTAACAAAGGAAAATACAATATAGCATTTTTCAACAAATCAAGGGCCATAACTCTGTCGTTACTAACGAGATCTAGCTGTTTTTTTAACCTGACCAAGATTTCATTGATATACCGCAATTTGCACAACTAGACATCATACTGAGGCTTCCTGCCAAATATCATAGAAATCCAACAAGCCGTTTAGGAGAAGTAGTGCCGACAAGAAATTTAAAGTAAAAATGTCAAAGGGCCATAACTCCGTCAAAAATAAGCAAACTGGAACAAAAGCGCGATATGCAGAACTAGACATCATACCAATGCTTCCTGCTAAGTTTCGTCAAAAGACCCTCGAGAAGCAGTATAAATCGTATATACTCGAAAAACTATGCTATAAATATTACTTATAGGCCCATGCAGCCGGTTGTTTTTGTAACTGTTCTTGTAAATGTACCGTATTATCTATACTATTATGAACATGTCACAATAAAAGAGAACAAAAATACAAAAATATACACGTACCTCAGCATCTATTGTGTCTTCGTGCATCTTTGTGAGGCCTGTCAAGTCCTCGAGGTAGTGGGCCTCATTGAAGACCTTGAGGAGAAAGTCAAACCCATCACTCTCGAACTGCTGTATAACCTGTAACCAGAATGCAGTACTATATAACCTGTAACCAGAATGCAGTACTATATAACCTGTAACCAGAATGCAGTACTATATTACCTGTAACCAGAATGCAGTACTATATAACCTGTAACCAGAATGCAGTACTATATAACCTGTAACCAGAATGCAGTACTCTGTAACCAGAATGCAGTACTATATGATTTTCACTGTAACCAGAATGCAGTACTATAAGATTTTCACTGTAACCAGAACGCAGTACTATATGTGTAACCAGAATGCAGTACTATATAACCTGTAACCAGAATGCAGTACTATATGATTTTCACTGTAACCAGAATGCAGTACTATATGTGTAACCAGAATGCAGTACTATATGTGTAACCAGAATACAGTACTATATGTGTAACCAGAATGCAGTACTATATGTGTAACCAGAATGCAGTACTATATGTGTAACCAGAATGCAGTACTATATGTGTAACCAGAATGCAGTACTATATAACCTGTAACCAGAATGCAGTACTATATGATTTTTACTGTAACCAGAATGCAGTACTATATGTGTAACCAGAATGCAGTACTATATGTGTAACCAGAATGCAGTACAATATGTGTAACCAGAATGCAGTACTATATGTGTAACCAGAATGCAGTACTATATAACCTGTAACCAGAATGCAGTACTATATGATTTTCACATTTGTGACTCACCACAGTTATAGTCACAACCTCGCATAACAATAAGAAATCAAAATGTTACTGGAAATGAGAAAACAAATCTTATTTTTAAATTGTTAAATCAGAAAAGAAGTTCATTTGCATGAATTGCAATTGTTATAGTATCAACATAAAGAAAGACAAAACATACAGCTTAAATGGAACTAGAAGATCATGGACTGCATTTCAGCCCTGTTTGTTTAATAAGTCCAGACTGGACTATATTTTGATTAAATTGAAATAATCCAAAGTAGGTCACTTCGACCTAAAATTTTGCTCATGATGTTAGATGCATGTAAGTAAACATTCTGGTGGAGACGGTGAAAGTCCTGCAAGAAAGGAACAAGGAACGCATGTAGCACAGACCGGACATGACCTATAGTTTGTCCAAAGTATGTCAGTTACCCCAAATTGTGCAAATGATGTTAGATGGACATAAGTAATATTCTGGTGAAGTTTGGTGAAAATCCTGCAGGAAAGGAGCCTAGCAGATACCGGACGTGACCTATATTTCGTCCAAAGTAGGTCACAGCGACCAGAAATTTTGCATATGAATATCCTGCAAGTAATGAAGAAGATATAATAACTGGAAGTAGGACGCACAGACCAACGAATGTTTGAATGGACGAACTGACACGCATACACTCAGACGACATTGTGATGGCAAATCCGCAAACTCAACAAAAATATCCACTCTTTAAAATAGCCAAATTTGTCACACATGTATTTAAATTCAGAAAAAAGCTTCTTATTCATATAAAACGTAATTCAGATAAATTATGAAATTAGCCTCAAATTTTAAAGCGTGATGTCTACCACTTGGCAGAGGGCAATTTATATAGTAAACCAGTATAAAGTCTCAACAGCTGGCTGTACCGGTATCAAATATCAATATAACTATACTTAGAACTTGGCAGCACACAGTTTATATATTATATGTCAATACACTTACTAGTAAGTCTTGAAAGCTGGCCGTAAATGTATCAGATGTCAATATGCTTTGCCAATAATTTTATCAAATGCCAATATATTTACCACTTGGCAGCAGGCAGTGTAATATGTCAGTATACTTACCACTTGGCAGCAGGCAGTGTAATATCAACAGATTTACTTCTTGAAAGCAGGCATTGCAATATGTCAGTATACTTACCACTTGGCAGCAGGCATTGTAATATCAACAGATTTACCATTTGAAAGCAGGCAGTGCAATATGTCAGTATACTTGCCACTTGGCAGCAGGCAGTACATTTATCAAATGTCAGTATACTTACCACTTGGCAGCAGGCAGTACATTTATCAAATGTCAGTATACTTACCACTTGGCAGCAGGCTGTACATTTATCAAATGCTCTACTGGCAGGCATAATCTGTTGGAACCTGGATAGAAATCCTCGGATCTAAAATGAAGATGAATATAATGATTATGGCTAATTGGACTCATTGACAGTGGATTTCACTATGATGGTAACTATGATTCGTGTAGCCTTTTTGTAATAAGTTTAACTGTCCTAAATCAGAAGATAGAAGTATGTATAACAGAACTGGTGAAATATTTTTATAGAATACTTTGTAACAAGTTCAGGCCAGTGTCTGTCCATTTACCTACCCAAAATCAGAAAACAAACTATGACAGAATAAGGGATTGGTAAACTTATAAATAAATAAAAAATAAACCCTAACTGAGACAAAGATATAGAGAGATGGGCAGAGATCTGGATAGACAGCTGGACTGATGGGTAGACAGACATACAGACAGCTGGACAGAAGGGTAGACAGCTGGACAAAAGGGATGACAGAAATACAGACAGCTGGACAGAAGGGAAGACAGACATACAGAGAGCTGGACAGAAGCGAAGACATACATACAGACATCTGGACAGAAGGGAAGACAGACACACAGAGAGTTGGACAGAAGGGAAGACATACATACAGACAGCTGGACAGAAAGAAAGATAGACATACAGAGAGCTGGACAGAAGGGAAGACATACATACAGACATCTGGACAGAAGGGAAGACATACATACAGACAGCTGGGTAGAAGGGAAGACAGACATACAGACAGCTCGACAGAAGGGAAGACAGACATACAGAGAGCTCGACAGAAGGGAAGACAGACATACAGAGAGCTGGACAGAAGGGAAGACAGACAAACAGAGAGCTGGACAGAAGGGAAGACATACATACAGACAGCTGGACAGAAGGGAAGACAGACATACAGACAGCTGGACAGAAGGGACGACAGACATACAGACAGCTGGACAGAAGAGAAGACAGACATACAGACAGCTGGACAGAAGGGAAGACAGACATACAGACAGCTGGACAAAGGGGAAGATTGAAATACAGACAGCTAGACAGAAAGGAAGACATACAGATAGCTGGACAGAAGGGTAGACAGCTGTACAGAGGCAGACAGACAGCTAGACAGAAGGAAAGACAGACATACAGACAGCTGGACAGAAGGGTAGACAGACAGAGGGGCAGACATACATACCGACAGCTGGACAGAGAGGCAGACAGACATACAGACAGCTGGACAGAAGGGAAGACAGACATACAGTCAGCTGGACAGAAAGTAAAACAGACATCTGGACAGAGAGACAGACAGACAGCTGGAATACATACATATATACAGCTAGACAGAAGAAAAGACAGACAGACAGACAGACAGCTGGACAGAAGAGTAGACAGATATACAGACAGCTTGACAGAATGGAGGACAGACAGCTTAATTGAAGGGAAGACAAATGTACAGACAGCTGGACAGAAGGGAAGACAAACATACAGACAGCTGAATAGAAGGGAAGACAAACGTACAGACACCTGGACATAATGCCAGACAGATATACAGACAGCTGAATAGAAGGGAAGACAAATGTACAGACAGCTGGACATAATGCCAGACAGCTGGACATAATGCTGGACAGACCTGATGAGGCACTATTCCTAGTGGACTGACATGGTCTGTAGTTAAATGATCGTCGTGTGCGCTGGTGTCAGCGGGAGCGCAGCCTCGGTCTGGATGCTGCAGGACAGAGACTAGGAGCTCCACAGCCAGTGCACTTGCAATGTAGGACATCCCAGGGCGTGATACTGTACACTGCTGGTCAAGGGTTCGATCTTTTGTAGACTGAAACAAAGGTGGTTTAAATTTCACACAATGTTTTAATTTTGAAAACTTCTCGGATGATGAAAGGGCTTCAGATAATGATGGATACAAAAGTGTTGTAAGTAAACTTGTTCTGGAAACAATCAGTACAATGTATTTGTATCTCACTGTCCGAAAATTACTGTTCAGAACATGTATTATTAATACTAAGGTATATAATAATATATTTGTTGTACCTTAATGTGATCATGATGACTGTGCCCTAACAAGACCAGTGAGTGTCCAATGGTGGTAACCTTAACATGCTACATATATATAATGGACTGTTCTTTCTTTGAATTAAGACCATTCCATTTATGTGACAAAGGGGTGTATTGGGGAAAATGACTGATCAGCCTGTGAGTCGTGCTTAGTGGGTTAAGGGTTGAAGAGACACATGGCACTCTATATGTATTTATCAAGCAAATATTATCTTGACTTTAACCCTTAACTCTAAAACTATTCTACGCACTTTTTGGTGAAGTTGCTATTAACTACTGGCATTTAAAACTGCATAAATGCCGAAAATGTGCGAATCAATTGTAATATTAACATTATTTTTCTGTTGTTATAAAACCAACATCAACGTGCCCAGGGAGATTGGTAAAGATAAATAAGTACAAGAAAGATGTTTATTGTCGGTGTAATTTCAGACCACAAAATAGCCATTCTATTGAGGTACACTGGATGCGTTCCCAGATAGCACTGCTCACCGAAAAGTGAAGTTTATTCGAAATTAGATGCTTTTGCTGTGAAGGTAAATATTTCACAATGATGATTTGATAACTTGTGCAAAATATAATTCTATTCCATTGGTTGGAGAGCAGCATCATTCCCCAAGTTCTGCAACTAAAGAAACTTTAGTTTCATTTTGGTTCAATATTTTCATTGCCTTTAGTTTAAACTTATTTATTTTTATATCGATTGTAACGAAAGCTCTCTGAACTTATTTGAATCACTCTCGATGTCTTCCTGGGTAGAACCAGTACTAAGCAATGCAGATAAAGTCTTGCTCAGGGACATGGCAGGAATCAAACCCACAACATTTCCATCCTGGGTCCAACGATCCACCACTAAACCACAGTGCTCCATTGCCTTTAATACCAGAACTTTAATATTAAGGAAACAATGAAAAATAACAGAACACTTACATCTCCAGGTGCAACCACATCATTACAGAAATAGCATCCAAGCTGGTCCCCTGGTATGACCTTTGATAGAGGCACATCCTGTGGACTGGTTACCGGCATGTCGTATGTCTGGCACCCATGTCTCATCACGAGGTATGTATCAAAACCCAGGGCAGAACATATCACAGTCTAGAACAAGATATTTCATATTTTAAAACATATTTTCAGATAATAAGTCATAAATTACAATTTGTTCCACTTGTGTTGAACTGACACCCATTCAATTCTCAATTTATTATTCCTGTTTCAATATCAATTCAAAACATAAAATATATTTTGTATTATTTTCGTCACTAAAACACAATATTTGTGGCAAATACCATCTAAGTGATATGTTACATATGGTTGAAAAAGCAACTTTTACAGCATTTTTTAAAAAGCTAGATGTATAAACACATTAAAAAACAGAAAAAGCTTTTGGATAAATGCCAAAAAATTATAAACAACATTGCAGATTATATTGCCACTAATTATTTTCCCCATCGACACCAATGTTAAAGTGTCACATATTAATGATTTGCTGCAAATTCAACTCAAGTATGGATAATGCAGCAGTGTAATGTTCATATAGAAAACTAGTTTTCCACTTGAAAAATCACCAGAAACGGTTTGGTCATAAGACGTGTAAGGAAGTTCTTGTTTGTTTACTAAACAGGTCAAGGGTACAGCTGTCGAAATTTCGAAAATGTTCATCAGTGATCCAGTAAAACCTATTAATACGCTTCTTATACATACAACAACAAAATCAAATAGAAATGGGCAGTTTTCCCCTACTTATAATGCCCATTTCCGTCAAAAAAGGAGGGATTAATTCTTATTATTGGAACTACATTTGACTACACCTAGGAGGTTTACATGTAATTAGTGGTGGCAAACCTAATACCTTTTTCTTTGAAGCAGCCATGACAGTTGGTAACCAACGACTCTCTCTTGTATCCAGCAAGAGAAATATTGCATCATGGGAAGCGACTAGAGCATCAAGTTTGTCCACATCCTCTTTTGTTTGTTTTATTGCACTCTCTATAAAAGATATTATTAATGCAGCAGATGAAATCCTAGTGTACCATTGGATCAATTCCGGTTGTATCTCGTCTTTTAATTAGTTCAGTTTAAACTTACTTATTTTTTCATTGATTGTAATGAAAGCTCTCAGAACTTACTTTAATCACTCTCGACGTCTTCCTGGGTAGAACCAATACTAAGTAAATGCGAATAAAGTGTCTTGCTCAGGGACACAACATGTATGGTCACAGCAGGGATCGAACCCATGACTTATCAATCCTGGGTCCAAAGCTCTACCACTAGACATGTCTTTTAATTGGCATTAGTAAGTTATTAATATAATTATTTTAAACATATTTTTACTTCAAACTCAAGAAACATATGATGTGAATAAATACACTCGCATCGTTGCATGGACATGGCTTTACTTGCATAATTAAAACTACTGTCCAGAGAGCCAAATGATATACCACCATAGGGACCACAGTACCTGTCAAGTGTCATGAGCTACGAATCTTGCAAATGTATAGAGCGGACAAGGTTTTTATATTATCAGGTCATGGTATGGATACAAGTCTTTGAAAGAGTTTTATAGCAGACAAGATTGTGTCCACAGATGGTCTGCCGGATGGACGGACTGAATCGAGTATACCCTATCTAAACTACGTTTTGCTGGGGTATAATTACAGATGCAGTATTCTGCAAGATGCATGATAACCAAATCTCTAACTGTTTATTCTCAAAATGTTATGACCTTTCATCCTGCTGGTCTCCTCAGACATGGATACACTTACCGGACACAGAATGACCAGGCATAGGTATTGACAAGGAAATCCCCTCAGCATTCTGCAAAATGAATCATTTCTTTATATATGCTGTTAAACACAATTTGTGTTAGGAAAAAAGAAAGAGGCAAACAAAAAACATTGCTATATTAAGTCAACAAGACAGATATGACCAACTATTATGGTTTTAGGCTCGTAAATGATTTGGGTGTTTAATGGTAATTGGATGTTCAATTAACATTCTAATTACAGACATATAATAACATGTACATGTATTTGGTTACATCTAACATACCACACCAGGGAAAATCTTCTTCAACGCATCTGCTGCAGCTTCTGCCTTTGGTCGTCCTCCCGCGACCTGTCGACAATCGTCGAATACAAACAATGTTTGACGGACAGGGTTACTGTACGACACTCGACCATTGTCTACCAGAGTTATTGTTCTTACACCCCATCCCTGCAATTATGTAATATATACAATATTATTATATAGATATAATACAGGTCTCAAAAGACACATTAGCAAACATTTTATAATGTACTTTTAAGACAGAACACAAAGAAAACAGAACTAAAGGTACAGTTATTTTTCCAGTCTGATAAAAAACAAGAGGTCAATGAGCTTGAAGCTCTACTGATAGGTTTTTGATAGCTAGATCAGCATTCCTGTGAAGTTTCATGAAAATCTGTCAAGAAGTTTCAGAGGAGTAGTGGCTATAAGTTTTCATTATATAACTCTATGTAAACAAAGATGGCAGCTGGCGGCCATGTTTAACGTCAAATCAAAATAATTTTTGACAAGGATCAACGTCATGTCATACTGATCATTTTAGAAAAAGTCCCATATCAATATCACTTATAGTTTTCAAGAAGTAGTCGCAACAAACTTGTATTTTGAAAATCTATTTTTAGCCATGGTGGCCATCTCAAATTTCCGGCCCATCTGAAAATTTGCTAGGATCAATTAGACATCAAGAGCAACATTCCTGTGAAGTTTCATGAAAATCTGTCGAGTAGTTACAGAGGAGTATTCTCTACAAGTTTTCATTATATAACTCTATGTAAACGAAGATGGCCGCTTGGATTTCACATCAACATGAATTTTTGCTAGGATCAACTAGACTTCATGGGCAACATTTCTGTTAACTTCACATCAAAATAATTTTCGACAAGGATCAACATCATTCCATACTGATCGTTTTAGAAAAAGTCCCATATCAATATCACATATAGTTTTCAAGAAATACTGGCTACAAACTTGTTTTTTGAAAATCTATTTTTAGCTATGGTGGCCATCTTGAATTTCCGACCAAACTGAAATGTTGCTAGGATCATTAAACATCAAGAGCAACATTCCTGTGAAGTTTCATGGAAATCCGTCAAGTAGTTTCAGAGGAGTAGTCGCTACAAGTTTTTAATAAATAATTCTATGTAACAAAGATGGCCACTGGCAGCCATGTTTAATGTTGAATCAAAACGATTTTCGACAAGGATCAACATCATGTCATGCTGATCATTTTAGAAAAAGTCCCATATTAATATCACTTATAGTTTTCAAGAAGTAGTCGCTACAAACTTGTTTTATAAAAATATATTTTTAGATTTGGTGGCCATCTTGGATTTCACATCAACATGAATTTTTGCTAGGATCAACTAGACTTCACGGGCAACATTTCTGTAAAGTTTCATGAAAATCCATTCAGTAGTTTCAGAGGAGTAGTCGCTACAAAAAAAAGGTTTACGGACGGACAGACAGACGGACGACGGACACCGCACCACGGCATAAGCTCTGCTGATCTCTGATCAGTAGAGCTAAAAATGAAAAGAATTTTCCCTGAGAAACTGGAAACAAAAGTAATGTGGCCGACTTGGTTTTAGACACGAGACCCTTCTGTTTATGTACCCATCTAACAGAAGAAGAGGTACTTTTGAGTGACTCACTTAACTGAACACAAGTCATAACTTATTTACCAACAAACATCTGGCAACATTGCACCCAAGCGTCCCTGCTCCCAGCAGAAGACATTTTGTGTCTGCAACAGTTTTAAGGTCAAGGTCAGGCAGCAGACGCCATCTCATCAACTTAAGGTTAAGGTCAACTGCCGATTCTGCAAGCCTGTAAATAGAATAAAATCTCAGTAGATAAGTTTTGTGTGTCAAGCGTGACAGAAATTTGCAAGAATAAGGCCAGCAGGAACATTTAGCAGATGACAAATTTTCAACATGTAGCAGATGACAAATTTTCAACATGTAGCAGATGTCAAATTTTCAACATTTAGCAGATGTCAAATTTTCCAACAAATGCATCCCATCAAAATGATCTTATTACACAATTTAACAAATCGGCTATCTCTTAATAATTATGACATCTACAAGAAATCATTTATGCACTTCAGTCAAGTGTATCCTTGCACCATCTGCTGGGACATAGTGGTGACATGGACTTCCACATTTTGCGAATTTGGCATCATGTTTTTTTCAAGTACAAAGTGAAAATTATCAGGTGCATAGAAACAGAACTGATGAAGCAAACAGAGAATAATGATGTGTCTATATGAAAAACTACCACTTTGTAAAACCAAATTCATGTGCCACACTCTTGAAAAAATCAGAAAGAAATGACATTATCAAATGATACTTATATATTCCTACCTGGCGGGGTCCATGGAAGCACTGAGGTTGACCATGCGGGGTCCCAACTTCTGCCTCTCATTCTTCTCCCAGCCTACACATCTCACACAATCTGTAATCGTAGAACTGAACTGAAGCTTCAAAATGACTTATATAAAGTAGGGATGAGCATTTACATTGTTTTAATTGTGGAGGAATTATTTTCTTAAGACAAAAAGGTGCATGAATCAAGTGTAAACAAAATCAGTTTAGAGATTTTATTTTACCAGAATAACTTTATTGAATAATATATGCAAGAGTGACAAGCTTTTCTGACATTCATCTGATCTGAAAGACGGCCATGAAATTATTTCTTGTTTGTTTTTGAGATTTTATTTAAAATTACTCATCGCTCAAGCAGGAATTGAAATGATGTATTCAGTATATAGGATTTCTTGATTAACATCCACAAGTGAAAAGACCTTCCGACAAGCACAATTTCTCAGCAAGCACATCCTGAACACTTCTGGGTACTAGGCAAGTACAACGTATGCTACCACTGGGCCATGCCCTCCACAACAAGAGCTTATTGCTGTATAAGACCTTTATTAAACCTTACAAAACATTTGACTGACTGTAGATTACTTATGGTATATGCCAACAAACCCAAACTATTATCTCTAACCACAATGGTCAAGAGTGCAGAGTATAATATGTAACCTCCCAGCAAGAACAACCATTTAATAAGATATTACTATCAATAATGGGTAATGTTGACAGAAACAAAACAAAAACAACAATACAGCAAAAGTGTTAGCTTTGTAGTCTGTTTTTAAAAGAAGTTATTTTGTTGTGAATGGTGTTTTACGTTATTTTTAACACATTTTAGGCCATATATGACGGTCAATATATTTTGGTACAGGCACACCACCCCATTTGTCCTGGGTAGAACCAGTACTGTAATCAACACTTTCTTCACTTACAAGTTGAGCTCCCAGTGGGATTTGAACTCACAGTGGTGAGCGGCGAGAAAGGCTAGCAACGCAACGCCGTTTACCCATTAACAAAAGCGCTATAAAAAGAAGTTATAAAATAGCGATCAGTAACTTTACAACTTTTGATCATGTTTAAGTATAGCTATACTTACCTGAGGCTTCCCCCATGGTTGACAGTTTAACGGTCAACATGAGACTATGACCAACATCATGGCTACCTGATTTACTCTGGTACCGGAAACACAAAACATCTACATCTCCAAGTACACTACCCCTGT
This sequence comes from Cyrtodaria siliqua, assembly GCA_037043455.1. Classification (NCBI taxonomy): domain Eukaryota; kingdom Metazoa; phylum Mollusca; class Bivalvia; order Adapedonta; family Hiatellidae; genus Cyrtodaria; species Cyrtodaria siliqua. The sequence goes on from JAWPHD010004195.1 coordinate 75,702, forward strand.
TAAAAAACAGTTAAAAAACATTTACATATTTTCAAATTATTATTAATTGAATGGCTGACTTAAGGGAGAGTGTTAATTCCAAAAGGGGCGTCCGTTGCCTAGTGGTTAGAGTCTCTGACGTCACCGCTGTAGGTTCGATCCCTCAGGGGCCTAGGAATCTTAATGTGAGGAAGCTATCCAGCTGGCTTGCAGAACGTCGGTGAGAACACCCAGAGAGGCACCTGGGGTCTTCCTACACAAATGGAATCTGGAAAAGTCACCATATGACCTTAGCTGTTGGTGCGACTATAAAACCCAATGCAATTTAATTAATTCCAATTGATTCCAAAAAATTCAAATTAGGCAAGTGCTATCACGACATTGTATGTAATTTTAACATTTTCTCATAAGAGCATAAAAAAAAAATTATGTTCTTAATCAGCATCTTTTCTTTGAAGACCAGTGACATTGGTCAAGATTATAAGAATCTTTCATGGGTATCCGGTGAAGATAGGGATTTCCAACCCTCGGTATAATTGTTTTTATCGGAACCGAGGCACTGCGGAGGTTCTGATTAAAACACGTATACCGAGGGTTGGAATTTCCAATCTGAACCGAATACCCATGATAGATTCTTTTTCTTGCATACCAGAGAATTGTTGTTTGTTGACACCGCCAGCTACTAATGTTTTGCATGTTTTCCTGAATACCGGATGTTGGTGCGCGCGTGACTTATCTTTACCAGTAAAGATAAGACTTTATTGGACAAGGATATCCGTCATTTACCGGGGCTAGATATTTTCATCTCACCTTAGGGTTGAGATCAAATTCACGTGTGCACCAACATCCAGTATGCAGGAAAACATGGAAAACGTTAGTAGCTGGCGGCGTCAACGCACAACATGTCTCTGATAAGCAAGAAAATAGCCCCGGTTCTGATAAAAACACTTAAACCTCGGGTTGAAATTCCCTATCTTCACCGGATACCCATGAAAGATTCTTATATTCCATCCCACATGTAAAATGTGGATAGCCTTATTCAGCATGCAAGAAAACATTATGTAGTTCTCGTAAACAAATTTCATGAACTATGTACGCAGCCATTTAGTGTGTCACTGTAATAGCGAATACAATATAAGTAAAATCTATACTACAATCAGTGTATACATCTGTCAATGTCACTCAGTTTCCCAGCTAAATATGCCATTATAAACCTGGCTAAATCATCATGCTTACCAATGGTATGACACAAGAGCTAGATAATTCCTGAGTGGCCAACCTGGGTTCTGTTCTAATGTACATGGGTCTGCAAAACCAAATATCACCTAAAATGCATAAATTCATTACATTTATATGGCTATATTAACTTTGTCAAATAATAAAAAGAACAAGAAATGTCATGGTGACAAATGCCCTTGAAAAGTTTTTTAACCTTTGAACTTCATGTGTGACCTTGTCCTTTGACATACGGACCTGATTCTTACACAGTACTTTTAAAGTTATGGCTGAAACATGGTTGTCTCGGATGGACGAGCGAAAAGACAAATGAATGGATAAATGTGATTACTATATGCCTCATTTTAGGGGCAAAAAATAGAGAAAAATATGTTAACAGGAATGAACACATTGGCTTTATGAACTTGTATTCAGTAAAACTTCCTTATAAAGAAATCCTGGGGGCCTCAAACAATACTTTGCTGTAACCGAGGTTCGCTATATCTTTAAAACGAATTTGGTACAATAATATAAAGAATTCGTTATAGCAAAGGTGCTTTTGTTTACTATAAACATCTCACGAGTCATCATTGCAAAACAGGAAGTGTAATGATTTGAGCTGTACCATATCGGAAGTTTGTCAACTATTTGAACGCAGATAGTTTATCCTTAGCATTTGCGAACTGAATAAAGCATTTTGAGTAATCTATTTATTTAATATTATATAAATTATGGGTATTAAAATACATTACTGAATGTATCTCCTTTTGTTTTTTAAGGTTCGTATCCATTTGAGCTACATGCAATATGACCGCACAATCTATTTCTTGAAATGTATTCCAACTGAGTATACTAAAGTATTTATACTTGAGAGATGCTCAAGTTATAGAAATTATATCGAACAAGCTGTCAAACAACCTGTTTATTAAAACCATTAATTATTGTGCAAACACCACTTAACACCTTTCCTTTGACAAAATCGTGAATACTTGCACTTCTCTGGGCTTACGTTTGATACTGGAAAATACGAAATATGCCAAAGTTACTGTAAACAAAAATGACCGATTCGCTAAAAAAATGTAATTTACGCTGGTTTCTTTGAATGGGGAATGCAAAATTGCTTCGTTACAACTTATAACCAGGAATTCGCTATATCCGAATTCGATATATCCGTAATATTTTATATGAAGCAAAGAAGGAGCTGAATTGAAAACACTTTGCTATAGCAGAGTATTTGCTACAGCCGAGTTCGCTATTAAAGGAGTTTTACTGTAATATTATTTGAGTTAAATGAAAGTTATACATAAAGCCCGGACACACAATTATAGTAATAACCTTTAAAGTGTGACCTTGACCTTGAAGACAAGGACCTGGCTTTGGTTGCGATAAATCCTCATATGGATGGGAACATTTATGTATATTACTGTTGGAATGCATTGATAGATAAAGACATTTTAAAGTCTAGGTGTGGTTTTGACCTTTGAGTTACTGAGCTGGGTGATATACGTGACATCATATCATGGTGGGAAACATTTGTGTATAATATAATTGGAATCCATTGCCGAATGATATATAAAGAAAATAATAGATAAAGAAAATATAGACAATATACAAAGTACAGCAATAACCTCAAAAGTCTTAGTGTGTCCTTGATTTGAAAGTAAGGACCTGGCGGTGGGTAGCAACACATCGTCTCATGGATTATTGGTGATCATTTGTGTAAAATATTTTTGGAACAAGATATAATTTAGATAAACAAGTTATAGCCCGGACATAAAATTAGACTTATGACCTTAAATCTATGTGTTTTTTTTTAGATACAGACCTGGGTGATATTTGCAAGACATTGTCTTTGTATGTTGAACATTTTAACCAAGGTATATATTAAAATCCCTCAAGGCATATTAGAGTTACAGACCAGACTTTGACTGCGGTTGGTCAGAATGACAAACATCAAGCATACATAGTCCCCTCTGTAGAAACCGGAAGGGGATTACACAAGGAATATATAACCACTGGAACCCAGAACAAGGTGTAGCAGTGGTAGTGACATGTATCAATAAGGAGTGCCGTATAAAATCTTTGGTTCTGGTGTAACAGTAGCAAAGTTATGCAAAAATATTCCTGATCAAAATAGAGACATACTTTATTATTTTTTAAAATGTTTATCTAAAGCTGTATATACTCACTTTGGTTCCACTATTAATATGTTTCTGTGCATGTTTAATTTCCTCGATGAGTATGCCATCCTGTGTTTGTACAATGATGAAGTATCCCATACCATTAATGTGACTGGCTTGAAATTGGTTGTAGCTTTCTACCAGCTGCATCATCTGGCAATACAGTAACACACATCCTAATGTCAATACAGTAACACACATCCTAATGTCAATACAGTAGCACACATCATAATGTCAATATAGTAACACACATACTAATGTCAATACAGTAGCACACACCATAATGTCAATACAGTAACACACATCATAATGTCAATACAGTAACACAAATCCTAATGTCAATACAGTAACACACACCATAATATCAATACAGTAACACACACCATAATGTCAATACAGTAGCACACACCATAATGTCAATACAGTAACACACATCCTAATGTCAATACAGTAACACACATCCTAATGTCAATACTGTAACACACATCATAATGTCAATACAGTGACACACATCCTAATGTCAATACAGTAACACACATCCTAATGTCAATACAGTAACACACATCATAATGTCAATACAGTAACACATATCCTAATGTCATTACAGTAACACACACCATAATGTCAATACAGTAACACACATCATAATGTCAATACAATAGCACACACCATAATGTCAATACAGTAACACACATCATAATGTCAATACAGTAACACAGTGACACATCATAATTTCAATACAGTAGCACACATCCTAATGTCAATACAGAAACACACATCCTAATGCCAATACAGTAACAGATATCCTAATGTCAATATAGTAACACACATCCTAATGTCAATACAGTAACACACATCCTAATGTCAATACAGTAACACACATCCTAATGTCAATACAGTAACACACACCATAATGTCAATACAGTAACACACATCCTAATGCCAATACAGTAACACACATCCTAATGTCAATACAGTAACACACACCATGATGTCAATACAGTAACACACATCATAACATCAATACAGTAACACATCCTAATGTCAATACAGTAGCACACATCATAATGTCAATACAGTAACACACATCATAATGGCAATACAGTAGCACACACCATAATGTCAATACAGTAACACACATCATAATGTCAATACAGTAACACACATAATACAGTAACACACATCCTAATGTCAATACAGTAACACACATCCTAAGATCAATTTAGTAACACACATCATAATGTCAATACAGTAACACACACCATAATATAAATACAGTAACACACACCATAATGTCAATACAGTAATACACATCATAATGTCAATACGGTAACACACATCATAATGTCAATACAGTAACACATGTCAAAACAGTAACACACATCATCATGTCAATACAGTAACACACATCACAATTATGTGACATGATGAAACGCAATGGACAAGTGGAGCTAAAAGACAAGAAATGAGTTAAGCAATTGTTACCCAATCATTTACTAAACAAGTCCTGAACACAAACCAACCTGTTGTTCTGTAAACTTCTCACACAGCTTATGTGGGACACTGGTCAATGTGAAGTCCTCTGAAGGACATAGACAAGTGAAGGCAAACCAGTAGTAATAATGGTACTTCTTCAGGTCCTGTGGGTTAAACGCAGAATCACAAGTCAATTTCTCATTCATATCATTTATGCAGATAGTAAATCAAGTTCTAGCAAGACATATACAATTAATCTGAAATATTTCACTGAAAGATGTGATCGTGGTCTTTTTTTCATCACAAATAATGCGACCATGCAATCAGTCAAGAAAGACCCTATAACATTCATTATGTGAATTTGCAGGATGGTCACTGAAATTCCTTTAATTAAAGTGTAAATCGTTTAATTAAAAATAACAGCTGTCAGAATAAATGGTGTACTCTACCAATTATTGAAAATTAAGAGTTTTGCTTACAGCTGCAATGGACATGCTACAAAACGTATTTTGGACTTTTAAGATAAAATTAATTTATTACCTAAATAAGTTTATATCAGTGAAACAGACATTTTTAGTGGTAAATAAAAATACCTTATTTTTCAAAATCGGTTGAGAAATAAAAAATTTATGTGCGAAAGCTGTTTTTGATGGGTCATTTTCAAAGCAAAATTCTGCTGCATGAACAATTTGAAAAATATGTTTTTTAGAAATTGTATCCACGAATGGTCTTAAATTGTTAGATATCAGTAAATTAAGACACCCTGAAAGTTTTATAGCAAAATATGAAGGATTACTGAAGTTATTTGAGATTTCGTAATTTTCTGCTGTCCCACCAACAAGGAATTTACATAGGAAAAGCCCCATCAAAAAATCATTTTGGCTGTAAAATATTTATTTCTCAACCAATTTTCAAAAGTAAAGTAGTTTTATTTACCCTAAAAATGCCAGTTCTAATGATATATAACTGATGTACGTATTATTTAAATTGCTCAAGTTACTTCAGAAAAACCTTTGGCTGAAACAAGCGCCCCAAACAATAGTAGTCTAATCCTACTATCAAATGGATTCCTTTGGTTCTTTAACATGCTATAAAGAACATGTGTCATCCAGTTTACGTCCCCATCTGACAGGCATGGCTCAGGGAAGCAGTATATTAGGCAGAAATTCAAGAACTGGGTGTGCAAATATGAAAAGTGTGCACAATAATTTCCTAACACGTGTTACATGCCAATTCGCGCCCAGTGGGTGTCTATGAGGTAATGTATTTTCCCAGAGAAAGGTGAAAAAGGAGCATTTTAGATCATCTTTCTTCTATAAATGTATACAAAACATAACAATATTGAGAAAGTATTGAGAGTTTGGAAGTGTTGCTTAGCAAAAAGCAAAAAAAAAAGAGGGTTGCACGGTTGGTTGGCTAATACATTGAAGGGAGGTGTCTTCAAAGAAACACAGTGGTGCCAGTGAGGCTTGAACCCTGTCTGGATTCAGAGTCAAACCTGCTATCCACCAAGGAGAAATAGAGCAAAACCTATCAAACAGTAATCATGATTTTGAAGCAACACTGTAACTACATGTAGATATATTCGTTTTCACCCAAATATTTTCTAACAAGAGGGCCATGATGGCCCTATATCGCTCACCTGAGTTAATTTGAACCAATACAAGAGGGCCAGGGGAAAGATGGCCCTAAAGCGATCACCTGAGTACTGGCACATTATCGAACTTCTTCGAAATCTTATGGTCATATACAATCTATGCAAGTTTGGTTAAGATTGTTCAAGAAATGTGGGCTCTGTTGTGTATAACAACCTTGATATAGACAGTTTAAGACACTGACAAAGTTTGGTAAAGATCAAATACAAAATGAAGGTGCTAGAGAGTAACACCTTGGGCAGAGCCAAATGTGACCCCAGGGCTACATGTAATATATGAGAGCTGTGTGCTTTGTGGTTTTAGAGAAGAAGATTTTTTAAGTTTTTCCCTATACTAGTCTATGTAAAACGTGACCCCTGGGGCGGGGCCAAATGTGCACCCAGGGTCACCATTTGAACAAACTTGGTAAAGGACCATAAGAGTATAGTAAATGCAAAATATTAAACCTCTGGCTCTTGTAGTTCCAGAGAAGAAGACTTTAATGTGTTTCCGATATAAGTCTATGTAAAACTGTGACCCCGGGGCGCCGCCAAGTTTGACACCAGGGTCACCATTTAAACAAAATTGGTAGAGGACCATGAGCTTATAGCAAAAGCAAAATATTAAACCTCTGGCTCTTGCAGTTTCGGAGAAGATTTTTTTCAGTTTTTCCCTATACATGTCTGTGTAAAACATGTGACCCTTGGGGCGGGGCCAAATGTAAGCCGAGAGTCACCATTTGAACAAACTTGGTAAAGGACCATAAGCTTATAGTAAATGCAAAATATCAAACCTCTGGCTATTGTAGTTTCCGAGAAGATTTTTTAATTTTTTTCCTATATAAGTCTATGTAAAACTGTGACCCCCGGGGCGGGGACAAATTTGACCCCAGGGTCACCATTTGAATAAACTAAGTAGAGGACCATAAGCTGATGCTACATGTAATACATGAGAGCTCCGTGCCATGTGGTTCCAGAGAAGAAGAATTTTTTCAGATGTTCCCTATACAAGCCTTTGTAAAACTGTGACCCCCAGGGGAGGGCCAAATGTGACCCCTGGGTCACCATTTGAACAAACTTGGTAGAGGACCATAAGCTTATAGCAAATGCAAAATATTAAACCTCTGGCTCTTGCAGTTTCAGAGAAGAACATTTTTTAAGTTTTTCCCTATACATGTCTATGTAAAATATGTGACCCTTGGGGCGGGGCCAAATGTGACCCTAGGGTCATCATTTGAACAAACTTGGTAAAGGACCATTAGCTTATAGTAAATGCAAAATATCAAACCTCTGGCTCTTGCAGTTTCCGAGAAGAAGATTTTAAAAAAAAAATCCTATATAAATCTATGTAAAACTGTGACCCCCGGGGCGGGGACAAATTTGACCCCAGGGTCACCATTTGAACAAACTTAGTAGAGAACCATAAGCTGATGCTACATGTAATACATGAGACCTCTGTGCCTTGTAGTTTCAGAGAAGAAGATTTTTTAAAGTTTTTTCCTATATGTCTGTATGAAAAACATGCAAAATCTCAATATACAAACTTTGGACCCCCAGGGCATAGCCATTTTTGACCCCGGGGACTTCATTTGAACAAACTTGATAGTCTAGATGTTGGCGATCATTTTAAAAGAAAAACTGTTGAAATCTGTCCAGCGGTTCTTGAGAAGAAGATTTGTTAAGGTTTCAACCATATATGGTAATGGTGGCCATCTTGGATGTCGCGCTGACCTAATTTTAACAAATCTAAAAAGCATTCATTTAAGGATCATCCACGTGAAGTTTGATCAAAATTGGCCACGCAGTTTCTGAGGAGAAGTCGTTTGAAGCAAAAGTTAACGACGACGGACGACGGACGACGAGTGATCCCAATAGCTCACCTTTGAGCCTTCGGCTCAGGTGAGCTAAAAATTCACCTCTCGTGTGGTAAATGAAGTAAATGTTTGAACTGATAGGTTCAGTTTAAATAATTTATTTTTTACTTCCAAAAAATAAATGTGTTAAAAGGAAAAGAACCACTCTGATAACATCAAACTGTATACAGGGTCTTCGTTAATCATGATTATCAATGCACATAATGGTTCCATTTTAAAAACAAATTGTCCAAGCAAGAAGCCAGTTTTTCATGATAAACCAGCTTCATGCAGAGAGTTTAAACTCCAAAATATTAGCAGAAAATGCAATTATAGATGACTGGACTGGTTACATAAGTCTATGATGACCAAAGAATACACTGTCATAGATATTAACATGTGATGATGTAAGAGTATAGGATTGTTGCGTGACCGTTTAAAAACAATTTAAGTTACCTGTAAATAAAGCATAAGTATCATGTCTGTAAACCTTGGAAATGGGACTACTCCTAATACTAAATAAAGCTGCAGCGCTGCTGTGTATTAAAAAGGAAGAAAGGAAGAAAACTTACTGCATATGTGAGTAACACAAATTTGGACAGAACACTTGGATCGTTCAATGCCTGACCACTGGTAATCAATTCCCATATCTGTAAAGAAAAAATAGAAAAACATCAAGTTTCTTTTACATAGATTACAAATCTGAAAGCTGTATTTGACCATTTTGACGTTTAAATATGAAGATATATGAATTTTTAAACGTCAAGACTGTCATGGCGGAGTTTTTGTTTCTTGATGATTAATCATGTTAACGATAAAATTAGCTTGACATCAAATTCTCTCTATTTTCAGACAAATCTTGCAATTTTGTAAACCAAATAAAACAGAAACTGATAGGTGAATGGTCTTCAGTCATACCTGAGTTCACTAATATCTGAATTACAAGTTGCAATTTGACAGAAGTTGACTGGTCAACTAAATCTGTCAGAAGTTGACTGGTAAACTAAATCTGTCAGAAGTTGACTGGGAAACTAAATCTGTCAGAAGTTGACTGGTAAACTAAATCTATCAGAAGTTGACCAGTATGGTAAACAGTATCTGTCAAAAGTTGACCAGTAAACCAAATCTGTCAGAAGTTGTCAGGTAAACCGAATATGACAGAAGTTGACAGGTAAATCGAATCTGTCAGAAGTTGTCCAGTAAATAGAATCTGTCAGATGTTGACATGTAAACCGAATCTGTCAGAAGTTGACCAGTAAACAAAATCTGTCAAAAGTTTACAGGTAAACCGAATCTGTCAGAAGTTGACAGGTAAACCGAACCTGTCAAAAGTTGTCCAGTAAACCGAATCTGTCAGAAGTTGACCAGTAAACAGAATCTGTCAGAAGCTGACAGGTAAACCGAATCTGTCAAAAGTTGACAGGTAAACCGAATCTGTCAGAAGTTGACCAGTAAACCAAATCTGCCAGAAGTTTACAGATAATTTTATTTTTACTACAAACCTCTTTTCCCATCTGATCCAGCATTGCTTTCTTATCCAATTGTTTAAAGTCATCAATTGTGTTTCTGTTGTAGAGAAATCCTTGCGATCTAAAACATCTTGCCGGGGTTTTGCTTTCCCTAAAAATTAAAGGGAATAAATTCAAGATGATTTATAAGTGATTCACCAATCCTCCTTCCATAAATGATTTCTAACTTATTTTTCAGGTCAACCTAAATGTGTCTGAGGACCCACAGACTGGTACCCGAAACACAATATTAGTCTACTGGAACCCGAAACACAGTATCAGTCAACTGGTACCCGAAACACAGTATCAGTCAACTGGTACCCGAAACACAGTATCAGTCAACTGGTTCCCGAAAACATACTCACGATTGCAGGGCTAGTTTATAAGTTGTCTTTTAATTGTAACATGGTATTTCAGCATATAAAATAAAATAAAAATTTGGAAAAAATACATCATTATACTTACTCCATGTTACCTAATGAATTATAAATCATATAATGGATATATTGTATAATGTCCTGTGTTACAGGACATTATACAATATTGGAGTGGAAAATTCTAAGTCAAACAAAGGGCAATAATTCTGTAATAAATTAGGCAATCAAGAACGTGTGATGTAAAGGGACATAAGGTCATCAGTTGTTATGTGTATATGAAGTTTGAGAACAACTCATTCAAAACTGAGAAATGCAAGTAATAAAAATGTTTTACGGGATGCGACGGGACCAATGTCTTTGAAAATGAAATATAATTTATAACGAGTAACCTACAAGTTTAAATTTGCTTGCATTTTTATATTATAAGGGGATATAACTCAATAAAGTATGCATCATATTTGTTCATTGTCAAATTGAAGCAAACCTTCAAATCAAACTTGAAGTTTGTCAAAATCGCAAACTACCCTAAAATTATCACATAAGCAAGAGATGCGCTAACAGACAACAGACGTAATGTACGATCGAATGAATGGGCCATCAAATAAATGTATGGTCACCTGGCCTTTGGAGTGCAGAGCTAAAAAGTTAACACTTCTACCATACTTGCCAATTTGTGACAAGCCAAAGAAGGGAGATTTGGTCTCAGAAAAAGGAAGCTTTTGATACTGAACATATCTATTTGCCATTGACCATAAAAATCATAAAGATTTTCAATAAAAACAGTTCATACTTGAAAACACAACTTTAAGTTGGAATTCTTATAACAGATAATAATATAATATCAAAATATTTATTTTTTGTAGTCATAATACAAATTGGGAGTTTTTCCACCGCAATACTACTTATAAGCGTTGTGCATTATATTTATTTCCTTTAAAAGAATAAAGATCAGAATAAAGATCACAAAAGTTTACATAAATTAAATATTGAATACAACTATCCAAATAACAATGCATTAATTAAATAAAAAGTGACCAATAATGGTGTACCGTGATATTTTGTTTTGAGCATAAAATCATTAACAATCACTGAAGAAGGTTTAATGACAGATTATATATCAACTATTTAAAGGTGTGTAAAAATACTTACATATCAAAAGCAGAGTGATCTACATTCATTCTACATGGCAAGCCAGGCTGGTCTCCTATTAACCATAAATAAGTGACATTTGGGAAATATGGCAGTGACATTTGGGAAATATGGCAGTGACATTTGAGAAATATGGCAGTGACATTTCGGTGAACAATGATAATCAGATTGTTGATGTTATTGTGTTAGTTTTTCTGTCAGGTCAGATAAACATTTTGCCCTCAGGATGGAGATAATTTGATGTTTTACTCACTCATTCCGTAAAGCATGTAAGCCATTACTTACTCATAGTTGAACTTGACTGGAAGTTTAATGACATGTTCAAACCCTGTTCTCCGTGGCCGAATGATTAACGACATTGTGTTTTAACCTTCGCCTATCACCGCTGCGGGTTCAAACCCCACTGGGAGCTCGACTTGTAAGTGAGGAAGTGCCAATTCTTACGGATGGCGGGAAGTGTACAGTACTGGTTCTACCGAGGAAAAGTATGGGTGGTCTGCCTCCACCACAAAAAATTGACCGTCATATATAACATTGCGTGTGTTGAACTTGAAAATGACGTAAAACACCACACAAACAAACAAATCCAACCCTGTTGCTGGTACATGTATATCTGACAAAACATCATCATACGTTATTTATTTTCTTGTTGATGGTCAAGATAAAGAATGTTAAATCTCTTATACAGTAGACTTATATAGTTCAGTCTTTACACACAGACATATCTGGATCAGTACAAAACATTAGTGACTTTCAAAAGGCTGAGATGAAACTAATAAACACATACTTATTCAAGGATCTAGCTTAATAAAATGCATGGAATAAAATAATGTAATAAATCAGATTGCAAAAGTTAAACAATAATTGCATTGTTTCAATAGTCATTAATTACGTTAATAAAAACGTTAAACTGTATCAACTGTTAGTATACATGTGCTATAAAGAAATAATGCCAATAAATAAATAAATATATCTAAAATGGCATACCATTGTAGTAGAATCCATGCATCTGTTTAACACTGTCATCCAACCCATACACATTTAGCTTGTTGTCAGACAGTTTATGCCAGAATCCTGCATCAAGGAAACTGCTAAATGGAGCAAACTGTAAAGGTCCGGGTTGAAGAACCGACATTGCTTTTTTCTGTTTTGAATTATTTTATATTTCCCTCAATATTAATATAGTAACTGAAAAGAGATAAATTGATTATGATAAGTTGGGTTGTTTTTCATTCAATGCTTATTAGATTAAATAAGGTATGTGCACATGTTAAATGAACAGCTTGACTCAATACACATTGGGAGCAAACATGGGAGTGGTAGAAGCCAGATCTTCACCCCGGTTCAACATTGATGAAGCTGTAGTACTGCCCCCATCTACTTCATTTAGCTGCAGCAGAGAAGACCAGCACAATCAACTTGAAGAAGAAATGTTGGCCCTCTCCGCAGCCATCTCCCAGGTCTCTGGGATGCATAACACTGAAAACTGTGTTGTGCATTGCAGCAGAGAGGTCAGGAGGAAACCTGCATTGTTGTAATCTGTCACTGGCACATTGCCATTGGATGAAATATCTTGCCAGAATGGTGATTACTGTATATTATGTAAACAGCTCCACCCACCTGTAGCCTGGCTTTCTGAGGCACTTTGCTAGTTTGTCTGGTGCTAGTAGAATTTGGGCGAAAGTATTCTGTACACAGCGATCTTGTTTCTGGCGAGCTGTTTTGACAAGAACACTGGGTTCAAGAAGATCGAACAATGGTTGTTTATTAAAACAAGAGGCCCAAAAGGGCCTGTATTGCTCTATTGGCTACATCAGGAGTCTGTCGTGGGGAACACAACATCAATATGTACAACTAGGCTTTCTTGCCAAGTTTCACTGAAATCCAGCCAGGGGTTCAGGAAAACTTGTCCGGATAAAGTGTGTGTATAAGGGGACATAACTCTGTCAAAAATCATCAGAAAATGACATTTTTCAGCAAAACAAGGGCCATTACTCCAGTTTTACTAATCCGATCTGGCTGGTTTCCGAACTTTCATTGATATTAACAATCTGTGCAAGTTTGGTAAAGATCAAATAATAAATGAAGGTGCTAGAGTGGTCAAAAGAAATAAAATGGCATTTTTCAGTAAAACAAGGGCCATAACTCCAGTGATACTCATCCGATCGGGCATTTTTCCGAATTTGTCAGAGCTTTTATTGATATTAACAATCTGTGGAAGTTTGGTAAAGATCAAATAATAAATGAAGGTGATTGAGTGTTCACAAGGTTTAATATGGCATTTTTCAGCAAAAGAAGGGCCATAACTCCGGTGAAATTAACCTGATCTGGCTGGTTTTCGAACACGTCTGAGCTTTCATTGATATAAAGACACTAGTGTTTCCCCTAAAGCAGAATGGCGGGGCGGCGTGCCTGCCCCTTTTTGGACCCGCCCTGCTGCCCTAAAAACCTGCCCTGCTGCCCTTAAAACGAGTCCTGTTATAACTTGCCGTTATATAACCGCCCTTTTGCCCTAAATTCATCATGCCTAATCTGTATTGACCTCCTTAGGCAATAAATCTTAGGCAATAAATCGAGCAGGTGTTAATTGCAAACGTTGTTTACATGGAGTGTTTCATAAGGATTAGCTTGACCCGAGGTGTTAATTACGCCATCCCGTTTGCCGACAACTGGGGGGAAGTCAATCATGCATATTAGGTTTGGACCTGTAAACTTTTTGTGTCCGTTATGAAAATGTGTTTATTCATATTTCATTTAAAATCTCAAGTAAATTTGCTCCAATCCATTTATTCGCGATTAAAACATAAAAAGATGACAAAATATCAACTTATTCGAAAATCGCATGAAAAAAATCAAAAACGAGATTGTTATGTCGGTAACTTCAGATTTGCTTTTTGCTTCGCGGTGTCAAGGCAAATCGATTGATTATGAATAAAGTCAGACATTTTTATAACAATTTATAGTCATATCTGACCATTTCATATCCGACCATTATCCCCTGAACTATAAAGATTTGACGCGATTAACTATGAACTGGCACAATCAATTGTAAAACTATTTTAGCTTAAAAAGTTGACGTAAATTCAGATACGCTTTATTTCGGATGCTTTAAAATGTTCTACTTTCACTTTGTGTTTTCCAGATTTTTTTTAGATGTTATTCACTTAAAAAGAAACAACGGCTAATTATTATGAAATTGTATAAAAAAAGAAAGAAAAAAGATAGAATCAAGGAAAGAATATAACATTTAAATAAATGACTGAGAACTGCATTACACATGCACCTGTTTTTTTATTTATGACAATTTCATATTTTATTTCCTTTTCACATTTTTAAGTTTTTGCGAGCTGGAAAATGACCTTGCTACATATTTTAGCCCGCTTAAAAATGGCCTTTTTCAGGGAGCACAATAAAAAAACTTACTGTTCGAAATAGTCTGTAAATTACAGTGTAATTAGAAGCTAAGAAGGAGTTTCTTGTCACATGATTGTACGGGGAATTTAATCCGCTCTCGTATGAAGTCTATTGAAGATGTAGAACATACCAAAGTCTGAGGAAATATAAGATAAAATATACAACATATGAGACCTAAATTATGTTTGTACACTACAATAAATGTGTAATTCATTAAAAACTTATTTTCTATACTTACTCTCTGTTTTGTGTCCACAACTTCTTTTAGGAGAGTACGTCAAATAAAGGGAGAACACCAGGTAAACTTCCGGTGACAGGTGGACAACGTACAACTCCAAAATATTGATAAACTTTTCATTTAAATCAGAATACGTAATGACATCATGACGAATGGTACGTAATATGAATAAGGCACTGCCTCATAGCAAGCTCAACTCCAAAAACCACTGGACTCTAAACATGAAGATAATCTATGAACAAAAATTGACCTGAATTTGTTTTAGACCCAAATTATTTTGTGTACAACCTACAAATTTTATATGAATAAGGCACTGACTCATAGCAAGCCCCAACTCCAAAAGCCACTGGACGGGGTGGTGGGTCGCAACTTTTAAAACAAACAAAACAACGAAAAACACACAAATGCGTTTTTTTGAGTGTGGGGACATTAACATTAATTTTCAATTACTATCAAGGAGTTACCAGAATCCGATAGTTTAACAAACTTAATTTCCAAATTTATTAAGTTGTCCTATTCCTCCCTCCGAAATCTCGGTAAACATAAACTTCAATACAATAGACATCACAGCATAGAAAAAGTTTCATTCATTTAACTGAAATATTCACCAACAATCAGAATATGGCGGTGAAAGCCTATCCAATAGCAAGCGCGTCACTTGATTCCGATAGGTAACGTCATCACCCTATTGCGTCATCACACGCTCGCCAAAATCATAAAATAAGTTACGGTGGCCAATTTCAGTCATTACGCACACTGAAGAATGTTAAACACAAATCATATGAAGACAGATATCTCTAAATTAACATTTATTTAACTATAATTGCAGTCACACAAATATTTAGATAATGCAAACAATGTGATTGGTTAAAGGACGATCAATTTAAGCTACGTTCATTTTCCAATGAACTGTACGAAGAACTACTTTCATCCGCCATTCATAGAAAACGCGTGCTGCGTAACAATATAGTTCGGATTTACAGGTGCGTATTTACTTTAGGAGGGGGATATTAAAATAATTGGAAGAGTTTAAAACCGTGGATTGCAATTATAAGGGTTTAGTGTCATTTTTTGTGCGTTCATTGGGGTATGAACTGTTAATTGTCAAAGCACATAGCGTACATAATTCGGGCATTATGCGCTATGTGCTTCGACAACTAACAGTTCATAAAAAAAGACACTAAACCCTTAAATCATTTAATGCTGCTCACAGCATGGACATCTAAATGAGGTGTCCTTCCGTACAACCCTGACACTGGTACAATATTTGAGACGAGTCCAGTGATCACATATTTCACACTGGATGGTCCTCCTTCACACCTTGGTATGCTCTAGAGAGTGCAGATGGTGAATAAGCTCTTCTTTTACTATATGAAGCAGGACCTATAAGCTGTTAATATAAGAAATACCATTCAACCTAGAAAAAAACACAATTTCAATTAGTGACTACAAAATAACACAATGGCCCTAATTGGCTTCCGTAGAAGTTTTTTTTTTTGGCATTTTTCAACCATATACCGTTACTATTTTTAGACTTGACATAGTTTTTGCAGGCAGAGATACACAAATGTTAAATGCGTTATTTTATCGTTTTAAGTGCTATAATAAAATGACTTAGTGGAAATACATAGAAATTATTCATCAACAATGTAAGTGACGTTTTCTTACCTTTATTCGAAGCATTTTCTTGAAATTGTTGTAGAAACAAAGCGACCGAAAGTTTTACGATCTGTTTACATCCGTGTTTATTTTTGACGTCACATTATGACGTTACGCTCGCGATATAACAAGGACCTATCGGAATCATGTATCTATCGGAATCGGGTTACTGGAGGATACTTCATTTCTTCATCTTTCATCAGTTTTTGCGCACAATATGACCTATTTATGTGTCGACGTGCCGTAAAACACCATTCATTCATTCATGGAGTGAGTGAGGGGCGCGGAGGCGGCGCAACTTAAAAAATAAATATGTTGACAACAACAAGAAACAAACAAAAAGAGCAACACTTTTTATATATGATTTTTCATATGTAAGCATCACCCGCACTCCCTGGATCCGTCCCTACATATGCATAGTATGATTCTTCTCATTCTATCAAGCGGCTTCTAAATGATGACGTTGAAAAACACCCCAAATTGTATGTGCTTCTACTACATGGAACGGAAATGAACATATTTCTAACTTAAAGTCAGATTTGGTAAGGAAATGAACATATTTCTAACTTAAAGTCACATTTGTTAAAGTTTCATTATTCGCGTTCACAATCGGTTCTGGTCTCAGTGTTCTTTTCTTTTATAAGTGGTACCGAAAAACGGTACCATTCCCAATGGCAAAAAGTATGTTTTTTTCCCAATTGGAGTGAAAAAATTCCCAGTCAAATTATTATATACAGTCTACTCTCAGTAACTCAAACTCGCTTATTTCGAATTTCCGCTTATGTCGAATTTTTTTCACGGTCCCGATTTTATTCCTTCTATTTTTATGCAATTTGACTTCTGTTAAGTCAAATTTCGATAAGTCGAATTATTCGATAATTCAAACTATTTTTCTGGTCCCAAACACGAAGCTGTACATTAATTTACTCTCGCTAATTCGAAGTTCAATAAAGTGCCAAATGCAAGTTTGATCAAACATAAGCCGGCGTCGAAGATGATTGTGAAGCAAACAAAAGGTGATAATTGCTGAGATGATTTAACCTGTAACAAATAAATCATGGTGACATGTTTGTTAATTTATTTTCTTGTGTTGTCTCTGATTTTTCATGATAAATAAAGGCTTGTTAACGAGGAAGTTTGTTTACGCTAATTGAAAACAATGGCCATCGCGTGGGTTAAAACAGTTATAATAATTATACTAATTTGACATGGACGAAACGTATAACTAATTAATTAATGAGTGGCAGTTGTCAATGTTCTGTTTTTTGCTATAAAATTCGATTGTTTAATGTAATCAAATCATTAATTCAGCATGTCTGAACACAGAACTCAAAACTTTTTCTTATACTGCTTTAACATGAAATGCCCGAATATACAAACTGACAAAACGAAAGTAGAATGCTGCGAAACAGGTCATACAGTGAGTGTGTCTCAAATTTGAGCGTGATAATAACAGTAAGTAATTAATGTAATTGCATCTTCCTATTGGATATGAATTATAACTGTATAGAAACATATTCATAAACATATATGAAGGAAGAAATCATGTATTTCATTAAAATTGGCAAATATCGGCAATATATACTCGTATATGCATAGTGTAAAACAGGTGGGTGGAGTAATAAAAAAAACAAGTATGCCATAATCGTTTAATTCGAACTTCGGATAACTCGAACTTTTTTCCGGTCCCTTGAAATTCGAGATGCTGAGTGTGGACTGTATATATTTTTTTAAATATTTCTAGTGAAACTTTATTTAAAGAGTAGACGTGGGGAACTATATTCTTATAGGTGAGGGTAATGAAATATTACAAGAGAATGTATACATGGTAATGTGTTTGCAGTGTATTTAAGCATACAATATTGCTTTTGTTTGGTTGTGAAAAATCCCAAATTAAGGCCAAATGCTGCGAAATTTCCCAATTGAATGGGTACCGGTACCATTTCCAAAAGGGTGAAAAAAATTGCTGGGTCCATGCTATTAATAGTATGTTTACGTTTGGGTAGCGCAGTTGATACAATATGGTGGAATCTCAATCGACACAAATCACAGAATTGGTGACTTGACCAGCATATAGAATAAAACGGTAAACCCTTCATTCCTATGCCTATGATCCATCCTAAAAGAGGTTGCAAGTTGATTGTCAAACCATTCGTTTCAGGTTATTAATGCACGTAAAGCATAATAAATCATAAAAACAAAAACATTGTAGAGTCGACACCTCTGTTGTTTTCTTGGACATTCAGGACGTCTTGGAGTGTAGCTTATTTTAGGCAGGAAAGGCACTGAAATTGAAAATATAAAAGATATATAAACAAAAGTTTGTCTGAATCAGCAACCATGATTGAATCAAACGTTATGAGTAGTTATTTGATGTGTTCTCGGCTTTCTGTATCCTCTTATTGAGGATTGAGTTGGCAGGTTGTATTAGATTTACAAAGCCGTTTTTGGAGTAACTGGCATCATGTTTATCAGACTTCACTATACAATCTTGGTCTCACTTTAAATAGGGGAATTATACCTACATGTAGTATTCCTTTAAGTGATTTGAATTTTTAGCTCGACTATTCGAAGAATAAGAGAGCTTATGTAATCACCACAGCGTCGGCGTTGGCGTCCCACATCAAGGTTTGCGTGTAAGCTGTGTTTACAAGTCTATATCTCTTACAATTCTTACCCTAGCACAACCAAATTTGGCCATGGGCTTCCTTATAGCATTATCTTAAGGGCTGCATTAGCAATGTTGGTTCCTGTAACCCCTGGGCTCCCATGGAACCCAAATTCTGATAGCCCTTAAAATATGTCTGTTTCACATCAAATTTTGCGTGTAAGCTGTGTTTACAGGTCTATATCTCTTACATTTCTTGTCCTAGCTGAACTAAATTTTGGAATTGGTTTCCTTATAGTATGTTGTAAAGGGTTGGATAAGTAATTTTGTCTTCTGCAAATTCTGGGCTCCCATGGAACCCAAATTGTGATGGCCCATAAAATGTGCAATAAAGGCAGATCTAGGTTTGCATGTAAGCATGTATATATCTATAATTTTGGTTTGGGAATTGTCATAGCATTATGCATCTTATTACTTCACCCATATTGGGGCATGGGCTCCCCCCCCCCCATACTACCACTCCCCTCCACACCTTTTTTGCATCTTATTACTTCACCCATATTGGGGCATGGGCTCCCCCCCCTTACACTAACCTCCACACCTTTCTTATTTTTTATATATTTTACTTTTTTTACATATTTCTGTGTTGTTTTAGTCAATCCTTACACATATATGTTGCAACCCCCCTGCCCCCCCCCCCCCCCCCCCCCCCCCCCCCCCCCCCCCCCCCCCCCCCCGACCCCCACCCCCCGCTTCTCACCCCCTCACCCTCTTTTTTTTTTTACATATTTCTGTGTTGCTTTAGTCAATTCTTACACATAATTTTTTATATGTTTCTTCATTCACCGCCCCCACTCCCCCCACCATCCACCCCCACCTGTCTCCCACATCCACCCCGCACCCCACTCAAAACTCCAATTTTTATTTTTTTTATTTCTGTGTAGTTTTTATCTGTTCTTACACATAGTTATTTTGTGCCCCCAACCCCACCCACATTGTTGTAGCCTTGTTTTCTGATGGTATATACTAGCTATAAATTTATTATTCTCTGAAAAATCGAATAGTCGAGCTGCGCTGTTCTCCGACAGCTCTTGTTAATAATTGATAACACGTCCGTGTTGTTTTTCCCTCCAGATTTTTATTTTTTATTTTTCCTTGCTTCCAAACACCTATTGGCGATCCGAGGTAACATTGGCGATAACTGGCTTTCTCTTTTATTTATATAGTTTATATTTGGTTGAATGGCTAAAAGTGTTACGCAGTTGTATTGTGACCTTATAACTTAAAAACAGTCAAGAGTTATCGAACGTTAATTGAGGCAGACACATGTTTGGGGCATCAACATATGGCCAAAAAAAACCCCCTGTGTTTCTGGTGGCCCGACCAACCCTATTTTTAAGGGGCCGACCCTAAAACTTTATATGAAAAAAAAAATTATTCTGAAAAATGATTTATCACAATATATCGAGGTAAACTGACATCACAGAGAAACTTTCGGTTGTATCATCAACTTGTATGGGGTTTATGAGGTAAATACATGTAGAATCTCGCAATATCTTGCTCCAAAAAAAAAAAAGCAAAAAAAGAAAAGAAAATGCCATTTTTTTTGAGGATGCAATAGGAAACAGTCTTTTTTTTTTTGCCTAATCTTAGAAAAATATTGGGGGTGGGGATGAAGCATATCTGCCCCATCCATTCTCTCAGAAAATTGGGAGGAGTGGTGCTGAACAGAGAACCCCCTGTTCCGTTTTCTTGTTATGACACACACCAAATTCTGATTGTCATGGCAGCCTCGTTTCTTGTGTCACTGATTAACACAGAAGCTAAGCTTGATCGTTAATGTGCATACCACATGTATACACAAACGTAGGGTAGGATATGGCACTCCCTGCACACAGGACCGGCAGCTTTACATCCCCTCTGAAATATCACATGCTTTCACATTGCCTTGCCCGAAAAAAGTACTGAGGGAGTGTGTTTGCAAAAGACGAGATGTGACCCCACTGGGATCGAGAAGCAAATATGCTAGCCACCCGGCCAACGCAGCTCTTTCCTATGCGTATTACGCCCATGCGTTTGTATAAAAGAGGTGAACTGTTAAATACACCATAGTACTATTAATCGAGTATCTAAGATTATCGTGAGAAATATCTTGCATACCTTGGTGTTGCTTTTTTGATAGCACTCTAGCATGTGTTTACCCAATTTATCTATTGACTTCACAACAGAATAATTATGTGACATCACATTAACTGTCTTTGTCTGGTAGCCAATCCAAGCGAAAGCGAATACAGGTGGGCAGGGTACCAGACGGAGATGGGAGTGAACTTTGTTTAGAATAACGATGAGGGAGAGCTCCCCTTATCAAGGGAGATAACAGATCATTGGTTCTTGTCACCTCTGTCAGAAGCCAATTGTTAAATACACCATTTGGTAAAGTACAATCAATCGAGTATCTAAGATTATCCTGAGAAATACCTTGCGTACCTTGATGTTGCTTTTTTGATAGCACTCTGGCTCGTGTTTACCTAATGACGCGTTTACCTATTGACTTCATAACAGAATAATTATGTGACATCACATTAACCGTCTTTGTCTGGTAGCCTATCCAAGCGAAAGCGAATACAGGTGGGCAGGGTACCAGGCAGAGATGGGAGTGAACTTTGTTTAGAATAACGATGGGAGAGACCTTCCCTTATCAAGGGAGTTAACAATAATTTTATATCGGCCCGAGTTTCTATACTGGCTCGCCCCCAATCCCACCCCACACATTGTTTTAGCCTTGTTTTCTGATGTATTTACCGGCTATATAATATATTATTTTCCGAAAAATCGAGTAGTCGAGCTGTGCTGTTCTCCAACAGCTTTTTTGTTTTAATGTTTATTTATATATAAATTTTCTGACACAAATGACATATTTTAGATGTCTTCTTGTGTAAAATATTCGGGTATTGGCTCCCGATTTCAGTCAGTACATGTTTTTTTATATATAAACCTCGCCTATAAGAATCATAAGTATCATATGAGAATCATATTAAAGTTGAAAAATATTGTTTTCATGAGAATCAGTTCATGTGAAAATGTGTGTGTTTAAACATGAAGCTTTTATGAATTTATTCTCATAGACTCATATGAATTTATAGGGGAAATGGATTTAAAGATATCTCATATTTTTTCAAAAATGGCCAAATATGGTCTACTTGTTAACGAAATAAATAGTGGAACAAATAAATGCCACCTCAAAAGAGGTAGGAATATCTTTGCAGCCCTAAATATGCAGTTCTGTTATGTTGCAGCTTATTCGTTCGAAGGTCTGCTGATCTTCAGCATGTTGGTTGTGTGTACCTGCGCCTACATGAGAAGGGTACCCAGGCTTAAACAATGGTTTCTCTCTGAGAAAAAAGGATTTCTGGGCGTGTTCTATAAAGGTACTCATTTACCTTTATTTGATTAATTTTTTCTCACATTGGTGGAGTAAAGGTTTTTTTTTTTGGCCATCTGATATTTATAAATATTATAATTATGATCTTGATTTTTTAGCCATCTTAACTTTACTTGTATGAGAGTTTACTGTAAATTTACTTGTATTTTTGAAACTATTTTAAATATTAATTAAATAACACCATAAAGAACTATAACAAATAAATGATATTGTCCATTTGGGATGATAATTTAAACAATTAATTGTATGCATTTAAATGTTACAGCATTTATAGACATCCCTCCACTGTGGGTTACCTTGACCTTATATTGGTTTCTCTGACTTTGTTAGCACTGTGGAAAATGAATCTAGAGATTAGGGACTTCAAGCTTCTCTGGGGCTACTGTGTTTTTTTTTGTTTGTCTAAGGGCATATGGCAGTTTTCGTAGCCTCGTTTGTCGATGGAGTCATAAACAGGGCAGTCCCATGTATTTGATTCTATCCATTGACCAACTTACAAAACTGAAGGAATCTTTTTTTTTATAGTAAGAAAATGGCATGGTTGTCAGATTCCTTTCTGACCTTCTGTTTTGTCATTGTTCCATTCATGCAAACTTGGCGACGTCACCTTACGTAGCAGCAAGACAATGCCAGACCACATGTTGCATATGTGATCGTGGAGACTACATCGCACAACAGAATGTTGATGTGTTGCAGTGGTCTGCTGTTTCACGTGACCGTTTGCTGATCGAGCAAGTCTGGGATGAAATGGAGCAGTGTTTATGTCTTCTATCAGTGATGTTGGCGGATTTGGTTCTGGCCTCAATCTGGAACAGCATTCCAAAGGCATTTTTCAACAATTTGGTGTCATGGATATGGTGGTCATACCAATATTGACTCTGTTAACGTCCTTTTCACCCCCATGTCTTCTGAACCACATTGCAATGAAATGAGTGATGATATACTACAAAGAATTACTGCTTTCTGTTTTGAATTGTATATTTTTGTGTCGTCTGCATAGCATGGCAGACACTTAGGGATCACTTTGTCCTTCGTCTGTCATCGTCCGTCACACTTTAACCTGCAACCTAACCATTGCTAACCTTGGTCATAACTTGAAAATACATCTTCTTACCTCAATGAATGTTGTTAAACATCTTCGATTACTCCGACTATCATTTTGGCAGAGTTATGCCCCTTTTCATAAAACTAATCGCAACCTAATCAAGCTGAAATAAGCACACGGCAGGCGACACAAGTGTTCCGTGGAACACCCTTCTCTTCTAGTATTAAGTTTTTAGTGATGCACAGTTACTTTTTTCCATTAGTATCAGGGCAGGAAAATTTGTTTCTGAGTTACTCGTCTTTCATAATATTTGAAAGGTCAAATTGATAACTTTTTGAAGAATTTATCTGAATTACTACTCGTCCTGCATCAGTGAGGACTCGTCATGGCGAGCGGATGAGTGGAATTTTTTGCCCTGAGTATATTACTCTCTTAAAAGTTTGTATTAGTCTTGATCATCCTCGATGCTTGAATGTAAATACAAACATATTGACCCTTTGTGCAGAAAAAAAATGAAACCAGAAACATATGTCCGTAATTATTATAGTATTTTTGACCGTCCGCAGTTTGTCGATATAATGATAAAGTTTCCCTCTTTCTTTATTTATTAATTTAGTGTCATTCTGCCATTCTGTATATCTTAGATAGAAGGTGCATTTGTATCAGCCAATCAGAAACAATATCAGAATCTCAGGGGGAATGGCAGCAGTGTCAGACGTTTTTTAGAAGAGCAATTCTAGACATTTGTCTATAAAACAAGCAAGCAGCGCAGATGATCTAGACTAAGTTTGTATTCACTTGACATTGTATTTTACAGGTAAATTGTTGTAACTAGTATTACATTTGTGTATTTTCTTCTTTTTCAGCTTCTGTGATAGGAACTAGACTTCACATCCCGGTGGCTCTCTCATGTACTTTGATGGCAGTTTATGTTCTCTTTCTGAAATAGTCGTTCCATGACTGTTTCATCTACTTGTTCTCTTTCTGAAATTATGTCATCTACACTGTGATTAGAATCTCCATGAGGAAGGATTGTGTTACATTATAAATGGCTATACCAGACAGATCATCTTATAATGAAAAACTGGAGATGTAATGTGTTGATTTGAGTCAAGCCTGAGAGCTCTGGGCCTAACACTGTTTTCAGTGTGGTTCTGGTTTACAATGTCTGACTGCTGATCAGTCATTTTCTCCAAAGCACCCCTTTGTCACATAAATGGAAAGGTCTTAATTCAAAGAAAGAACAGTCCATTATGTATATGTAGCGGGTTAAGGGTTAAAGGAACATGGCAATCTTGATTATTTCAAAAATAAGGCGTCTCATTAGTCTTTCTACATAACTCATCATCATTAATAGTGTTGAGAATCGGCTGAAATTCGTGATCTATCATCAGAATATTTAACCGACTGATGATCGATCATTAATCAATTAAACACGGCTGCTATAAAAGATAAGTGTAAGCCCTTTCAGGCTATAATGAAGAAAAGAATCACATTTCAAGTATGTTCTGGTAATAAAGGAACTGAATGAAACTGACCAACATATATCTTAAAAAAACAAGTTGTGATACCCACTATAAATACGTGATTTCTTGTTGCAAAATTATAACTCATTTTATTTTCTTGTATATTTTAGTACAAGAGAATGAAATAAGTCGTAATTTTCAACAAGCGAGTAAAGTCAGTCATGAAAAACTGCAATCGATCAAAGGCATAACTGATTGATGATCGATTAAATCGATTAATCGGAGCAACACTACTCATGAATAGTTCAGGCAAATTATTATTGTAAATTATTGTAAACAACTAATTGTTGATTACATGTATATTGGTAGAATAATGAAGACAAATTGATCACTTCCATTTCCAATTATTTAATTATACATGTATGCCTGCAGAATACTGGATAAATCAATCGATGCGCTACTTTTAATGCTTGGTAAATATTTTAAGATGGCCATTTGTCCTTTTAATATCATTCTAATTTCACAACTCCATCATGATACAACTTAATTGTTTTTGCTTACTACAAATATCATGGACATAATCACATGTGTTCCAGGAATAATGAATGAACAAAAGTCCATAACGATGTTTGTATATACGGGGCCCAGTGTTTGTATATACGGGGCCCAGTATGATGTTTGTCAAATACCAAATTTAAACTTGAGCTGTGTTTTGAATTGACTCGATATTTATCGGTTATTAGATTTGTATTGGGATATGTGCACGAGTTCTTACGCGTAACAATATTGTGCAACTTTAAGAGCGCAGTATGTATACGCAGAAGAAAGAGTGCATATATCCCAATACAAATCTAATAACATTTTTATTGCATACACATTTTTAATATAGAAACAAATAATTAGAACAAAACAATAGGTTTTAACATTAAATTTTCATAAAAAATATTTGTTTGAAACAAATATAGTGTCGTTACATCGTGGGAATTTTTAAAATGAAATGATGTGATTTAGCCACTTGTATACATAAGTTATGCATAGGCCAAGTGTTATATAGCCAAATAGATGTCATGGCCAGTTGTTATTTAACCAAAGTCTGAAGTTATTAAACTAGTTAAATCATTTAAATGTCATTATTTTAATAATTATTCGTACGAGAAGTCAGTATTTAGCCAATGTCATTTGTATATAGTTATTCAAATGGTTGACGTTAATTTTGTGATATGGTCAAATGATATTTGGCCAATTTCATTATACCTACATGTATATGTACATACGATTGGATGTGATTTAAAGTAGTTATCCCGCCAACAACAGCCACATTTTACAACATATGTTAACTGTTTCTAAACCTACTGACTGTGCGATATATATTTATATAACACACATTTTGAAAATCATAAACCATTTAACCAGCCACGCCAAACCCCACAACTGGAGATTTGAATTAAGAGTTACCATTATTATACTTTGTGCATATTCAATCAAGGGTATTTTATGAATCCATGAAAAAATCCTATCCTTTTAATTGGCACATTATTATATGACCAGAACACCTGGATAGACTAAGAGTTTTGATAAACAGTTTTGTAGTGTAATTTTGCCGTTATTAGGCACGTTAGTTTCTTTAAGTAACGAATGGTATACATTTGTCTCTGTTAAAGTAATGTACGCTTTATTCGTGGCAAATGTCTGAAACTGGTTACTTTCATATTTTGTTTTTACATTGAATTGGTAACTTTAATAGTATTTCCTGTCATTGTATATTTTTATATTGTCCCGTTTACTTTGCAACAAACTAATCGTTCAGTATTATACGACACTGAACGTTGACAAGGACCGATATTGAATATTGATAAGAAGCTACCTGCACTTTGAACTGTAAAGGAACGGAAACGTGTCTAGAAGTCAACATGAAAACGGCACAATCTTTTTATTGACATTAACATATATCGACGTCGTACATTGATCATTTTGCGCCAAATGGTCATCGGCACAAAATGAAAATGAATGAAAATTAGAAATTTCATCCAAAACTATAGAAATAGCATGATAATAAACAATTCATATCTGTTGAAGATGAAAGATACAATAAAAAGGTTACTGAATTTGTATGGCAAAATATTAATTGGAACTCGTTTTGGCACAGGAGTCGTCTTGCAAGCTTGGCCTCCTTTGCCAAAATACTCGTTCCAAGTCATATTTTAACATACAAATTCTTTAACCTATATAACTGAATGCTTGACATTTAATATTGAAGTACGTAACTAGGTATTACCTGTGACTGAACATTATACACTTAATGCTTGAATCAGGGGCATCCATGGCCGAGTGGTTAGAGCCTCTGACTTGAAATCACTTGCTCCTCACCGCTGTGAGTTCGAGCCCTCATGGGATGATCTGGAATTCCGACATGAAGTATAATTGTCTTTATCGGAACAATTCTCTCTGCTTCTGATTAAAACAGTTGTACCAAGGGTAGGAATGTCTACCTGAACCAGATAACATCGCAAGCTACTAATATTTTGCATGTTTCTTTACACAATGATGTCATGGCTTTTGATGTTTTTGAAGTCATTGTTGATGCATGTGACTGTTGTCTGCCCCCATGTGTAAGATCGGGCTTTCCAGCACTCGCAAAAAAACACCGATAACCTTATCTGGTATGTAAGAAACACTGTATAATATATACAGAGAGAGAGAGAGAGAGAGAGAGAGAGTGAGGATGATTGTTTTATGAATATATTTCATTGGGTGATGTAAAAAAATGATTATTTTGCAAGTCGGTAACAAACCAAATAACTTACTGCATTTGTGGAATTACATGTAGTATAGATGACTCAGCGGTAGTAGTATCATTGGAACTCTGTTTGAAAACCCCTACAAAAACATGATTTATTTTGTAAAACAGTAATTACCTGCTGCTGTGCTAACACTGTCCATTTAGTGTTCCAGTCTGTTATTGGGTCAAAAGGAGCAGTTCATTTATAGGGTCAAAAGTAGAAGTACATTTATAGAGTCAAAAGAAGCAGTACATTTATTTACTCAGTACATTTAAAAATGCGACAGTTTTGATTTTCGATTATTTTTAATCAGCTGGTTTTTGTGTCGCCTGCGTAGCATGGCAGACACTAAGGGATCACTTTGACCATCGTCTGTCGTCCATCGTCATCGTCAGTTGTCCATCACACTTTAACCAGCATCCTAACCTTGGCCATATCTTGAAAAGTATTTGACCTATGCTCATAAAACTTCACACACATCTTCATCTTAAGGATCCAATAACTCTGACTTTCATTTTGGCAGAGTTATGCCCCTTTTCATAAAAATTTAACCTGCAGCCTAATCAAACTTTATAGTTACCTTTGCTGAAATTAGTGCAGCAGGTCTCCATGGAACACCCTTTTAGTTTTTTCAAATCAAGGTTGTATTTTATGTTAGTACACAAGTCTCTTTGTCCCAAAGGTTAACGTATAAGTTGCATACGGGTTGCTCTTCTTCTTTCAGTTAAAACACATTTAACTTTAACATCTTAAACATCTCTAGAAATACAGAAAATACCAAGTGTTGGGTTTTCAAATGTACTGAGTGTAGTTACCATGAAAAAGGGGAACTCCAAAAATAGTAAACTCTTAA
Source organism: Cyrtodaria siliqua (assembly GCA_037043455.1). Taxonomy (NCBI): domain Eukaryota; kingdom Metazoa; phylum Mollusca; class Bivalvia; order Adapedonta; family Hiatellidae; genus Cyrtodaria; species Cyrtodaria siliqua. The sequence goes on from JAWPHD010004195.1 coordinate 104,577, forward strand.
ACAATAGATCGGAAAATATGGGGTAAAATAAAATGATATTGATAGCAAAGCTAAAGGTATCCAGCTTAAACAAAGATGATACAAAAGTATAAGCAAAACTTACAAATTACCGTATACTATAGAGGACTATATACTAAAAGATATGAACATGTTGTAGGGACAGCATTGTCATAGTGTGTTTATCAATGTTGATCTCAGTCCACATTATACTATAGAATTATAAGAAACGGACAGCTTTGGTATAGCAATGTTGATTACTGTCTGCATTATACTATAGAATAATAAGAAATGGACAGCTTTGATATAGCAATGTTGATGACTGTCCGCATTATTCTATAAAATAATAAGAAATGAAAATCTTGTAAGGACAGCATTGGCAATGCATGCAATTTATATAATGTAAATATCATGTATTTATGGAACATACTGAGAGGTAATAAAGGTAATGTTTGATCTGATAGTGTGCGTTGTTCTGTTATTTGAGTGTTACCTGACTGATCAATGTGTATATACAGAGATTAATGAGTTGAATTGAATTGAATTGGGTTTTAAGGCGCACCAACACATGAAAAGGTTATATGGCGCCTAACAGGCATGAACATGCCAGGCTCATCTTCCATGTACATCGAGATAAAATATGGAAAATGGGCCTAGAACCTTCTCACCCTGAACGGCAGAGTTGCTGCAAATTCTGTCGTAGAAACTCCATTTACGCTGGAGCCACGTTTATTGTTTTTCTGCAGAGATTAATGAAGATGGTCAATGTAGTAATTTACTGTGAACCTCGGGATATTTGTAAATAACCATGGTTATATTAATACACTAAAGGGTTACATACACAGCCGTTTGTATCTAGTGATTATATTTTTATACTGAATACAGAATGTAATAACTCCTCGGGAACAGTCAGTACAAGCATAGTGTTGCAAAGTTTAAGGTATGAAAGCACTAATTATTTTCCCCATAGACACCAATGTTAAAGTGTCACATATTAATGATTTGCTGCAAATTGAACTCAAGTATGGATAATGCAGCAGTGTAATGTTCATATAGAAAACTATTTTTCCACTTGAAAAAATCACCAGAAAACGTGGGGTCACAAGACGTAAGAAAGTTCTTGTTTGTTTACTAAACAGGTCAAGGGTACAGCTGTTTTTATTGATCGACTCACTGTTTTCATTGCTCACAAAGTGTAAGCATAGAGTCGAAATTTCGAAAATGTTCATCAGTGATCCAGTAAAACCCATTAATACGCTTCTTATACATATAACCACAAAATCGAATTGAAATGGGCAGTTTTCCCCTACTTATAATGCCCGTTTCCATCGAAAAAGGAGGGATTACTTTTTATTATAGGAACTACATTCGACTACACCTCGGAGGTTTACATGTAATTGGTGGTGGTAAACCTTAACAAACAAATGAAACTTTTTTTTGTTGAGAATTATGTACATTATCAAGGCCCAATGGAAGTCAAGAGTGAGATAGGACCCAAGGGATAATTGTCCATTGGTTAAAGGATTCAGTGGGGTTAAGCCTCTTGAAGCCCGAATTTCACAGAATTTCATGGATTTAAAGTTTGAGGTATACTCATAATACTGTTTATATGATCATACGTTTTAATTGAATTCATTTAAATCACACAATATACGGAGGCGATATGGAAATCCTGGTTAAACTGGACTAAATTTTGAAGATTTTTGGTATCAAACTAAACTTAAAGTTTATCTAAACTTAACGTTTAAGTATAAGGGGCCATAACTCTTCAAAAATCATTCAACAAGAACTTGGCAATGATATATGCAATTAGGCTTGGTACTGATCATCCCTGCCAAGATTCGTTGAAATCCTGGCAGGGAATCAGGAGAATTATTGGGACAAAGTTTGTGCATTAAAACTTAAAGGGCCAAAAATCCTTCAACCAGAACACGGCAATGACAGGTGCAACTATGCTTGGTACTGATAACCCCGCCAAAATTCGTTGAAATCCGGCAAGGAGTTCATAAGAGACTAATCTGCACAAAGTTTTTGCATTAAAACATTTAAAGGGCCATAACTCTGCCAAAAATCATTCAACCGGAACATGGTGACTATATGTACAACTAGGCTTGGTACTGATCATCCTTGAAAAAAAATTCACTGAAATCCGGCCAGTTGAAGGCCCTTTCGTCTTAATGAGGCCAAAATATAGCATTTTCAGAAATCAAGGGCCATAACTCCGGTATAAATGGTGCACAATCTGGCTGTTTTTCAAACGTGCCCTAGCTTTCATTGATATTAACAACCCCCCACCCCACGACCTCCTCAGAAACCGCTGGGCCAATTTCGACCACACTTTACAGGGAAGATCCTTAGATGAATGCTTTTTAGATTTGTTAAAATTAGGTCAGCACGACATCCAAGATAGCCTCCATTTGAACCCTTAAAAAATCTTCTCAAGAACCCCCAGACAGATTTCGACAGTTTTCTTTTAAAATGACCGCCAATGGCTAGACTATCAAGTTTGTTCAAATGAAGTCCCCGGGGTCAAAAATGGTCGTGCCTCGGGGGTCCAAAGTTTGTATATTGAGATTTTGCATGTTTTTCATAGACTTATATAGGAAAAAACTTTAAAAAATCTTCTCTGAAACCACAAGGCACAGAGCTCTCATGTATTACATGTAGCATCAGCTTATGGTCCTCTACTAAGTTTGTTCAAATGGTGACCCTTGGGTCAAATTTTGCCCCACCCCAGGGGTCACAATTTTACATAGACTTATATAGGAATTTTTTTTTAAAAACTTCTCTGAAATCCAAGATGGCCACCAAAGCTAAAAATATTTTTTTAAAAAACAAGTTTGTAGCGACTACTTCTTGAAAACTATAAGAGATATTGATATGGGACTTTTTCTAAAATGATCAGCACGACATGATGTTGGTCCTTGTCGAAAATCGTTTTGATTTGACGTCAAACATGGCTGCAGCGACCATCTTTGTTTACATAGAGTTATGTAGTAAAAAGTTGTAGCGACTACTCCTCTGAAAGTACTTGACGGATTTTCATGAAACTTCACTAGAATGTTGCTCTTGCTGTCTAATTGATCCTAGCAAAATATCAGGTCAGCCGGAATTCAAGAACACCACGGCTAAAAATAGTTTAAAAAAAAAACAAGTTTGTAGCAACTACTTTTTGAAAACTATAAGTGATATTCATATGGGACTTTTTCTAAAATGATCGGCATGACATGATGTTGATCCTTGTCAAAAATCATTTTGATTTGACATTAAATATGGCAGCCAGCAGCCATCTTTGTTTACATAGAGTTATATAGTAAACACTTGTAGCGACTACTCCTCTGAAACTACTTAGGCTTTTCATGAAACTTAACAGAAATGTTGCTCTTGATGTGTAGTTGATCCTAACAAAATTTCAAGTCGGCCGGAAATTCAAGAATGCCGCCATGGCTAAAAATAGATTTTTAAAAACAAATTTTTAGCGACTACTTCTTAAAAACTATAAGTGATATTGATATGGGACTTTTTCTAAAATGATCAGCATGACACGATGTTGGTCCTTGTTGAAAAATTATTTCGATTCGACATTAAACATGGTTGCCAGAGGCCATCTTTGTTTACATAGAGTTATATATAAAAACTTGTAACGACTAATCTGAAACTACTTGACAGATTTTCATGAAACTTCACATGCATGCTGATCTAGCTTTCAGAACCTGCCAGTAGAACTTCAAGGTCATTGACCTCTTGTTATGCAATCTCATTCATAGAAGACAGTGGGACAAATTAAAAAATGCCCATGCCAGACTAGACACAGCAGACTTATTGCCCATGATTACCAGGTGAGCGATCTAGGGCCATCCTGGCCTTCTTGTTTTTGCAATGTTTTAAAAGAAGTACTGATGGGAATTTTATGATGACAACCCTTGATATAACCATATAAGAGCCATTTAGCCAGTAGAACGTCCACAGGCCCTCTTGGGCCTCTTGTTCATGTGATCTTAACCAAACTTGGCCAAAGTCTTTATATCAATAAGAGCTCGGATTAGTAACACGAGAGTGAGTGCCCTTGAATTAACGAAAAATGCTATATTTTGCGTTGTGAATACGCTAGCCCTTTCATTTATAATTTGATATTTACCAAACTTGCACAGATTGTTAATATCAATAAAAGCTTGGACGAGTTTGAAAACTAGCCAGATCAGTAACACCAGAGTTATGGCCCTTGTTTTTTTCTGAAAAACTCCATTTTCTGCCTTGTAAACACTCTAGTACCTTCATTTATTATTTGATCATTACCAAATTTTGCCTGTTATATCAATGAAAGCTCGGACAACTTCGAAAACCAGCCATATCGAGTTAGTTTCAACGGAGTTGTGGCCCTGATTTGCTGAAAAATGCCATATTCCGCCTTGTAAACACTCTAGCACCTTCATTTATGATTTGCCCCGTGTGGTTGCCGGGGGCCCCGTTTGGTCACGGGGCAAATAATATGGCCACTGCAGATCCCTTTGGAGGGGTAGGCAGAGGGGTAAAATCCCCCAAATTCATGTTCATTTTATCATTTTTTGTTCATATTCATTAAAGGTCTTCATCATGATCCCTGCATTGTTTCAGGTGCCACCTCGCTCGCATCAAAGAGCAGTGGCAGAAAAACAATAACGTGGCTCCAGCGTAAATGGAGTTTCTACGATAGAATTTGCAGCAACTCTGCAGTTCAGGGTGAGAAGGTTCTAGGCCCATTTTCCATATTTTATCTCGATGTACATGGAATATGAGCCTGGCATGTTCATGCCTGCTAGGCGCCATATAACCTTTTCATGTGTTGGTGCGCCTTAAAACCCCAATTCTAATTCAATTCATTTATGATTTAATCTTTACCAAACGTGTACATATTGTTAATATCAATGAAACCTAAGGCAAGTTTGAAAACCAGCCAGATCGGATCAGTAACACCAGAGTTATGGTCCTTGTTTTACTGAAAAATGCCATTTTCTTCCTTTTGACCACTCTAGCACCTTCATTTATTATTTGATCTATACCAAACTTGCACAAATTGTTAATATCAGACGAGTTAAAAAAAACAGTCAGATCGGATCAGTAACACCAGAGTTATGGCCCTGATTTGCTGAAAAATGCCATAGTCTGCCTTGTGAACACTCTAGCACCTTCATTTATTATTTGATCGTTACCAATCTTGCAAATATTGTTAATATCAATGAAAGCTCGAAGATGTTTAAAAACCAGCCAAATCGGATCGGTAACACCGGAGTTATGGCCCCTGTTTTGCTGAAAATACCATTTTCTGCATTGTGACCACTCTAGCACCTTCATTTATTATTTGATCTTTACCAAACTTGCACAGATTGTTAATTATCAACGAAAGCTCGAACAAGTTTGAAAACCTAGCTAGATCGGACAAGTAACGCCAGAGTTATGGCCATTGATTTAGTTAAAAATGCTTTATTTTTTCCTCTTCAAGATGATAGGGCCTTCATTTGGCCGGATTTCAACGAAGGTTTGCAGAGATAATCGGTATCAAGCCTAGTTGTGCATATCGTCACTGAACAATTTTGACAGAGTTATGGCCCTAATCGTGTATAACATCGCCGTGTTACGGTTGAATGATTTTTGGGGGAGTTATGGCACTTGAAAGGTTTTAGTACACACACTTTGTCCGGACTAGTTTTCCTGAACCCCTGGCCGGATTTCCGTGAAACTTTACAGAGATGTTCAGTGTCAACTCTAGTTGCGCATGTCATCGCCGTGTTCTGGTTGAATGTTTTTTGACAGAATTATGGCCCCTTATACAGAAACGTTATCCAGACTAGTTTTCCTGAACCCATGGCTGAATTTCAGTGAAACTTGGCAGGAATGATTTCGTGTTCCCACCACATACTCCATATAGCCAGTAGAGCGATACAGGCCCTCTTGGGCCTCTTATTTTGTGGTGGAGGCAGACTACCCACTTTTTATAGGTAGAACCAGTACTGTACACCTGCTGCCATCCTTAAGAATCGACACTACCTCACTTAGTTGGGATTCGAACCTGCAGCGGCGTGAGGAGAGAAGGTTTACTGTGAAACGTTGTTAACCCCTCGGTCACGGAGATCCTACAAAAACGCGTGTGTCTTACGCCCAATGCAGGTATGAGTTATTGTTTAGTTTTCTTTTTACAGCCTGATTCATTCCTTCAAAATTTATACACCTCATAAATGAAATGCATCGTAAATGACATGCATCATTAATGACATTTGTGAAATCAGTTTAGTATGCATCGTATTGCACAACTTGTTTAGTAGGACTTGGATTATTAGCTTCAGGTGCACCAATCGTAGGATACACAACGGTCACGTAATCAAATTATCAGTTAGTACAAAGGGCTTGAATTCAATACCTTGATATTGGTGCTATTGCTTTATTTGATCTAAAATAAAGGTTTAGCTACAAATAAATAAACACCATTTTTTCCTCTACCGATCTAGATAAGCAGAGCTTATGCTGTGGTGCGTCGTCTGTTTGAAACTATTGGATGGAATTGGATGAATATTTTCAGGAATGTTGCACTTGTTGTCTAGTTGATCCTAAATGAAAATCGGGTATGCCGGAAATTCAAGATGGCCACCACAGCTAAAAATAGATTTTAAAAATGCAATTTTGAGGTGACTACTGCCTTAAAAAACATAAGCGGTAGTGATTTGGAACCTTTACCAAATAGACTGACATGACGTATTTGGTCCTAAACTAACATTTTAATTCGATGTCAAACACGGCCGCCTAAGGACATCTTTCTTTACATAGAGTTTTGTAGGGAAAACATGTGGCAATTGCTCCTCTGAAACTACTTGATGGATGTTTATGAAACTCTACATGAATGTTGCTATTGATGTCTAGATGGTACTAAGTATAAATCAGGTTGGTCTAAATTTCAAGATGGCTGCCACAGCTAAAAACAGATTTTGAAACAATATTGTGTCGACTACTTCTCAAAAACTATAAGGGGTATTGATTTGGAAGTTTTACCAAATTGACTCGCATGACATGGAGTTGGTCATAAACAAAATGATTTTTTTTCAATTTCAAACATGGCCGCCAGAGGACATCTTTGATTACACAGAGTTATATAAGAAAAATATTGTGGCGACTACTCCTCTGAAACCATTTGATGGATTTTCATGAAACTTTATATGAGTATTGGTTTTGACAACTGGTTGATCCTAGCTAAAAATCAAATTGGCCGAAATTTCAAGATGGCCGCCTCAGGTAATAATATATTTAAATAATACACATTTGTGGCGACTACTTCTCGAAAACCGTAAGGGGTATTGCTTTGGAAATTTACCAATCCGACTGGCATGTCATTTTAGTAACATTAGAGTTATGGCCCTTGTTTTAATGAAAAATGTCATGCCTTGTGAACACTAGCACCTTCATTTAGTATTTGATATTGACCAAATTTGGCCAGATTGTTGATATTAAAGGGAATGTAGCGCCACAGCCAAACCATCTTTATTATTGAGAGTTCTGAACTACTTGAATAAGGGTGAAAGAATTATCAAAATCGGATGATAAACAAAGAAGATATGATCATTTGAAGTTTCTGTTAAAACGGATATGGAAGCGGCCATTTTGAGAGCTGTGACATCACGGTTCTAAATGACCATATATGGAATATTTATAAATATGAAAATTTGCGCTGATTTATGGGGAAAAAAAGACAGCAACTGTATGAAAAATATGTAATACTTAATGGCAATAATGATTTATATCACCAGTAAAAAAAAGAGATTCATTTGCAGTGATTTTCTTCGTTTTAAATGATATTTATCAATATTCCATATATGGTAATATGGAACTATGACGTCATAGTTCTAAAAATGGCGGCTCCCATATTTGTTTTAGAACAATCTTTAAATGGTCATATCTTTTTTGTTTATCATCCGATTTTGATAATTCTTTCACCTTTTTCCAAGTTTTTCAGAACTCTCAGTAATAGAGTTTGTTTGGCTGTGGCGCTATATAAAAATAAAATAATAAAAGCTCAAGTAAATTCTAAAACCAGCTATATCGGACCACACCAGAGTTATCGCCGCTTAATTAATTGAAAAATTCCATATTAGGCATTGTGAACACTCTAGCACTTCAATTTTGTATTTGATCTTTAACAAACTTTGCCAGATTGTTGATATTAATAAAAGCGCAGATAATTTCGAAAATCAGGCAAATCGGATGAGTAACACCATAGTTATGGCCCTTGTATTGCTGAAAAATGCCATATTCTACATTGTGAACACTCTAGCGCCTTTATTTTGTATTTGATCTTTAACAAACTTGACCAGTTTGTTGACCAGTTTGTTGATATTAATGAAAGATCAGGACAGTTAGAAAACCAGCCAGATCGGGTAAATAACACAATAGTTATGGCCCTTGATTTAATAAAAATAAATGCCATATTCAGCCTTGTGAAGACTCTAGCACATTCATTTCTAAAATAGAAAAATGTTTTCTGGGCTATACATTTAGTAAGGTTAAGATATTGGAACGAAACTTGCTGTGAATATAGCTTATAATGTTGAGTCACATGTCTTACTAATGATAACTGGTACCCTTAATGCAAATATTCTCTTACCCTTGTTTGATTGTATGTCTATATAAATATGTACTACTTATGTAATGACATTAATGTCCCATTCAATTCTGAGAAAAAAAAACACCTTCGTTTTATCTACACTTTCCTCTCCTAGGCTAGTACTTCTTGCGACACATTCAATTCCGCGGAAGTTGACCCATCCACCCGTGTGTGTGTGTGTACTTCTAAGGTTTTACGTCCCTCCGCCAACGAACACGACAAGGTAGCCCTGCCGCGATGGGCACAATAGAGTCTGGACGGAAAGACCCATCCACCCTCCTACTACCTCACCTTTTATACGAGCCATGTCATCCAGAAGAGCATTCGCATGTCCTCTTGGGCCACTTGTTGTCATGTTCATTAAAGGTCTTCATCGTGATCCCTGTATTGAGCTGGCTACTTGAGTGGTGACAGAAAGTAATTATCGAGGCTCCAGCAAAAAATAGTGTTTACTAAAGAATTTTCAATAACTCTGAAAATACAACTGTGTGGCGAGTGAGAACGTTCTAGTCCCATTGTTTATATCTAGACGTAAATGGAGAGTGAGCCTGGAATGTTCATTACTGTAGGCGCCATATAACATGTTTGTGTTGTTGCGCCGTAAATCCGTAATTCATCTATATCATTGAAGGCGTGTAAAAGTTCGAAAACCAGCTGGTTCAGATTAGTAACACCAGAGTTATGGCCCTTGTTTGGAAAAAAGGTCATATTCCACTCTGGCACCTTTATTTTTCATTTGATCTTCACTCAGTTTTGCTAGATTGTCGATATTGATGAACGCTCGACAATTTCGAAAATCCGATAGATCAGATAAGTAAACCAGAGTTATGGTCCTTGACTTATCGAAAAATGCTAATAATCAAAAAGTGTTAAGCGACGTGATAAAAATGTTATGGAACCTGACAGGACGCGACCTGACAGGACGCGACACCGAAGCATTGTGGTGTAGTGGTTATAGCGTCTGCCTTGCATTCGGGAGGTCGTGGGTTCGAGTCCCCTGACCGCGTCATACCAAAGACTTTAAAAATGGAGTAGTCACTTGTAACCCTTGCCTGACGAGCAAATAATGGGTAGTGCTACGACTGATTGACCAGTGTCAGAATAATGTGACTGGGTGGGTGGGGGTATCATGTCTACTACGGCATGGTATTCCAGTGTGGCAGCACTATAAAGAAACCATTGAGTTTGCTGCTTTAAGTAGACATATCATCACATCACACAACAACACACAGATAAAAAGTCCAGACATTGTGCCTATAATCGTCGGGTAGGACGCCTGTCGTAGGTGGAGGGACTATAATCCTTAGAAATACACACAGAGGACGCGACGTTACGGACAACGTGAGCCTCGGTTCCGCTAAAAACACTTCTACCTCGGGTTGGAATTTTCTATCTTCACGGGATACCCATGAAAGATTCTTATAGTCTACACTGGTTCTCAGAACTGGCTAATTTTGATGTGGGTGAATTTAGTATGTTTTTAGTTTTGTTATTGTTATTTTGCTGCATTTTAATCATTCAAATACCATATCTGCATAAAAGATAAATAATAATTACTATGATACATGTACATAAACGGTGCTCCAGATAAGCTTTCAGCACAATGCGTGTTGTATGCATTAACAAATAGTTACATTATGTATTTACCTTTACAAAAGCATATTCTTAAAAAGAAGTTTTGGAAAAAGCATTAATGTCAAATTGTTAGTTTTAGCCATTTTCTTTTGCGTATTTCCTCTTCCCTTTATATATACATCAATTCGGTCTTTGAATTAAAATGTTCATGTCACTAGCCCGAATTATTATATACTCCATGAAAACGCGTTCATTTTCCTTTAGCCCGACTATATAAATTTAAAAAAATCACTAGCCCGGATGAAAGTTTACTAGCCCCGGGCTTGGGGCTAGTGGGTTAATTCGAAGACTGCAATTTAACATTGCTGTCTGTCTTTTTTAAATCGCATTAATATGTGTAAAACAGCCAAAAGAAAGGCCTTTTATAATTGCTGGAGTCACTTGATTGACATTTAGTACCTCAAACTTCAATAAGCAACTACAGGTATTGATTTTCCCCCATTCTAAGCTATTGAAGTGGGTAATTTAGTTCTCAGTATTTATTGGCAATTTTTAAATGTGTTTTTGTATGCATTAATTTTACTTTTGATACGTTTTTGATGAACAAATATGTGTATTTTATCTGGAGCACTGCATAAACTAGCTTTAATATTACTTAATTTCTAAAAATGTACATGGAGGATGAGTCTGGCATGTTCATGCCCGTTAGGCGCCATATAACCTTTCATGTGTTGGTGTGCCTTAAAACCCAATCAATTCTAAAAATGTTTCGTTCTAGTTTGTCTTTCGGTAATTTAACTAACTTTGCATATTCCATGTACTCCATACCTCTCGTTCAAGGAATATACTGCTTGTTTGACCTCTCATGTGGTGGGGAAAAAAGCGTATTTCTTTATGATAGTCTTTTCAATAGCAAGCATTTCAATGAACACTTTTAGAAACAAAAATGCATTCTCGCTGTTGTTAGTTTCAGTTTTTCGCTATTTGTTCGTATACAGAAAATTAACTCCGCAACGGATATTGCCATCATTATGATTTATTTACCAACGTATCTTTGCTATTTTGTTTATTACAAAGGATATTGAACACTCTAACATAAACCTAGAACATAATTGGATAAAAGAATTGGTCTGAAATGCTCGGACACATGTATTTTAAATAATCAAATTATTTAATTTCTTGTTTACCATTTGCATTTCTTTAAGGTAATGGAATGTTGCCTTTTTTGAGTTGGACGGTCATGTTAGTTAATTAACAAAGAGTACATCTCACCGACTTTATTGAAATTGTACATATCGATACAAGAGACTCGATAATGCCATTCCCGTTATGCTCGCGTTTAAATTGTCGAAATGAATACAGTTTCTTTACTAAGTAGTTTTTCCGCAACGTATACAACTTTATATGTATGGTATGACAGGTGGAGGGGGAGGGGTAAGGAGGTGAGGAATAGCCTAATGGTATCCCTCAAACATGTTATGAAAATAGTACTTTGATACTATAGCAAATACTAAACAATGCTGGACTGTTTTCTTCTCATCCCTTATTTCATATTTCCACAATTTTAATTTTAATACACCTTTCCGTGAAAACTTAAAATTCGAACGCAGATATCAGGCATATTTTAGCGCTTACGGCGAAAACAGTTAATTTGGTAAAAAAAAGGTGATTTTTTTTCCGATTCACATAAAAAATTGTTTTTAAATAGGCGACATGTCAGTAAAAAATTATTTTGCAACGCACATTTGTGCCTCGTTGTTTTCTATTCCAGACCTACTATTATCCTTTTTAACGTCACAAAATAAATTTGACTCCTCGGCATAAATCCAGACCATGCTGAGATCAGAAATTAAATCTGGAATGCACTGACACAAACAATTTTGATATGTATTTTCATTTCATAAAATTACTGCAGTTTGTGTGTACCTGGTTGCGTTTCTAAATGTACATGCAATGTGTCGTCATTGGGGCGGATAGTGATGTTAGTTAATTTGGTGGAAAAAAAGTTGACTTTCTCCGATTTTTAAAAAAAAAATACATGCATATAGTTGAGAAATTTATCTACATGTTCATATATCTGGTTTTATTCTAGTATTTAAATTGACGAAATAAATGCATTTGGTTTAAAAAGTGCGTTTCCAACAACTACAACATAAAAATCAATTAAATTCCTTTACCTATTAACGGGAATAACATAACGTTTATAACAATTATATGTAGTTTGTGAATATTATACGTTGCCTACTATCCATGTTTGCGTTTTTGTCACAATCGGAGTTTATATTTGTGAGGTGTATACATTTGATCAGTGTCAATTTCGCCGAAAATGTCAGACTGGTATCGATTTTATCACGTGACCGTGAAAATATTCATCCGCCATAGGGCTGGCGTTCCTACTGCATGTTTAGCTGCGCGTGTTATAATTCTAAATCTCGCGAGACAATTTATGTCCGGGAGACTTGGCAAAATGTTGTGATTATATTTAGCTGTGTGGGTTATAATTCTAAATCTCGCGAGACAATTTTTCCAGGAGACTTGGCAAAATGTTGTGATTATAATAATAATAAGCACAGCATAAAATTATGCATGTGCTAGTGGTGGGCAGGGTGTTTAGGGGAATGGGTGGGCAGGCGGTTTAAGGGAGCGGGTTGCATTATAGGAGGATTAATGAATGGGGATTGGCAAGAGGATTAAGATGAGATGATCATGGGCAGGAAGATTGATGGATGTGAATGGGCAGGACGTTTAAGAAATGAGTGTGGTTGGGGTGAGGGTGGGGTGGGGGTGATGGAAGCAGAATTCTTAAGGTATGCGGGTGGGCAGGAGGGTTTAAGAGAAGAAATGTGTATGTTGGGGAGGGGGAGCAGGAAGCTTATGGATGTGGGAGGAAAGTAGGTTTAAGAGAAGAAATGTGTGTGGGAGGGTGGGGGAGCAGGAAGCTTAAGGGATGCGGGTGGGCAAGAGGTTTAAGAGAATATATGTATGTGGGGGAGGGGAAGCAGGAAGCTTAAGGGATGCGGGTGGGCGGGAGGTTTAAGAGAAGAAATGTGTGTGTGGGGGGGGGGGGGGGGTAGCAGGAAGCTTAAGGGATGCGGGTGGGCGGGAGGTGTAAGAGAGAAATGTGTTTGTTGGGGAGGAAGGAGAAGGAACCTTAATGGATGCGTGTGGGCAAGAGGTTTAAGAGAAAATATGTTTGTGTGTGTGGGTGGGGCTGGGGGGGGGGGGGGGGGGCTGGCAGGAAACTTACGGGATGCGGGTGGGCGGTAGGTGTAAGAAAAGAAATGTGTATGTTGGGTAGGGAGGAGCAGGGACCTTAATGGATGCGTTTGAGCAGGAGGTTTAAGAGAAAATATGTTTGTGTGTGGTGGGGGGGGGGGGGGGTGTAAGGAAGCTTAAGGGATGCGGGTGGGCAAAAGGTTTAAGAGAAAAAATGAGTGTGTGGGGAGTGGGGAGCAGGAAGCTTACGGTTGCAGGTGGACAGGAAACTTACGGGATGCGGGTGGGCGGTAGGTGTAAGAAAAGAAATGTGTATGTTGGGTAGGGAGGAGCAGGGACCTTAATGGATGCGTGTGGGAAAGAGGTTTAAGAGAAAATATGTTTGTGTGTGTGGGTGGGGCTGGGGGGGGGGGGGGGGGGCTGGCAGGAAACTTACGGGATGCGGGTGGGCGGTAGGTGTAAGAAAAGAAATGTGTATGTTGGGTAGGGAGGAGCAGGGACCTTAATGGATGCGTTTGAGCAGGAGGTTTAAGAGAAAATATGTTTGTGTGTGGTGGGGGGGGGGGGGGGGGTGTAAGGAAGCTTAAGGGATGCGGGTGGGCAAAAGGTTTAAGAGAAAAAATGAGTGTGTGGGGAGTGGGGAGCAGGAAGCTTACGGTTGCAGGTGGACAGGAGGTTTAAGAGAAGAAATGTGCGTTTTTGGGAGTGGGGAGCAGGAAGCTTAAGGGATGTGGGTAGACAGGAGGTTTAGGAGAAGAAATATATGCGTGTGTGAGTGTTGGTCGGGGGTGTGTGGGAGGGGGTGTGTGGTGGTTGCAGGTAGCTAACATGACATACTCCTTTATTCTCGGGAGTAACTTGGAAAAATAAAACGAAAAAAAATCCTAAACAGTTTAAAAATTCAATAAAAATCAGAGTGGGCATGATGGGGTGCGGGCGAGGGGAAGGGTAAGGGTGGAAAGTTACCATTTTTGCCATCATAAAATGTTTATATTCCTGACAAATATCAGTTGCACGAGCACCATTTTGGTCCCAATAAAAAACAATTATTTCGGGGGAGGACCCCGAAACCGCTTGTGGAAGAGGTGCACCTACTCACAAACCCTCCCACACTCTGCGCTTTGCACGTTGTATTAGGAGTAGGATGAAAACAGGTCATGCTACGCCCCTGCCTACCTATCCCATTCGTTAAACCTCGTGACCACCCATATCCCTCCTGCCCAAACCCCATTTCCTAAACCGAAGCAGATATCATTATTTTATAGGCAAACATTGTTATAACTGGCTTCTCGCGAGATTTCTTATTTGTGTGTGATTATTGATCATTATTATGATTATAATAATGCTCGACTTTTTTTTTTTTTAATGGGGCCATTTTGCCGAGACTTTGAGAAATTTAAAAAATAACGTATTTTCAAGTTAATTATATGTTCATTTCTTATGTTTAACTTGTGAGAAACAGCAAGTGACGTCAAGCAATGTAGCAAAAATGAGATATAGGGTCCTATAGAAACCACAGCGTCCAAACATCTCTAGCAATAAAGTCCACATACAGAGAAACTAACAAAAGAAACACTAAGATGTTGTTGTAAAGCTATATAAAATACAAAATAAGAAACATTCCAGGAATTATCCAGAATTGTACTGAACAACCACAGCAAGAAAACCAATCTAGGGTACGACCAGAAAACCCGATGGACGAAAGCTCATGCACCTACCTCCCTTTGTCGGGGTTTCAGTAGGTGCAATCATAGATTTCCAAGAGGTTGTCCAGTCATCGCACAAGGAAAACGTGAAGCGTAGTGACTGACTGTAGATGGGTCAATCACTAAACATGCAGTGCGTTGTAATACTAAAGGGTAGTATCCTTTTCTGACGAACATCCTGATTAATTTTGTTATGTGATCAGGAAACTCGCCAGATCCCTTTATCTTTCGACGTTTAAAGTCCACATCTCCATAAAATAAGAGTTGTGATATTCCTAGTCGTAGAAGTGTTTTAAGGTTGGTGTTGTACTTCTCCAGTAGGTTTTCGAGAAAATTTTGAGAAATATCTACGTAGTTTGTGACTATTATCGGTAACCAGACTATTATTGTCACATTGTGGTATTTTCTAGAAGAGAGTCAAATATGATATCCCAAGCAAGTAACCAGCATTTGGTTGATCTGTATTCGTTGTTGTTCCTTTGCACTCCCAACAGCAAATATCTATCTTAAGTTTTTGTTTTGGCACGCCTTGTTGCACTAGGCATTTTGGCGTGCTTTTCTTATGTTGATTATACATTCTATATTTCATAATTATTTTATACATAGGGGATTTATTTATTCATTCGTATTCGTTACTAGGCGGCAAGAGCTAAGCAGACGTAAGTATTGTCTATGGCGGATTACTGTATGTATATTTACTATAGTTGTTTCTATTATATTAGGCCAGGGACACCAATGAGCTTCGTAGGTATATTACTTATTAAATTGCTGTCAACAATTGTCACCAAACAATGAATTTTGATGTCCGCTATGTATAATGAACCAAAGTCGGAATTGTGGCGAGCGAGCTATTATAATAAAATATATCCCACATCTCTAGAAGTTTAAAAATATTCGGTGTGTTATTTACATATATACATTGTCCATGTTATGTCTGATCGTTGCTCCCGTTGTATAATTAATGTTTCTCAATAAAATATATCATATTTATTAAAAATAATAAAAAATAATAAAAATACCCAATGCCGTTTGTCGGGCACAACTCCTCAGCATTCAAGTCCTTTCTCTATGAGAGAGACCTTGGTCTGAGGAGGGTTGCTCGTCCACACAAAACCACGAGGAGGTCACACTGGGGAGGGCAACGGTCAAAGGAATACATAGACATTATGTGAGATATTGGAGCGAAACATAATTTGTATATACAAGGGATAAATCACAAATTGAGTAATGTATCTAAATATTGTAGGTTATTGTATATGAACATAAGTAGATTCTGTCTGTAAAAACATGTCAGGTAATTCCTATCAAAGGTCAACTAGACATTATATATATAAAAGTATGTGATTGGTCCTGGACCGTTGTGCCTGCGTTGTCATCTGACTCAAAAATCGCCCCAACGCGTCCACCGGATCAGTCCCATATTAGCAAATAAGATATGCATGCGATTTTATACTTAAAGCGACGGAGTCCCTATATCAATCAATTTATTATTTGTAGGCGTGTCTTTATTTGTTCACCAGCTCATATCGAAATCGGGTATTTAAGCGAGCAAATTTAGCGCAGGAAACCATTTACTGTATATACATCGACCAGTGCACATCGTACCTATACACAGGCTATAGATTTTTTTTTTTAGCTTCTTTCGAGGCTCGAACACACGACCTTCGGATTTCAAGTCCGGTGCTCTATCCACTGAACTACAACGCTACTTTAGAAAATAGTATTCTAACTAGCATATATTATGAGGCAAAATAACTTAACATATTTGAACGCAACTAAAGATGGATCAATAAATATGTAGTCCATATTGTCGCACGTGTAAATTACCATTGCCTGGTGTAATACTGTATGTTATTAATATGAAACTAATACTTCGCCTCAAATCAACCAATTCTCGACTTGTTATTTAGAGTTTGATGAGTTTGTGTGCGCGCGCTTGTTATTACGTAATGCCTATTTAGTGTTAAAAATGCTACAACATACCAATAAATAGCAATGGTCTAGTGGTTCAGCATACATCTTTCAAAATTTACAAGTGCAAGACTGTGGTTCAAATCCCGTTCCGAGCAACTATTTTTTATCACAAATATTCTGGAGCCGTATATTTATCGATATTACCTGTACGGAGGCTAAATAAAAATGATTTGAAACTACTTCACACGTGACTCATTCATATTCATGAGTTATTACCAGTTAAAATAGGGACTATACAGCTTTAAATACTAGTATACATGGTTTTATCAACATACTTTTGTATATTATCGACACTTTTTTTTTAAAAAAGTATTACACAAACTATATCATCGACTATATCTGAAAACATTAGCTTCACATATAGAACCCACACAACAAGTACAACTTCACAGAACAGTTCTGCTCTTGTTGTTCTTCTGTAATAAGAGACTACAATTAGAGTGTCACTTCACTTAATAACATGTAACCAAGTTTTCTGTGATATTCTTGACTTCATTTCTTAATTATTTTCTTCAAACCGGATGAATTGAATTGAATTGGATTTGATAGTCGCACCAAACAGCTAAGGTCTTATGGCGACTTTCCAGCTTCCACTGGTGGAGAAAGACCGGTAGAATCACCGACGTTCCGCAATCCAGTTCGATGGCTTCCTCACATAAAGATTCCTAGTCAAACCGGATGAACAGATCAACAGTTTCTACCATCAATTTCACGTATTCTACAATGACCTCCTCCTCGGCTCTGGTAAGTACTACTTTTGTCCAGACATTTCCAGAACGACACGATCAGCCAGTTTATCAATTTAAGTCGTCCGAAATAAAGCCATAGCTTCGAAAGGTCGTCTCATACTAATGGATTTGCCTTTCGCATTTTAGAACGTCTGCACTGTTGATGTTTAAGTTTTAACATTATGCGGTATTATCTGGAATAATAATATAATGTATCAGTTTGGTGACCATATGCCAATTAGTGGGATTACACGGACAACATTGCCAAAATAATATCTTAAACTGTTTTGGAATCCCGAAAGCCACTGAATACAAGGGAAAACAAGTCGAGAAAAGAAAAGTAGCGTGTCAAAAACAATATAAGGACAAGTGAATGAATGCGTAAAACCAGCGCAAAAAATACCAGACTATATAGTTTTAGCACCATATTCCGTCAGCGGAAAGTTTAATTTGGAAACACTAGCTGTGGCTAAAATAAAATAATATATGTAAT
This sequence comes from Cyrtodaria siliqua, assembly GCA_037043455.1. Lineage (NCBI taxonomy): Eukaryota > Metazoa > Mollusca > Bivalvia > Adapedonta > Hiatellidae > Cyrtodaria > Cyrtodaria siliqua. The sequence continues at coordinate 122,892 of JAWPHD010004195.1, forward strand.
ATATACATATTTCTTCAAGTTATATAATTCTATGAGTTTTTAATTCACAAAATGTATACATCTTTCCAATACAGTTATGTTTAATTACACCTACCCACTTCCTGCCTTATAAGCGATACTCCACTTTTGTTAAAATTATATGAACGTTTCTGCCAAGCGTCTACTGTAATGCTACATTACCGCTCTATATAGGTGGATAATTTAAACGTATTGCACATTTAAAAGTTGTACGTGTTGCAGTTATCAGATTGTGCGTTGTATGTAATCAGTCTTCCCTTTAATACCCCAGTACATTCGTTGACAAACAATGCTATTGTTGTTTTGGCTGAATCATCATGTTCATAAATTATTTAAGATTCCACTCGTTTGAGAGTAGATAACATATCAGATATACTATGGGTAAGATTTTAAAGAGAAGTTTGCTAATTGAGCGTGAAAACCCTCTGAGGTTAATGCAACAGTATGGCAAACAATGTCGACTTCCTTATTCGAATATTGAATTACTAGCCTGCGCATTTTGATGTCATAACATGGCTTTGTCATTTCAAGTTAAAGGACAGTTTCACCAGTGGAATGTTTTAAACTAACAATACAGTTTTGATTTTAATCTTTATTGAATTTACATGTTCATATTTAAAATAGTAAGATGGCATTATCCGTGTCTGTATCATAGTATTTATTTTCCTCATAGTATTTATTTTCCTGTGAAGAAACTTAAACCCGGCCACAACTGTCACGCACACCCACATTTTTAGTATTTACATCACCGCTCTCGTGTAATCTTCTTCCGTATTTGGGAATTTAAACCCTCCCAATATATGAATACAATTGCAACACAAAATACTCCACAGTCTCTAAGCAACTTCATTTAAACAGAGATCCTTAAAGGCACGTAATGCAACGCTTTATCTGTCGTGGTCGGAGAAAATCGGCACACCTTTCGAAGTGATACCCAGTGATAACGTTTAGGATACAATAATGCATGACATTCAAATTTGTGACATTCCAAAACGGTCTTCTTTCATCTCAATCATCAAATAAAATCACTGATGAGCAGATAACGAAATGGAGATTTTTCCTGAGGGATAGTTTAGGGATCTATTAGGATTTATTTTCCGACATATAGAAATGGAATTCTGAAAGTCAGTTATTCATAACCATACCTTAAAGCTTCAGACCATATACATAAACCGCACACCTCTTTGCAAGCTTGTCTTTCTTTGTACTTTCATGTTTACCAGTACATGGCGACTTCGGGTATATGGACGTGTTGAAAAACTGCAAAAGGTAATCATTGACAACGAAGATTCCGACACAGTATTAGTTACCGCAAGAGTTTCACAAGGCCCAGTTATAGGTCCGATCTTATTCCTCATATATATTGATTTAATGACCTATCAGATAAGATACATCAAATGTAAGACTGTACAGATGACACCACAGTGTACATGGCTGTCTTTAGTTTCCAAGATGCCCAATTTCTGCAGTGAAACCTTAAAAACTGTTCCTATCTGTATAAAGACTGGGATATAGAGTTTTAATCCAGGTATGAGCACATCCATCCATGTAACAAGATCAAAACTCAAATCTCATCGACTTGCACATTGCATGATCACACACTGGAAACAATTAGAAGTACTAAATACATGGGTGTCAACATACGTATTGATCTTACCCGGAAAGATCATGTCAACAATGTCAATACTTCAAGCAACATATAACTCTGTAGGCTTGTTAAAAGCGCAAAAAAACACACCATAAGATCAACTGCGTACAAAGCACTAGACCGGGTGTTCTTCCCCAGTCTAGTCATACTCGACACAACATAGAAAAATGGAGATGATTTTGACGAAGAGCTGACGGGTAGTTGCAAAATGATTTCTCCTATGAATCTAGTGTCACAATATGCTTGACATCCTGAACTGACAATATTTTAAGAAGACCTTCTGAAGCCAATGAATAGTTGCAATTCAAATGCCTACATGCATCTAACCTCCTACGAGGCTATCTAGGCTGTCAAATCCACTAGCCTTTCGTCAAATCATCACTGTTTGTCTATATTGTGTTGAGCATGAGGACTCCAGATGCTGTTGATCTTATGGCTGTGTTTTTACTTCAGATATTGCGCTTAAAGAATCCCAGAGTTCTGTTGCTTTAAGTACTGGCCTTTTTTATATGATCGTTCCATGTAAGATGACTGCTTTAGTTGCCACCCAGGTATTTGGCACTGCTTATTGTTTCTAATGTGTGACCATGCCATGTGTAAGTTGATGAGATTAGAGTTTTAGATCGAGTTAAATTGATGGCTGTACACTTACATGGATTAAACGCCATATCCCATTGTTCTTCAGATATAAAGTGTTTGTCAAGGTGACGCTACAGAAACTGAGCATCTTGGAAACTATAGACATCCAGGTACACTGTGGTATCATCTGCAGTGTTACGTTTGAAGTGATGTTATCCGATAGGTCTTCTTATATTTGAGGATAAGATCTGACCTAGAACTAAGCCTTGTGGTACTTCCGCGGTAACTGGTACCTTTCGGTAACTGGTACTGAATCACTAGCACTCACGGCACAGACAGCTGTACCAGAGTGTGTTTAGCAGGCGTGTTTGCGTGCTGTCGTCGTCAATGCATCAGTGAAACATTTAACGTCACTGGCTGCTTCTCATAAGTTAAAAGTAAGAAACTGACATGTAATTAACTAAATAGTAAATACGTTTTTCATAGAATCTCGCAAATTCTCGCCAAAATAGCACTAAAGTGAGTGGCGATTTCAACCATCCATTTCCGACTTGGTTCTGAATCCGCGAAGCATAGTGTAGTGAAGAAATCAGAGCATGCCGGTCAATCGAGGCTAGAGTAATGCTTCTTTAAACATGTTGACGTCAAAACGAGGTCATAACGAATAACGTGTATGATCTTGATTGAACAATGTTAGTTTCTAAATCCTGGAAGGAGTGGTCACTTTTAATTTATATCTTCAATCTTGCGGTCAGGCGACATTACACACATAAAGGGGTGACAAAATGGTACCGCCTGGAACGGTCAATGGCAATAAGTGTGTGTGTGTGTGTGTGTGTGTGTGTGTGCGCGCGCGTGTGTTGGGGGACGCTGTGGTTAAACCAGGTTCTATCTACTAGTGCACCAAACTTTACTCTTGCCCTATTGAGTGAAGTAAAACTCATACTTGTTTATGTTTTTACATGTGAGCTATATATCAAGTTATATTTTCACTGTTATTGTTCACTGACGGAACAGCTTTTTCGTTTTTAGAAAATAACTAATACGTGTATGTCATTAGCTTGAAAATGTTCTACACGGATTCAGTCATGGGAAATAGCACCAAGGCCTTTGGGAAATTGTTAGGTTGAAATTGCCACTTATGTAAGGGGAGATTCTGGCGAGACTTTGAGAGATTTTATGTGACTTTCACCATAAACGCACTTTTATATTAATTAAACGTTTTAAAATTTAAAATGTCTTACTTTTAACTTTTGAGAAGCAGCACGTGATGTCAACAAGTGTTACTAAACTGTTGTGTTATTAATTGACGAAATGTATACTTTGTTATGTTTTATTTTGAAATAATATTGATTGTTATCCGTTATTGGTTAATTTAATGTTATCTGGTAATTATTTATATTGTCCCCAATCCCTCTCTCTCCTTCTCCACCACCTATCGTAAAATGTAAAATTTAGGATTGTTATTTTATTTTATTTACTGTTAACTGTTTCTGGTATTGTTAATTCATTGTTATCTGTTATCATCAAATTCAATTTGCTATTATCCTGTTATGGGACCCCCTCCGGCTATCCCATCCCCACCCCAGCCCACCCTGAAGTAGCTTTTTATTTGCCTGGAGAACGGGCGAATACAGACGGCTAATCGCTAGTGGGCGCTTTATCGGCCTAATCAGCTCAGATCGATATCTGCATGTAAGACATATACGACATATACATCATACGGTTTTGGCTGTCCGAGACTAACGTCTCCGTGGCCGAGGTATTAACGACGTTGCGTTGTAAACCTTCTCTCCTCTCACCGCTGTGGGTTCGAATTGTAAGTGAGGAAGTGTTGATTCTTAAGAATGGCGGGGAGGTGTACAGTACTGGTTCTACCCAGGAAAAATGGGTGGTCTGCTTCCACCACAAACAAATCGACCGTCATATATATAACCTTACATGTGTTGGCAATGACGTAACACGCCATACAAACAAACAAACAAACTGTCCGAGACTAGAATACACGTAACATAATGTAGTAAAGAAATCAGAAGCAGGCCGGACGACCGATGCCGATCATTCCGGTGTAAATTTGATTTAATTAAAACATGACGTTAGCTCGAAATGTTTTATCATTTTTTAGATTTTAAATCGACATATTTATATCACATAATCGACAAACTGTACACAGCTTGAAATAAATATCTGGTGTATATCCGATAAATATCTCGTCTAATACAGATACTACTCATTAGGTCGAGTACCTTTATATTGATATAGTTTTATTTGTTTTGTTTCAACGCGATAAAAAAAAAGGGGAAAAAATGTCAAGTTCACTAAAATCGATACGTTTAGGCTGTTTTAGTTAGCCTGGGCGGTCACCTTCGGTTTTCAGAAGAGTTAGTACAGATTAGACATCATTTTGTAATATCCCTCCATTTCTTTTATATAAAAGAAGATGGTTTAAACTATTCTATATAAAAGTAGATGGTTTAAACTATTCTATATAAAAGTAGATGGTTTAAACCTTTCTATATAAAATAGATTGTTTAACCAGTTATATAATTATAAAAGTATATTGTTTAAGCTTTTAGTTATAAAAGTAGACTGTTTCAATGAAAATAGATGCGAAGGCCGACAGGAAGTGCAGCATTCACATAACGGGGCCAACAAAAATACGCATTAATAAGAGGTCCCAGAGGGCAGGCATCGCCCTACTCGCTACATGGATCTAAAAGTAAGGATCAAGTTGGTCATTTATTCAGTATATTATTTATGTATTAAAGCGACACATATTAAACATCGTTACAAAACATTACATATACAAAACACTTCAAAGCAGTAAGTCTACTAATGAATAGTCGGCCTAATGAAACATTCACTACAATTTCATTATTGTGTTAAGTGAGTTAAGTGAGTTAAGCAGATATTTTAATCTTAACCTTAAACATAAAACTCAACGTGTTTGTCTTGCACGTCGTCTATTAAAGGTGCTCCATGCTACCAAATAATGGTTTACTGAAGCATTACTACACCGTGTTTACTGAAGCGTTACTACACCGTGTTTACTGAAGCATTACTACACCGTGTTTACTGAAGCATTACTACACCGTGTTTACTGAAGCATTACTACACCGTGTTCAAGCGAATAGTCGATTGTGTTCAAACAATAGATATGTAAACAAAACATCTATCTGTATTTGTTATTGTTCCTTACCGCCATTTTGACTTGAATTAGCAGCAACTAAACATCATTACGCCCCTGACATTTGTTACACCCGTTACAATGGCATGTTGTGTGAAATTTGGCAATTTATTTACACTATTATCTGTAACGACCATACATTTGAATTTCAGTTGGGTTCAAGCAGAATACTATCATCAAGGTGCCTATGCTGCTTCCTATGAAGTTACCAAAGCAACCAAAAAAACAACAAAAAAACAACATCATTAGCAAATATCAATTCAAATATGACTACATTAACGCAGACAGTGATACAAATTAATGAATATTACAACTTGTTAAAACAAATTAAACCATTAGCTACTGTACTGTGGTATTAATCTGTATTTTAAATAGACACACGGCGGCAATCCTACAATATGTTCACGAGTAATAAAATGATTTCAATCTTTTGTTATGCTGTGCTGGTGAAAGTTAGCCTGGTTACATAATCAATATATTTATTTTCAAAATAACAGATTTTCGGAAAGGGAAATCTCTAAATTAACATTTATTCATATTATACGCACATTGAAAAACAATACTTTAGTCAACCATCAAGGACATACATTTTGTTTAAGAAATCATTATTATGCAACTTCAATCATTGGTTGTTGAATGTAAAATATTTTAAAACAAAATAAAACTAAAACTCATTAAACAAAGACATGGACGACCAAAAGAAAATACTCACAACGATTAGCGTTATATTTTAACATTAAGTGTCGCAATACGCTTGTGCTTATTTGGTGAGGTCATATTTTAACATTAAGTGTCGCAATAAGCAAAAAAAAAAAAGTGCCAGGCAGACAGCCGAATGAGAGCGATATGGCTAAATATTTCCAATCAGAGACACGGGTTTATATAATTTCACAATGAATTCAATATACACACCCCACATCTTAAAGGGACAAACGACAATCTTGAAATGTTTATCAAGCATTGTCTTATCTTAATTCCAGTATAATTTTGACTTTAAACCTGCTTGCATATTAATAATAAAAATAAAAGGTTTTCATTCTTTCGTCTTATTCTACCATAAAATTAAATATATTATCGGTGCAATATTGTCATATAATAAACAGTTAACACTATTCAAGAACAACATGTATTAATTATACTATTATTATAATTAATATTAATGATTGACAAATGCAACTCATGTGGAAAAACGAACGGGACGCTTTGAGTTTTTAAAATTTCAAGATTGCTGCGTCGAACCGGAAATGTAGCATTAACAAAACGCACTAAAACAAAACACGCATTCAAAACAAACAACAATATTATCTAGAAGTAAATTACCGGACACAAAACACATAAAAGGGTCGACAACAGGGTACCGCCTTGGAACGGTCATTGGTAAAAAGACCACTGGGTGTTTAACCCATGTTTTAGGGTGCATCAAACCTCTCTCTTGACCTGTTGTCGGACCAGTTAACCGGGACAGTGGAAATAATGAAATCCCCACCAGGCTATATCCTGAAACAAACTATAGGCAGCATTAATAGGCAATATAAAGCAATGTAGTTATACACAAAGATGATCATGTATATATGAATATAAAACAAAATCCTAGAAAGTCACAAAGCAATATCTCAATGACTTGCCATACACCAGAGCAACACGAAAATAAAATGCTTAGGGCACGACAAGACAATATAAGAAACATCTTAAAATTTACGTTCCATTTCAGGTTTTAGGTAAACGTCACCATATAGGGTTCACAATATATCCAGTCATCGCACAAACATCAAAACGTAGTGGCGAAATGTAAATTGGTGAACAACTAAACCTACACTTGCGTTTTAAAATGATAGGTTCATAACCTATTTTGATACATTTTCTGGAAGTTTGATAATGTGTATAATGTGAACACTTATAAAACGAATCGTATTAACAAAGCATATCATCACTCCAGTGTTAACTAGTAACATTACACAATTCTGCTTTTACGTACTCAATTAAAATATGTGTTTTTAAACGAAAATAAAATTACAAACATTTACATGGCATGTAGTATAGAGTTCATCGTTTCATTAACATGCACACAAAAGGCTTTTACTGTTTCTTCGACCTAAAACCAACAACAACATCTGTATGCTAGCGCCGTGTTATCGAACGCCGTGTTATAATGTCCTTCAATGTACACATGGCACATGACAATCTTGCGTTTTATTCAATCATTAAAATTTGCTCCTAGTTTTAGTTATCCTTCGTCATTTTGACTTTAAAACTGCTTGCATATAATTTAATAAAAAATTGAGATTTCAACTTTCTTCTCTATTTTACCAACTTTTTAAATATATTACTGGTGCAATATTATAAAAAGTTAATTATATGTAAAAAATAACTTGCTTTGAACTATTCTAACAATTAATATTAATGATTGAACAAATGCAAGTTAAGAGGAAACCTGACGGGACGCCGTGAGTTTTTAAAAAATCAAGATTGCCGTGTGTCCCTTTAACTAATTCTTCTTTCGATCATTTGAAGAACTGTCAGCTAAATAATTCATTTTGATTCTATCTTCCACAGTACCATGCTGGCCAGAAACACTGTCAATACTAGACGACCGTGTAGATGACGTAGAAGCTCGCGAGCGGCCCGAGGTGTTAGTCAGTTTCGTACTGTTATCGCGCGAACTGCTATAAAACACGCCATCTGCCCCCATTTTTTCGCAACAGAGAAGGGATTTAACTTCCGATCGGAACTTCGAGCCGCTTAAAACATACAGCAAAAAATTAATGCTCGCATTTATGTAGCCCAAACAGTTTGTGATCGCAAACCAAAGCTGCATGACTTCCGTTTGCCTAATGTATTCTAGTGGATCCTTGCACTGTAACAGCATCAATGCGTCCTTTTTAAATGGTAAATATATGAAGTAGATAGAAGAGGGCGTCAAACACAGTAGGAATACGACTGTTAACAGTACCAACATCACTGTTATCATATTTGTGTCTTTGGCGTTTGTCTTATGACCCTGACTTTTCATTACACTCATTCGGCGTCTCCTAGAATGCGCTCGGTGAAGCATGCAGATGATAATGGTGTTGCTTGTGATCAGAATTATGAACGGCACTGCAAACGCCACTGCAAAGTCTATCCAGGGCCAAACCAGGTGAAAGAAGTCGAAATAGTCGTCGTATTTTCCAAATCCGTAAAGAATGTGCGCGTTTAGTCCAAAAAGCGTCACAAAGATCAGCACTATGACGACGACAGATAACTTGGTGGTACAACCCGTTCTTACTCTGTGAGGAAACGTGACACTGATTACTCGCTCGATGGTCACGGCAACGAGTAACCATGACGAAAATTGCGAACTTGCATAGGCCAAATAAACGGAGATTTTACAGCCTGTCACGCTGTATTGCCGCACATCATACCCCTGCCCATCAACTTTAATAGCGTGTCGTATAAACTGTCTCAGAGGAGCAGAAAACAGAAATAACGTGTCGGAGAATGCAAGCACCAGAAGAAACATGGCGGTTGAATTTAATCGACGGAATTTCCGTAAAATCACGATCATTGTCAGCACATTTCCGAACGTTCCGAAGACGATCAGAATAGGTGGAATAATTGTGAACAGCTGTTCCGAGACAGTTATGAGATACCCCGGTGGCGGTGGTCCGTTTTCATAGCCAGGTGGAGGTCCGCCATCTTCGCAAGGCGGAGGTCCAACGTTCTGTGTATCATTCTCAAATGACCAGTCCAACGTAGTATTATCCATTGTTCATGAATAAACTTTAGAAAATTAATAGCAGAGTTTTGTTTTTTAATTAAATCCAATGTTTTGACACCTAAAAGGCGTTCTTGACGAAGATTAAGTGAAGTTTGTTTTCCTCCTTACTTATCCTGTTACACAAGTAGTATTATCTTCAAAACACACCCATCCTTCACTACACATCAAACTGATAAAGATTTTCGCTCATAATCTCAAATCTGGTCGTCATAAGCCAATACGTTGAGTCAGTTAGTATTATTACGACGAACGTTTTGTTTCAACAATTTTCAATAAAACCGGTGACAGTAACATGAAAGCTGAAGCTTCTCTTGATTAGCCATGTACCCGATCATACTTTGTTGATTTCTGATATCATAACCAGTATATAGCTTTTTATGACATACGAAAACTGCATTAGTCTTAATATCAGATTCCCTTAATTGCCCGTGACTACATACCAGATCTATGTTGTTGATAAATGTTTACTCAAAATTGAATCATCATGTTTTTTCTTGTTACACAAGGAGGGCGACGTGGTCAAGTTGGGAAGACTCTCGATGACCTGTCTCACACTCATATTGCCGGACAATGATCACAGTCATTAGGGTTTACGGTAAGGGCAATATCAACAAGAGCTGTCAGAGGACAGCGCAGCTCGACTATTCGAATTTTCAGAGACAAGAAATGATACACCCGGATACCATCAGGAAAAAAAAGTATCAGGAAAAAAAAGTGAAAGCAAAGGGGCGAGCTGGATGTGTCAAGAAGGAAAACGTTGAAATTTTCATTAAATCAAGGGCCACAATTTTTCTGGAATTACACGGATGTAATTTCATAATAACTCTTTCAAAGAATATATAATGCAAATTTGATATTAAAGTTGAAAATTTAAAGAAAATATGTTAAAGTATATGTAAATGCATTTGTCCTTTGACCCCTTTGTGACCTTGACTTTTCATCCAATGATCTTGAACTCAATAGATACGACCATCGTCCCATTTATAATAAAGTATGTAAGTTTGATGACGATTAGATACAAAATGTTGAAGTTATTTACATGTTAAGAAATGCGGACGTAAACATTAACCTGATGCTAAGAGCCTATCAACACATAAATGCAAGTTGTGACCATGAACATTGACCTATAGACCCCATAAGATCCTTCGAACAGTCGAACTAAAAATATGAAATTATTTATAAAGTTTGACTCAGGAGCTAGGTCCACAAAGGTGGGGGAAGAAGCTTAGGGTCTACGCTGGTTGAATGGTTGTATCCGTCTGTTAATGCCCTGTAAGTGTTTACAAGTTATGACCCAGGGCTGATGGAATGGCTGTATTCGTCTGTTCATGCCCAGTAAGTGTATATATGGTTATAGGGTAGTGATCTGAACGGTTTCCAAATTATGACCCAGATGCAATGTCCCCAGGGTTGGGGAAGGAAATAGGGGTCTATGCTGGTTGAGTGGTTGTATCCGTCTGTTCATGCCCAGTTAGTGTATATATGGATATAGGGTGGGATCTCAATGGTTTCCAAGTTATGACCCAGGGGTGGGGAAGGAGACCGGGGTATGCTGGTTGAGTGGTTATATCCATCTGTTCATGCCCTGTAAGTGTATATATTTTTATAGGGTGGGGATCTCAATGGTTTCAAAGTTATGATCGAGGGGCTATGTCCCCAGGGGTAGGGAAGCAACCCTGTGTCTATGCTGGTTGGATGGTTGTATCTGTCTGTTCATGTCGAGTAAGTGTATACATGATTATTGGGTGGGGAACTCAACGGCTGCCAAGTTTTGACTCAGGGGGCCCACCCACACCCTCATGTTTCACCTATTGTGACTCCCGGGGCCAGGGTCACCATTTGAGCAAACTTGGTTGAGGACTAATAGACGATGCTACGTATAAAATATCTAAGCTGCAGCCCTTTTTGTTTCGGAGAAGAAAATTTTGAAGTGTTTTTCCTATATGCTTCTATGTAAGCATGATATTTTTTACCAATTTAGTGGCCATAATTTTGTCAAAATGAATGGAAGAGTTATGGGGATTGTTGCATAAGGTACAGAATTTAGTTTAAAGTCTTTAGTAGTTTTGAAGTTATAAATCTATTGCACAAAAACTTTAAGGCCAAGACATCACAATCAAAGGGCCATAACTTTGTCAGAATGAATGGATGAGTTATGGGGATTGTTAGATAAGGTGCAGAAATGGATTGGAAACATTAGTATAAAGTGTTAATGCATTAGCTTGAGTATTTTTGAAGTTATAAACCTATTGCACAAAAACTTTAAGGTAAATACATGACAATCAAAGGGCCATAACTTTGTCAAAATGCATGGAAGAGTTATGGGGATTATTGGACAAGGTGCAGAATTCGATGGAAAACATTAGTATACAGTTTTAATGCAATAGCTTGAGTAGTATTGAAGTTGTAAATATATTGCACAAAAACTTTAAGGTGAAGCTTGGGACGCCCACGCCAACGCCAACGCCGACGCCGACGCCGTGGTGAATAGGATAGCTCTCAGTATTCTTCGAATAGTCGGTCTAAAAAACACCCTTGAATGCGAGACCTACCGTATTAGAGTGCTAGCGTGCTCGACTCGTAATCGAAAAGGTTTCAATTTTAAGAACATATTAATGATTATCAGAATCCTCGTATTCAATAATCTCATTTTAATTTATCAACTTGCATTTTTAGTTCTCTTGGTACTTTGATTCATTAATAAGTACAAAAGTTATCCCCATTGATCACTCTTCGAGAGAGTGGAACAATCGAAAGTGCGCCCTCTTGTGACGGTTTGTTGATCAAGAAAAAAGCTAAGCTACAATTCAGAAGTTTAAATCTACGAAATCTACCGTTTGTCTTACTCATCCACCATCACAAGGTACAATTATGCCAGGAAAAGACCGGCAAGGCGGGGTACAGCTGCAAGAGCTCCCGGGATAAAGCGTAGGAGAGATCGGCGCCACAACAGGGCAGCAGCGGATCTTTGACCATCCCCATGCAGAAACAAGCGGCGGGCACGCATAGTGCTAGGAAAACGGCTGCACAAAATAAGCCATCGGCAACACACACCAAGCCGAAGCCTCAGATCGTTGACATGGAAAGCGGAAGTGACCGCTCAGGTTATGATAGTGACGATTTAGTGGGTGACGTCAATGATATGTTCCAAAACGTAACAACATTAAAATTCCAAGATGCATTTGGTTTTGATAAAACACCAGCAGAGCTACAGGGTAGCGTATTCGATCCAGTTGGCATTCACGTACCTCGTAACGTTAAAGAAAATATTTGGGAAGGTGGGTTTTGGATTTCCCAATGTTGCTTAAATCGGCTAGAGAAATTAACGGTTATAGTAAGCACAGTAATCCCGGGGATATCCAGATAAAAAATGGGTTGATTTACGTTGAAAAGGTAATCTCGGAGCCCCCTCTTAAAGTCGAGAAGTGGACTTCCGCTTTCATGGTCTACATGAGTGTCCTGCTGGAAAAGCATAGGACACGTGGGCAAGAATTACTCAAATACATAAGGGACATACGATTAGCGGCGAGTCGGTCAGACGGGTGGAGTAAATATGCAATTTCGTCTTAATAAAGTCAGGGACCCCCATTCATCTTATCAGTACTGAATACTGGCTCCTCTGCGTAAACAGCAGTTCCGAGTCTAGACCAACATTTAATAAATATTCCGGTCATTTCACCCCGAAACCTGTTGAGGGAATCCATCAGCCAAATTTTCACAGTGGGCCGAAAAAACCCTTGACGGCGAATAGAACATTTAAACAAGCATCAAGGCCAACTTCAAATTGCTGCAATTACTTCAATAATGAATCTAAATGCCCATTCTTCCCTCGTTGCAGATTCAACCATGCCTGTTCAAATTGTGGAGGGAAACATAGTAAAGTCAGCTGTAGGGTCGGCCAAAGTAAGGGAGGATATTAGTCCAATCACACAATTTTCGGCAGAAATTTTTTAATAGATACACATTTGGGAATACAACCCTTGTGTTAGACAAACTTATATTCTACCTTGATTTGTATACTAACAGAAGTGCAGCATCGGACCTTATAATGGGGTTAATGTCAGGTTTCTCGATGCATTACACAGGCCCCAGAAGGCCTAGAGAATCCCCAAATCTTAAAAGCGCAGAGTCACTGCGTTACGTTTTAAAAGACAAAATTCAAAAAGAATTAGCAGCAGGAAGAATCGCTGTCCCATTTACAAGCAAACCTTTCGCTACTCTACAGGTATCTCCCATAGGTCTAGTTCCGAAAAAAGATGGGGATTACAGGATGATCCACTACCTGTCATACCCAGTGAATGATTCAATTAACTTTCATATCGATGAACAATTCTGTTCTGCTACTTACTCCAGTATAGACGAAGCAGCTGTTCTAATTTATGAACTTGGAAAAGGTGCCTTTCTAAGTAAGGCAGATGTTCGGCTTCTAAGAATAGCGCCAGAAGACTTCGAACTACTGGGTTTTAAATTTCAAAGACAATATTTTTCGACAAAATGCTACCTTTTGGGTCTAGTATTAGTTGTTCCGTTTGGGAGAAATTTGCAACTTTTTCGCATTGGGTGGTACAAGAAGAGAGCAAAAATAAGGCAATTTTACATTATCTGGACGATTTCTTGTTTGGAGAAGCAGCTACTGTAATGACCCCAGGGGGTACATTACATAGTTTTGAAAAGATCTGCACTTGTTTAGGGGTGCCGCTTGCTAGCAAAAAAACCGAGCCCCTACTACATGCCTAATATTCCTAGGAATCGAATTTGATACCATTGCAATGGTTATGAGACACCCACAAGAAAAATTGGTAGCTTTGAAACAAAAAATTGAATCTACTTTGAAAACCAAGAAGGTCACTCTCACGGAAATGCAGTCCTTGTTGGGGTTACTCAATTTTACCTGTAAGTTGCCCCAGGAAGAGCCTTTTGCCGTAGGCTTATTAACTCAACCATAGGTGTTAAGAAGCCCTACCATCAGATCAGAATTTCACAAAATATGAGGGCTGATCTTTCACTTTGGTTACAGTTTCTAGATTCATACAATAGTGTCACGGTCATTACAAATAATCAATGGGCATCCAATGAAAGTCTAGAGCTATATACAGATAGCGCAGGGGGATATTATCAGAGACATGACCTTCCTTGAACTGTTCCCAGTAGTAGCAGCCATCATACTGTGGGCATCCACTTTGTCAAATACAAATGTACTCTTCCATATCGATAATCAATCTGTGGTACAGGTGGTTAACACAAAAACATGCAAATCAGACATGGTGATGAATTGGGTTAGACACACGGTTTTAACTACTCTAACACACAATATTTCAATTCGGGCAGAGTATACTGCCTCTAAAGAAAATCACATTGCTGACTCTCTTTCTCGTTCTCAGTGGGGAAGGTTCAGGCGAGAAGTACCAGACGCAGTACAGTGGCCAATGAAAGTGCCTCCACAGATCTGGGAAATCTAACAAAGCTAGCTCAGGCTCTAATCGACAGCTCTTTTTCTTACAATACAAAGAACGCATATAAGGCAGCCATTATCAAGCTCGAACATTTCAGAAAATAATATAGCCTCAAACAAGTATTGCCTGTGCCAGTTCATGACCTGCTTAATTTCGAGGCCTACTTGTCCAAAGAAAGTATTCCAGCATCCTAGATTGCATCCTTTCTGTCTGGTATTGCTTACGTACACAAAGTCAAAGGAACACATGACACAACAAAATCTTTTATAGTTGGAAAAGCAGTTGAGGTCTGCGTCGCTTACAAGGTGGGGTCAAATAGGGACGTTAGAGCACCCATCACACTCAATCTACTTGACAAGCTAGTGGCATGCCTGCATAGTATCAATGCTAACGGTTTCGAAGAATCATTATTTGCTGCAGCATTTTCACTTGCATTTTTTGCACTTTTGCGGGTTCGCGAATTTACACAGAGCAATAAACACACCCGTAGTGTTAAACCGATAAAAATGCAAGACGTGCAGTTAGTTGGCTGGTCAATCAAGCTGACAATAAGATGGTCAAAAAACAGATCAATGTGGAATATCGGTTACTCTCCACAGCTCAAAAATCAGTGAATTATACGGTCCGGTAAAGTTAATGAGCAATTATTTACAGTTGCGTCCAATTTCTAGTAACGATGATCTGTTTATCCACCTTAACCACAGTTCCCTAACTAGATATCAGTTTAATGCGATCTTGAAAAAAGCATTGGCATTCCTCAACATTAAAAGTCACTACAGGTCACATAGCTTTAGAATAGGGGATGCTACAGAGCTGGCAAAAAAGGGGATTCCAGAACAAAAAATAATGGCCATGGGTAGATGGAAATCCAGCGTATATACCCGTACTGCTAGATACTAATGCAAACAAAGTTTTTGCAGGTACGCCCGCCAATATCTGGCTGGTGGGATCATCGTTTGTATACTGGGCTGGTGTTGCAGCAAAAGAAACGGACCAGTCAGAATTGCGGAGCAGAGGGTTGTCTCCATATTGGGTTGGTGAGCGAGGTCTAACAGTGGACAGATTGGATGGTCTAATTGATCAAAAACGTAAAGTGCTCCCTCACCCGGATTATTTACTAATCCATTGTGGGTCAAACGATTTAACAACAGAAAACCTAGCGGGGAAACAATTAATAGAAAATGTAAAGTGTTCACTGCTCAGATACCGTGCTTTATTCCAAAACACAACTTTAATTTGGTCAACATTACTTCCTCGCCGTTATTGGCACTTTACCCCATTGAATGCTGGTCCTATGTTAGACAAGAAACGGAAAAGGGTGAACAGTGCTATTAAGAAATTCGAGTTGGAAATGGGGGGGGGGGGGGGGGGGGGGGGGGGGGGGGGGGGGGGGGGGGGGGGGGGAAGTGATAGACAACGAAAGTTGCATTTCTGTACATGATGTGGTATTGTACAGGACTGATGGAACCCACTTGTCAAAACTTGGCAACCGGGAGTTACTTAAAAACTGGAAAGGGGGAATTGAGAATATAGTATTCGAAAAGCATATTTGTGCTTCCCCATCTCCTCCATGTAGGGCCAGATTTGTATGATGAGTTTTTGTGGAGGTGAACATCGGTGTGTCTGTGTAGATGTTCATGTGGCAGTCCGGGGAGACTGATGTTATTTGGGGCGTGCCACCTGGCCTTTTCTCCTGACCTGACATGCTACCAAGCTGCAGGGAGAACGTTACCAAGGTTAATAATAATGTGTGTTGTATTGTGGGGTTTACATCTGGGTAACGATGGAACCCCCTCCACCTTTATGTATAGAGGGGAGGCCCGGTTTCAGTCAACTGTTGGGCACTTGTTTCTAGCGGGGGAAAGGGTAATACAGGTGGTCCCCAATGGCTATCCACGGTACGGTAGTCGGGTAAGTATCGGGACTGGACACTATGTTAACATGGGCCGCTGGTTTGCCAGTATGTCTCGGGCAATCGGTTGTCTCCCCGGGCCTCAACAAAAAATTGTAATTTCTAATACATATACTCTGTAGCCAAAATACATGCCATTACTGTTACATAGTATTATAACTTACCATATGTTAATGGTACATGATGTACATGTAAAATAAAAATGTTATTTTAAAGAAAGTAGTTCTTATTGCCGGGTTTCACATTTTTCAATGGAGAATGAACATAGGTGTCCACTCAAGCGTTCGTCACGCACACGCCAAGTCGTATATTATTTAATAATGATTATCAGATTCTTCGTATTCAATAATCTCATTTAAATTTATCAACTTGCATTTTTAGTTCTCTTGGTACTTTGATTCATTAATAAGTACAAAAGTTATTCCCCTTGATCACTCTTCAAGAGAGAGAAACAATCGAAAGTGCGGCCTCTTGTGACGGTTTGTTGATCAAGAAAAAAGCTAAGCTACAATTCAGAAGTTAACCCACCCAGCCATCCCCTTTCTTAAGAAACAAATTCTGGTGCGAAGTTTTTCGTTGCAGTTACGTAAACCAGATCTACCACAGCAGTTGCAGAGCTGCGCATTCCAAACTGTAATTAACAGTTGGGCAAGACCTTCTGGTCGATCAACCATTGGACGTTACCTGGCAGTCGGCGAACGGATCATCAGTGGGAATTCAAACAACAAAGCAACACATCGGAAACTGTAGTGTCTTTTAATATAACAGTGTTAAAACAATATTCGACACCGTTCTCGATAGGGTGCAACAGTCAGAACATTCAGTTACACAAGACATTGATGGACAAATCTCTTGAAGCCTTAAATTTATCAATTTAAAAATCAAATATCATTTCATGGGGATCATACTCAAAATTAATTCGAATCGGCACAGAGGCTATTATTTTAATGGGGGTGTAGTCCGGGAAGACTGATGTTATTTGGGCGTGCCACCTGGCCTTTTCTCCTGACCTGACATGCTACCAAGCTGCAGGGTGAACGTTACCAAGGTTAATAATAATGTATGTGTTGTATTGTGGGGTTTACATCTGGGTAACGATGGAACCCCCTCCACCTTTATGTATAGAGGGGAGGCCCTGTTTCAGTCAACTGTTGGGCACTTGTTTCTAGCGGGGGAAAGGGTAATACAGGTGGTCCACAATGGCTGTCCACGGTACGGTAGTCGGGTAAGTATCGGGACTGGACACTATGTTAACATGGGCCGCTGGTTTGCCAGTATGTCTCGGGCAATCGGTTGTCTCCCCGGGCCTCAACAAAAAAGTGTAATTTCTAATAGATATACTCTGTAGCCAAAATACATGCCACTACTGTTACATAGTATTATAACTTACCATATGTTGATGGTACATGATGTACATGTAAAATAAAAATGTTATTTGAAAGAAAGTAGTTCTTATTGCCGGGTTTCACATTCTTCAATAGAGAATGATCATAGGTGTCCACTCAAGCGTTCGTTACGCACACGCCAAGTTGTATATTATTTAATGTATTTAGAATATACTTCGAGTTTGGTGATCGCAGATTCCGTTTTTTCTCTCCATGGCGGCGGATGATGTAAACATCCGTTGAGCCATTAAACTGCGAATAATGTATTGAGCCGTTAAACAACAACTCTATTAACAAATGCTTCACAGGCCCGTCATACTGTAGAGCTTGTAATTATTAATAAATACTGAAAAGTGGATCCCTTGGAAGCAACAAAAACAAACAAGAAATCCAAGTAGCAGCCTCTGTTTTATTGAGTCTGTTTATGAGGGGTAAGGTTAAGTGCAACACCTCTCACGCTTCCCAGCACCGGCTATATTCTACTTTAAAGCCACAAAGATCGGGCTTGATGATCCCAAATGACCAGTAAGTAATAACACTACTGATTTGTAGTCGGGGCGACTTTTTATGGCCGCCACACAGCACTAAACAAACGCTAGTGTGAATGCAACCTTGATTATGTGTTGATAAATTAACAATCGTTTCACAAGGCCGTTACATTGTAAACAACAATTTAAATTAACAATCGTTTCACAAGGCCGCTACATTGTAAACAACAATTTAAATTAACAATCGTTTCACAAGGCCGTTACATTGTGAGCAAAAATTTAAATTAACATTCGTTTCACAAGGCCGTTAAATCTTACTATAACAGCCTTTTACACGTAGAAAGTTCTATTACCTGCTATATCTAAGTTTTACGCATGTATAGTTCTAGCCATACCCAAGTGTTACATTTGATAGTTCTAACCATATTACCGTGCTATCTTTGATAGGTCTAGCATATAACAGTACTGTACCTATACACTTTGAAAGGTCTAGCGTATTACAGTACCGTACTTATGTTTTCCACTTTGAAAGGTCTAGCATATTACAGTACCGTACTTATGTTTTACACTTTGAAAGGTCTAGCATATTACAGTACCATACGGTCATTGGCAAAAAGACCACTGGATGTTTAACCCATGTTTTAGGGTGCATCAAACCTCTCTCTTGACCTGTTGTCGGACCAGTTAAACGGGACAGTGAAAATAATGAAATCCCCACCAGGCTATATAAAGGCAGCATTAATAGGCAATATAAAGCAATATAGTTAAACACAAAGATGATCATGTATATATGAATATAAAATAAAATCATAGAAAATCACAAAGCAATATATCAATGACTTGCCATAAATCAGTGCAACATGAAAATAAAATGCTTAGGGCTCGACATGACAATATTTAAGAAACGTATTAAACTTTACGTTCCATTTCAGGTTTTAGGTAAACGTCACCATAGGGTTCACAATATATCCAGTCATCGCACAAACATCAAAACGTAGTGGCGAAATGTAAATTGGTCAACAAATAAACCTACACTTGCGTTTTAAAATGATAGGATCATAACCTATTTTGATACATTTTTTGAAAGTTTGATAACATGTATAATGTGAACACTTATAAAACGAATCGTATTAACAAAGCATATCATCACTCCAGTGTTAACTAGTAACATGACACAATTCTGCTTTTACGTACTCAGTTTAAGTATGTGTTTTTAAAATAAAATAAAATTACAAACATTACATCTCATGTAGTATATAGTTCGTCGTTTCATTAACATGCACACAAAAGGCTATTACTGTTTCTTCAACCTAAAACCAACATCAACATATGTATGCTAACGCCGTGTTATCGAACGCCGTGTTATAATGTCCTTCAATGTGCACATGGCACATGCAAATCTTGCGTTTTATTCAAACATTAAAATTTGCTCCTAGTTTTAGTTATCATGCGTCATTTTGACTTTAAAAAAGCTTGCATATAATTAAATAAAAAATTGAGATTTCAACTTCCTTCTCTATTTTACCAACTTTTTAAATATATTACTGGTGCAATATTATAAAAAGTTAGTAATATGCAAAAAAAAATTGCTTTGAACTATTCTAACAATTAATATTAATGATTGAACAAATGTAAGTTAAGAGGAAACCTAACGGGACGCCGTGAGTTTTTAAAAAATCAAGATTGCCGTGTGTCCCTTTAACTAATTCTCCTTTCGATCATTTGAAGAACTGTCAGCTAAATAATTCATTTTGATTCCATCTTCCACAGTACTGTGCTGGCCTGAAACACTGTCATTACTAGACGACCGTGTAGATGACGTAGAAGCTCGCGAGCGGCCCGAGGTGTTAGTCAGTTTCGTACTGTTATCGCGCGAACTGCTATAAAACACGCCATCTGCCCCCATTTTTTCGCAACAGAGAAGGGATTTTACTTCCGATCGGAACTTCGAGCCGCTTAAAACATACAGCAAAAAATTGATGCTCGCATTTATGTAACCCAAACAGTTTGTGATCGCAAACCAAAGCTGCATGACTTCCGTTTGTCTAATGTATTCTAGTGGATCCGTGCATTTTAACAGCATCAATGCGTCCTTCTTAAATGGTAAATATATGAAGTAGATAGAAGAGGGCGTCAAGAACACTAGGAATACGACTGTTAACAGTACCAGCATCACTGTTATCATTTTTGTGTCTTTGGCGTTTGTCTTATGACCCTGACTTTTCATTACACTCAGCCGGCGTCTCCTAGAATGCGCTCGGTGAAGCATGCAGATGATAATGGTGTTGCTTGTGATCAGAATTATGAACGGCACTGCAAACGCCACTGCAAAGTCTATCCAGGGCCAAACCAGGTGAAAGAAGTCAAAATAGTCGTCATATAGAGGTTCACATATGCCTCCTCCTTGATAAAAAGGCAAGGTCGATTTTCCAAATCCGTAAAGAATGTGCGCGTTTAGTCCAAAAAGCGTCACAAAGATCAGCACTATGACGACGACAGATAACTTGGTGGTACAATCCGTTCTTACTCTGTGAGGAAACGTGACACTGATTACTCGCTCGATGGTCACGGCAACGAGTAACCATGACGAAAATTGCAAACTTGCATAGGCCAAATAAACGGAGATTTTACAGCCTGTCTCGCTGTACTGCTGCACATCATATCCCTGCCCATCAACTTTAATAGCGTGTCGTATAAACTGTCTCAGAGGAGCAGAAAACAGAAATAACGTGTCGGAGAATGCAAGCACCAGAAGAAACATGGCGGTTGAATTTAATCGACGGAATTTCCGAAAAATCACGATCATTGTCAACACATTTCCGAACGTTCCGAAGACGATCAGAATAGGTGGAATTATTGTGAACAGCTGTTCCGAGACAGTTATGAGATACCCCGGTGGCGGTGGTCCATTTTCAAAGCCAGGTGGAGGTCCGCCATCTTCGCAAGGCGGAGGTCCAACGTTCTGTGTATCATTCTCAAATGACCAGTCCAACGTAGTATTATCCATTGTTCATGAATAAACTTTAGAAAGTTAATAGCAGAGTTTTGTTTTTTAATTAAATCCAATGTTTTGACACCTAAAAGGCGTTCTTGACGAAGATTAAGTGAAGTTTGTTTTCCTCCTTACTTATCCTGTTACACAAGTAGTATTATCTTCAAAATACACCCATCCTTCACTACACATCAAACTGATAAAGATTTTCGCTCATAATCTCAAATCTGGTCGTCATAAGCCAATACGTTGAGTCAGTTAGTATTATTACGACGAACGTTTTGTTTCAACAATTTTCAATAAAACCGGTGACAGTAACATGAAAGCTGAAGCTTCTCTTGATTAGCCATGAACCCGATCATACTTTGTTGATTTTTGATATCATAACCAGTATATAGCTTTTTATGACATACGAAAACTGCATTAGTCTTAATATCAGATTCCCTTAATTGCCCGTGACTACATACCAGATCTATGTTGTTGATCAATGTTTACTCAAAATTGAATCATCATGTTTTTTCTTGTTACACAAGGAGGGCGACGTGGTCAAGTTGGGAAGACTCTCGATGACCTGTCTCCCACTCATATTGCCGGACAATGATCACAGTCATTAGGGTTTACGGTAAGGGCAATATCAACAAGAGCTGTCAGAGGACAGCGCAGCTCGACTATTCGAATTTTCAGAGACAAGAAATGATACACCCGGATACCATCAGGAAAAAAAAGTGAAAGCGAGCTGGATGTGTCAAGAAGGAAAACGTTGAAATTTTCATTAAATCAAGGGCCACAATTTTTCTTGGATGACACGGAGGTAATTTCATAATAACCCTTTCAAAGGATATATAATGCAAATTTGATATTAAAGTTGAAAATTTAAAGAAAATATGTTAAAAGTATATGTTAATGCATTTGTACTTTGACCCCTTTGTGACCCTGACCTTTCATCCAATAATCTTGAACTCAATAGATACGACCATCGTCTCATTTATAATAAAGTATATAAGTTTGATGACGATTAGATACAAAATTTGAAGTTATTTACATGTTAAGAAATGCGGACGTAAACATTAACCTGATGCTAAGAGCCTATCAACACATAAATGCAATTTGTGACCATGAACTTTGACCTATAGACCCCATAAGATCCTTCGAACAGTCGAACTAAAAATATGAAATTATTTATAAAGTTTGACTCAGGAGCTAGGTACACAAAGGTGGGGGAAGAAGCTTAGGGTCTACGCTGGTTGAATGGTTGTATCCGTCTGTTAATGCCCTGTAAGTGTTTACAAGTTATGACCCAGGGGCTATGTCACCAGGGGTGGGGAAAGAGTCCGGGGTCTATGCTGATTGGATGGCTGTATTCGTCTGTTCATGCCCAGTAAGTGTATATATGGTTATAGGGTAGTGATCTTAACGGTTTCCAAATCATGACCCAGAGGCTATGTCCCCAGGGTTGGGGGAAGGAAATCAGGGTCTATGCTGGTTGATTGGTTGTATCCGTCTGTTCATGACCAGTACGTGTATATATGGATATAGGGTGGGATCTCAATGGTTTCCAAGTTATGACCCAGGGGTGGGGAAGGAGACCGGGGTCTATGCTGGTTGAGTGGTTATATCCATCTGTTCATGCCCTGTAAGTGTATATATGGTTATAGGGTGGGGATCTCATTGGTTTCAAAGTTATGATCGAGGGGCTATGTCCCCAGGGGTGGGGAAGCAACCCTGTGTCTATGCTGGTTGGATGGTTGTATCTGTCTGTTCAGGTCCAGTAAGTGTATACATGATTATTGGGTGGGGAACTCAACGGTTACCAAGTTATGACTCAGGGGGCCCACCCACACCCTCATGTTTCACTTATTGTGACTCCCGGGGCGGTTCCAATTCTAACGCAGGGTCACCATTTGAGCAAACTTGGTTGAGGACTACTAGACGATGCTACATACAAAATATCTAAGCTGCAGCCCTTTTTGTTTCGGAGAAGAAGATTTTGGAGTGTTTTTCCTATATGCTTCTATGTAAGCATGATATGTTTTACCAATTTAAGGGCCATAATTTTGTCAAAATGAATGGAAGAGTTATGGGGATTGCTGGATAAGGTACAGAATTTGATGTGAAACATTAGTTTAAAGTTTTAATCCAATAACTTTAGTAGTTTTGAAGTTATAAATATATTGCTCAAAAACTTTAAGGCCAAAACATCACAATCAAAAGGCCGTAACTTTGTCAGAATGAATGGATGAGTTATGGGGACTGTTGGATAAGGTGCAGAATTGCATGGGAAACATTAGTATAAAGTTTTAATGCATTAGCTTGAGTATTTTTGAAGTTATAAACCTATTGCACAAAAACTTAAAGGTAAATACATGACAATCAAAGGGACATAACTTTGTCATAATGCATGGAAGAGTTATGGGGATTGTTGGATAAGGTGCAGAATTCGTAGGAAAACATTAGTATACAGTTTTAATGCAATAGCTTGAGTAGTATTGAAGTTATACATATATTGCACAAAAACTTTAAGGTGAAGCTTGGGACGCCAACGCCAAAGCCGACGCCGATGCCGTGGTGAATAAGATAGCTCTCAGTATTCTTCGAATAGTCGGTCTAAAAAACACCCTTGAATGCGAGACCTACCGTAGTATAGTGCTAGCGTGCTCGACTCGTAATCGAAAAGGTTTCAATTTCAAGAACATATTAATGATTATCAGAATCCTCGTATTCAATAAGCTCATTTAAATTTATCAACTTGCATTTTAGTTCTCTTGTTACTTTGATTCATTAATAAGTACAAAAGTTACCCCCCTTGATCACTCTTCAAGAGAGAGAAACAATCGAAAGTGCGACCTCTTGTGACGGTTATTTGATCAAGAAAAAAGCTAAGCAGTTTAAATCTACGAAATCTAAGGTTTGTCTTACTCATCCACCATCACACGTTACAATTATGCCAGGAAAAGACCAGCAAGGCGGGGTACAGCTGCAAGAGCTCCCGGGATAAAGCGTAGGAGAGTATTATCGGCGCCACAACAGGGCAGCAGCGGATCTTTGACCACGCCCATGCAGAAACAAGCGGCGGCCACGCATAGTGCTAGGAAAACGGCTGCACAAAATAAGCCGTCGGCAACACACACCAAGTCGAAGCCTCAGATCGTTGACATGGAAAGCGGAAGTGTCCGGTCAGGTAATGATAGTGACGATTTAGTGGGTGACGTCAATGATATGTTCCAAAACGTAACAACATCAAAATTCCCAGATGCATTTGGTTTTGATAAAACACCAGCAGAGCTACAGGGTAGCGTATTCGATCCAGTTGGCATTCACGTACCTCCTAAAGTTAAAGAAAAATTTGGGAAGGTGGTTTGTGGATTTCCCAATGTTGCTTAAATCAGCTAGAGAAATTAAAGGTTATAGTGAGCACAGTGATCCCGGGGAAATCCAGATGAAAAATGGGTTGATTTACGTTGAAAAGGTAATCTCGGAGCCCCCTCTTAAAATCATGAAGTGGACTTCCGCTTTCATGGTCTGCATGAGTGTCCCGCTGGAAAAGCATAGGACACGTGGGCAAGAATTACTCAAATACATGAGGGACATACGATTAGCGGTGAGTCGGTCAGACGGGTGGAGTAAATATGACGAGCAATTTCGTCTTAATAAAGTCAGGTACCCCCATTCATCTTGGGGTGTTATCAATACTGAATACTGGCTCCTCTACGTTAACAGCAGTTCCGAGTCTAGACCAACATTTAATAAATATTCCGGTCATTTCACCCCGAAACATGTTGAGGGCATCCATAAGCCAAATGTTCACAGTGGGCCGAAACAACTCTTGACGGCGAATAAAACATTTAACAAGCATCAAGACCAACTTCAAATTGCTGCAATTACTTCAATAATGGATCTGAATGTCATGCCTGTTCAAATTGTGGAGGGAAACATAGTAAAGTCAGCTGTAGGGTCGGCCAAAGTAAGGGAGGATATTAGTCCAATCACACAATTTTCGGCAGAAAACATTAATAGATACACACTTGGGAATACACCCCTTGTGTTAGACAAACTTATATTCTACCTTGATTTGTATACTAACAGAAGTGCAGCATCGGACCTTATAATGGGGTTAACGTCAGGTTTCTCGATGCATTACACAGGCCCCAGAAGGCCTAGAGAATCCCCAAATCTTAAAAGCGCAGAGTCACTGCATTACGTTTTAAAAGACAAAATTCAAAAAGAATTAGCAGCAGGAAGAATCGCTGGCCCATTTACAAGCAAACCTTTCGCTACTCTACAGGTATCTCCCATAGGTCTAGTTCCGAAAAAAGATGGGGATTACAGGATGATCCACCACCTGTCCTACCCAGTGAATGATTCAATTAACTTTCATATCGATGAACCATTCTGTTCTGTTACGTACACCAGTATCGACGAAGCAGCTGTTCTAATTTATGAACTTGGGAAAGGTGCCTTTCTAAGTAAGGCAGATGTCAAGTCTGCTTTTCGGCTTCTAAGAATAGCGCCAGAAGACTTCGAACTACTGGGTTTTAAATTTCAAAGTCAATATTTTTTCGACAGAATGCTACCTTTTGGGTCTAGTATTAGTTGTTCCGTTTGGGAGAAATTTGCAACTTTTTTGCATAGGGTGGTACAAGAAGAGAGCAAATATAAGGCAATTTTACATTATCTGGACGATTTCTTGTTTGGGGAAGCAGCTACTTCAATGACCCCAGGGGGTACATTACATAGTTTTGAAAAGATCTGCACTTGTTTAGGGGTGCCGCTTGCTAGCAACAAAACCGAGCCCCTACTACATGCCTAATATTCCTAGTAATCGAATTTGATACCATTGCAATGGTTATGAGACTCCCACAAGAAAAATTGGTAGCTTTGAAACAAAAAATTGAATCTACTTTGAAAACCAAGAAGGTCACTCTCACGGAAATGCAGTCCTTGCTGGGGTTACTCAATTTTACCTGTAAGGTAGTTGCCCCAGGAAGAGCCTTTTGCCGCAGGCTTATTAACTCAACCATAGGTGTTAAGAAGCCCTACCATAAGATCAGAATTTCACAAAATATGAGGGCTGATCTTTCACTTTGGTTACAGTTTCTAGATTCATACAATGGTGTCACGGTCATTACAAATAATCAATGGGCATCCAATGAAAGTCTAGAGCTATATACAGATAGCGCAGGGGGAGCTTCAGTGGGGTTCAGGATTTATTTTGCTGGTAAATGGGCGCACGGGGTCTGGCCCAAAAAATGGGTGGACTCTGATATTATCAGAGACATGACCTTCCTTGAACTGTTCCCAGTAGTAGCAGCCATCATACTGTGGGCATCCACTTTGTCAAATAAAAATGTACTCTTCCATATCGATAACCAAGATGTGGTACAGGTGGTTAACACAAAAACATGCAAATCAGATAGGGTGATGAATTTGGTTAGACACATGGTTTTAACTACTCTAACACACAATATTTCAATTCGGGCAGAGTATATTGCCTCTACAGAAAATCACATTGCTGACTCTCTTTCTCGTTCTCAGTGGGGAAGGTTCAGGCGAGAAGCACCAGACGCAGACCAGTGGCCAATGAAAGTGCCTCCACAGATCTGGGAAATCTAACAAAGCTAGCTCAGGCTCTAATCGACAGCTCTATTTCTTACAATACAAATAACGCATATAAGGCAGCCATTGTCAAGCTCAAACATTTCAGAAAATTATATAGCCTCAAACAAGTATGGCCTGTGCCAGTTCATGACCTGCTTAATTTCGTGGCCTACTTGTCCATAGAAAGTATTTCAGCATCCTCGATTGCAGCCTTTCTGTCTGGTATTGCTTACGTACACAAAGTCAAAGGAACACATGACACAACAAAATCTTTTATAGTTGGAAAAGCAGTTGAGGGTCTTCGTCGCTTACAAGGTGGGGTAAATAGGGACGTTAGAGCACCCATCACACTCAATCTACTTGACAAACTAGTGGCATGCCTGCATAGTATCAGTGCTAACTGTTTCGAAGAATCATTATTTGCTGCAGCATTTTCACTTGCATTTTTTGCACTTTTGCGGGTTGGCGAATTTACACTGCAGTTAGTTGGCTGGTCAATCCAGCTGACAATAAGATGGTCAAAAACAGATCAATGTGGAAAATCGGTTACTCTCCACATCCCAAAAATCAGTGAATCATACTGTCCGGTAAAGTTAATTTCTAGTAACGATGATCTGTTTATCCACCTTAACCACAGTTCCCTAACTAGATATCAGTTTAATGCGATCTTGAAAAAGGCATTGGCATTCCTCAACATTAAGATCACTACAGGTCACATAGCTTTAGAATAGGGGCTGCTACAGAGCTACAGAGCTGGCAAAAAAGGGGATTCCAGAACAAAAAATAATGGCCATGGGTAGATGGAAATCCAGCGTATATACCCGATACATTCGATGAGACTGCTAGATACTAATGCAAACAAAGTTTTTGCAGGTACGCCCGCCAATATCTGGCTGGTGGGATCATCGTTTGTATACTGGGCTGGTGTTGCAGCAAAAGAAACGGACCAGTCAGAATTGCGGAGGAGAGGGCTGTCTTCATATTGGGTTGGTGAGCGAGGTCTAACAGTGGACAGATTGAATGGTCTAATTAATCAAAAACGTAAAGTGCTCCCTCACCCGGATTATTTACTAATCCATTGTGGGTCAAACGATTTAACAACAGAAAACCTATCGGGGAAACAATTAATGGAAAATGTAAAGTGTTCACTGCTAAGATACCGTGCTCTATTCCAAAACACAACTTTAATTTGGTCAACATTACTTCCTCGCCGTTATTGGCACTTTACCCCATTGAATGCTGGTCCTATGTTAGACAAGAAACGGAAAAGGGTGAACAGTGCTATTAAGAAATTCGTGTTGGAAATGGGGGGTAAAGTGATAGACAACGAAAGTTGCATTTCTGTACATGATGTGGTATTGCACAGGACTGATGGAACCCACTTGTCAAAATTGGGGGAATTGAGTATATAGTATTCGAAAAGCATTCGTGCTTCCCCATCTCCTCCGTGTAGGGCCATATTTGTATGGTGAGTTTTTGTGGAGGTGAACATCGGTGTGTCTGTGTAGATGTTCATGCGGCAGTCCGGGGAGACTGATGTTATTTGGGGCGTGCCACCTGGCCTTTTCTCCTGACCTGACATGCTACCAAGCTGCAGGGTGAACGTTACCAAGGTTAATAATAATGTATGTGTTGTATTGTGGGGTTTACATCTGGGTAACGATGGAACCCCCTCCACCTTTATGTATAGAGGGGAGGCCCAGTTTCAGTCAACTGTTGGGCACTTGTTTCTAGCGGAGGAAAGGGTAATACAGGTGGTCCCCAATGGCTGTCCACGGTACGGTAGTCGGGTAAGTATCGGGACTGGACACTATGTTAACATGGGCCGCTGGTTTGCCAGTATGTCTCGGGCAATCGATTGTCTCCCCGGGCCTCAACAAAAAATTGTAATTTCTAATAGATATACTTTGTAGCCAAAATACATGCCACTACTGTTACATTGTATTATAACTTACCATATGTTGATGGTACATGATGTACATGTAAAATAAAAATGTTATTTGAAAGAAAGTAGTTCTTATTGCCGGGTTTCACATTCTTCAATGGAGAATGAACATAGGTGTCCACTCAAGCGTTCGTCACGCACACGCCAAGTTGTATATTATTTAATGCATTTAGAATATACTTCGAGTTTGGTGATCCCAAATTCCGTTATTTCTCTCCATGGCGGCGGATAATGTAAACATCCGTTGAGCAATTAAACTGCAAATAATGTATTGAGCCATTAAACAACAACTCCATTAACAAATGCTTCACAGGTCCGTCATACTGTAGAGCCTGTAATTATTAATAAATACTGAAAAGTGGATCCCTTGGAAGCAACAAAAACAAACAAGGAATCCAAGTAGCAGACTTTGTTTTATTGAGTCTGTTTATGAGGGGTAATGTTAAGTGCAACACCTCTCACGCCTCCTAGCACCAGCTTAAGCGATATTCTACTTTAAAGCTACAAAGATCGGGCTTGATGATCCCAAAGGACCAGTAAGTAATAACACTACTGATTTGTAGTCGGGGCGACTTTTTACGGCCGCCACACAGCACTAAACAAACGCTAGTGTGAATGCAACCTTGATTATGTGTTGATAAATTAACAATCGTTTCACAAGGCCGTTACATTGTAAACAACAATTTAAATTAACAATCGTTTCACAAGGCCGTTACATTGTAAACAACAATTTAAATTAACAATCGTTTCACAAGGCCGTTAAATCTTACTATAACAGCATTTTACACGTAGAAAGTTCTATTACCTGCTATATCTAAGTGTTACGCATGTATAGTTCTAGCCATACCCAAGTGTTACATTTGATAGTTCTAACCATATGACCGTGCTATCTTTGATAGGTCTAGCATATAACAGTACTGTACCTATACACTTTGAAAGGTCTAGCGTATTACAGTACCGTACTTATGTTTTACACTTTGAAAGGTTTAGCATATTACAGAACCGTACCTAAGTTTACCGCTGAAAGGACTAGCCATATGACAATATTACACTTTGAAATGTCTTGCCATATTTCTTTACCTACGGTTTACACTGCGATAGTTCTACCCATATTACAGTACAAGTGCGTTTTAAACATGCATACATTCTACCCATGCTGCCTTACTATAGATACGTCTTAAACGTTCATAATTCTATTAGAGCCATCACTGTCTCAAGCTGTTCTGTATGGTGTTAATTGAAAGCATCATTACCCAAAGTTTCACTGTCTGGCGTGAATTAGAACCACCATTACCTAAAGTTTCACTGTCTTATGCGAATTAAACCATCATTACCTTAAGTTTCACTGTCTGGCGTGAATTAGAACCATCATTACCTAAAGTTTCACTGGCGTGAATTAGAACCACCATTACCATAAGTTGCTGTCTGGCGTAAATTAAAATCATTATTACCCTAAGTTGTTATGTGATGGCAATTAGAACCATCATTATCTAAAGTTGCTGTCTGGTGTGAATGAGAACCATAGTACCTAAAGTCGCTGTCTGGTGTGAATTAGAATC
The DNA here is from genome assembly GCA_037043455.1 of Cyrtodaria siliqua. Classification (NCBI taxonomy): domain Eukaryota; kingdom Metazoa; phylum Mollusca; class Bivalvia; order Adapedonta; family Hiatellidae; genus Cyrtodaria; species Cyrtodaria siliqua. The sequence goes on from JAWPHD010004195.1 coordinate 153,410, forward strand.
ACCATTACCTAAAGTTGCGGTCTGGTGTGAATTAGAATCACCATTACCTAAAGTTGCTGTCTGTTGTGAATTAGAACCATCATTGCCTAAAGTTGCGGTCTGGTGTGAATTAGAATCACCATTACCTAAAGTTGCTGTCTGTTGTGAATTAGAACCATCATTACCTAAAGTTGCAGTCTGGTGTGAATTAGAATCATCGTACCTAAAGTTGCAGTCTGGTGTGAATTAGAACCATCGTACCTAAAGTCGCTGTATGGTGTGAATGAGAACCATAATTATCTAAAGTCGTTGTCCGGTATGAATTAGAACCATCGTACCTAAAGTTGCAGTCTGGTGTGAATTAGAACCATCGTACCTAAAGTCGCTGTCTGGTGTGAATGAGAACCATCATACCTTAAGTCGCTGTCTGGTGTGAATTAGAACCATCATTACCTAAAGTCGCTGTCTGGTGCGAATGAGAAACATCATTACCTAAAGTCGCTGTCTGGTGCGAATGAGAACCATCATTACCCAAAGTCGCTGTCTGGTGTGAATTAGAACCATCATTACCTAAAGTCGCTGTCTGGTGTGAATGAGACCATCATACCTAAAGTCGCTATCTGTTGTGAATGAGAACCATCATTACCTAAAGTCACTGTCTGGTGTAAATTAGAACCATCATTACCTAAAGTCGCTGTCTGGTGTGAATTAGAACCATCATTACCTAAAGTCGCTGTCTGGTGCGAATGAGAAACATCATTACCTAAAGTCGCTGTCTGGTGCGAATGAGAACCATCATTACCCAAAGTCGCTGTCTGGTGTGAATTAGAACCATCATTACCTAAAGTCGCTGTCTGGTGTGAATTAGAACCATGATTACCTAAAGTCGCTGTCTGGTGCGAATGAGAAACATCATTACCTAAAGTCGCTGTCTGGTGCGAATGAGAACCATCATTACCTAAAGTCACTGTCTGGTGTGAATTAGAACCATCATTACCTAAAGTCGCTATCTGGTGTGAATTAGAACCATCATTACCTAAAGTCGCTGTCTGGTGTGAATTAGAACCATCATTACCTAAAGTCGCTGTCTGGTGCGAATGAGAACCATCATTACCCAAAGTCGCTGTCTGGTGTGAATTAGAACCATCATAACCTAAAGTCGCTGTCTGGTGCGAATGAGAACCATCATTACCTAAAGTTGCAGTCTGGTGTGAATGAGAACCATCATTACCTAAAGTCGCTGTCTGGTGTGAATGAGAACCATCATACCTAAAGTCGCTATCTGTTGTGAATGAGAACCATCATTACCTAAAGTCACTGTCTGGTGTAAATTAGAACCATCATTACCTAAAGTCGCTGTCTGGTGTGAATGTAACCATCGTACCTAAAGTTGCTGTCTGGTGTGAATGAGAACCATCATTACCTAAAGTCGCTGTCTGGTGTGAATTAGAACCATCATTACCTAAAGTCGCTGTCTGGTGTGAATTAGAACCATCATTACCTGAAGTCGCTGTCTGGTGTGAATTAGAACCATCATTACCTAAAGTCGCTGTCTGGTGTGAATTAGAACCATCATTACCTGAAGTCGCTGTCTGGTGTGAATTAGAACCATCATTACCTAAAGTCGCTGTCTGGTGTGAATTAGAACCATCATTACCTGAAGTCGCTGTCTGGTGTGAATGTAACCATCGTACCTAAAGTTGCTGTCTGGTGTGAATTAGAACCATCATTACCTTAAGCCGCTGTCTGGTGTGAATGAGAACCACCATTACCTAAAGTCGCTATCAGCGGAATAGACAAACAAATTGAGCTAGCAAAATCAGCATGCCAAAAGAAGGTTTATGGCAGCAATGGATTAGACGTCAAATATGTAAATGATGATATCGGTTAGTCATGTTTTTTATAACGCAGATTATTAAGTATTGTTAGAAAATAGGAGAGTGGACCTTTGGAAACGGCCTTTGGACGTTGCACAATTATAAAGTATAATCTTAATAATAACTTGTAATTAGTTGGAAAATGTTATATATAATGTATAGATAGATCCATATACTAGTATTATATCCACGTTTTTTGAGAAAAAAGCAGCAGGGTATATTAAAATCGCATACGTTTGTCTGCTGTTCGTCCGTCCGTCTGTTACCGCATATGCTCCTAAACCGCTGAACAAATTTCTAACAAACTTAGTCCGTTGAGTTTAATTGTAAACTTGGATTTCGCGCGTATTTATCTATCATCAGAGCACTTTAAGAACAATATCAATATATTCGATAGTTGATGTAATTACGTCATTTTACAGCACATTTTAGTCTATGTATAACTGTTTATTTTCAAAGGAGGAGGAAGACCATAAACCTATTTTGTGTAGAACCAGTACTTTATACATAAAAAAGACACTTTCTAACTGACAAATCGAGCTCCTAGGGTATTTAAAACAGCCACGGGGGGAGGTGAGAAGGCTTCAAATGCAACTCTTTACCATCCCAGTCGCCTCATATATATTCGGTATGAAAACTATGATATTTTATTATTCTGTATCAGAGCTCCCTCTTTCAACTTTATAATTATAATTAATGTTGATGTCGAGTCTTTAGTTTTAGGCGGTATAGGTTCAGTTCAATATTCCATAATTTACCCGTAATCAGAATTGTTGATTTTCATTACTAAAAGGTGCATTGCTTTTGTTTAAGGTGAAGGAGTTTTCACAACTAAACGATTCAAAAAAGGTGATTTTCTGCTCGAATACCGTGGAGATTTGTTGAACATAAAAGAAGCTAGAAGGCGGGAAAAAGACTACGATGAAGCTAAACTAGGGAGTTTTATGTACTACTTTAAGTTTAGGGAGAACACCGGCCATGGAGAAATGTCAAAGATTTCTGCAGAAATGTTATTGCAGCTAGGAAACGGAAAGAACTTTCATAATATTAGCAGTATTAAAAAAAAACAAAAAAAAAAAAAAAAAAAAAAAAAAAAAAAAAAAAAAAAAAACTGCTTCATTTATAAAATTATAACTATTTTAGAACTAACAAAGAATCCAGTACGACCTTACGCTTTTGACTGATTTTAATATGTATTAAGTTTAAATACGCAATTAATTAGTAATGAAGTTATGGTCTTGAAAACAAAACGCATGAATATGCAATATTGTAGCACTTACGGATAATTATGCTTTAGTCATATTTTAACAATTTGAAAACACAATTTTGAAGTGAAAGCTGTGTTTTAAATAATCATGTATTAAGATAATAACTAGAGAAAAACTATGCAATGACGCTTTCAAACTTAATGCATTTTAATAATAACTAATGTGGAGTAAATAATGATTTGGATAAAACATCAAATATACGATGCTAACGCAAATTGATTGTTTTGTGTTGAATATAGTTATACTTATATTTACACTGTATACAATGTTAGATTCTATGTTTTGTGATACACACAACCTGTCAATCAAAATATCAATTACCGGCATTGAATGGTCATGATACAAAACCTTCATAACATATGTTCTCGTTTGCGATTTATACTGCACTCTCGGGACTGCGGCCTCGAGAAACAGTATAAATCTCATATATTCGAAAAATTATACTATAAATATTTTTAAAACCATAATGTGTGATACTATTCAAATATGTCACACTATAAAACATTTTCTATTTTTTACAAAGTTTCTTTATTTGTAATATGTGTGTGACAAAGGTTATACATTAAATTGTCATTTCTCTTGAGCTAACCAATATGAGTTTAAAGCTGCAGTTAATTGCCTCAAGTAGACATAAATATATCCAAATTGATAAAATAGAAATTTGGTCTATATCTATAATATTTTGTGAAATATATATTGTCGCTCATGCGTGCCCGAGTTTGTGTTATAAACGCTATGTAAAATGACAATGTCTCTGATATGTAAGATACAGAATCTATCATCGGTATTCGGTGCAGATCGTGAATTCGGTTCAGATAGAAAATTTCAAATCATGGCGGAATCTCGGTTCCGATAAAAATACTTATATCTCGGGTTATAATTCCCAATCTTTACCGGATACCCATGAAAGATTCGAATAATTGGGAATATTATCAATTTGATGTGAAGAAAGGCAACTGTTAAGTTTGAAATTCATTAAAATATACGTTTTAAGTTGTCATGTAGACTAACAATGATTTTAAACTCAAACAACAATAAATATCTCTAATAATGAAGAAGTTATTCCTAATTGTGTCTGAGTTAAAAAGTGTTCCCCACTTTGTTTATATTTGATTGAAATGCGGTGTATAACTAGTTCCCCGTTTAGTTGAGATTCAAAAGAAAAAATGTGTATAGGAGATATCCCCGGTTTGATTGTAAAAAAATGAAAATTTATTTCTTAATATTCATGAAACATCGAACACATATTACGATGCAAAATCAATATTGGTCTTAAAAATCGCATTTAGTCCTCAGTATCATTAACATTAAAGAAGTCCCCGGTTTGTAGGTTAAAAACTAGTGTGTGTGTGTGTGTGTTTGTTTTGATGACAATAAGGGTAAGAATGATGTTTGGTGCACCATATTTTTTTTTTATATATATATTTTTATTTTATTTTTTATTATCTTTTTAATGAATAAAAATAAAAAACATATCTTATTCTTAAACAAGGATGGCTGATTTGTTTTCTTGCTTCTAAATTTAAACAAGTATAACATATTTAAGTTATTGCATGGCCCACTGGTCTCGGTTGATACAGGATGTGATATGAACATTCTCTATTTATCCGGGGGCAACATAATTATATGTCTATTGTTTGTAAGTATTGCAATCTTCGGTTAATGATACGGGTATACATTTTGTTATGGAAGATAGCGTGGTATTTGAACGTGTATGACTGTTTTTATGTAAATAAACTGCTCACGTCACAATTTTAAAATGTACGGAATTTTGTAAGTTGCTCCAATCATCCGTATACAATAGAGGAAAAAGAACGAACAAGGAAAAAAACTCATCATCTGCATATAATTATAAAGTGTGTTTTACTTAGTAATAAACCATCGTTTAAAAGTGACATTTTGAGTGTTTTTTATGCATAGTTTCTGAAATATGTATACATAAGATACAATTTGTCCAAATATTACACTAATTGGTTGTCACGTTTTTTCACAGTATCAATTACACCTCAAAGCGCACATGCTCCTAATCGCAACTGTTGCCGAAGAAGAGGGATTGCATTCCGTCCAGGATCAAATACAAATCACTTGAACGTTCTAGAAGATCCCATTAAACATTAAAAAACGAATAGCCATCACACTAGTGTACAAAGTTTATAGCCATCACGCTAGTGTACAAAGTTTATAGCCATCACACTAGTGTACAAAGTTTATAGCCATCACACTAGTGTACAAAGTTTATAGCCATCACGCTAGTGTACAAAGTTTATAGCCATCACGCTAGTGTACAAAGTGTATAGCCATCACGCTAGTGTACAAAGTTTATAGCCATCACGCTAGTGTACAAAGTTTATAGCCATCACACTAGTGTACAAAGTTTATAGCCATCACGCTAGTGTACAAAGTTTATAGCCATCACGCTAGTGTACAAAGTTTATAGCCATCACGCTAGTGTACAAAGTTTATAGCCATCACACTAGTTTACAAAGTTTATAGCCATCACACTAGTGTACAAAGTTTATAGCCATCACGCTGGTGTACAAAGTTTATAGCCATCACGCTAGTGTACAAAGTTTATAGCCATCACGCTAGTTTACAAAGTTTATAGCCATCACGCTAGTGTACAAAGTTTATAGCCATCACGCTAGTGTACAAAGTTCATAGCCATCACACTAGTTTACAAAGTTTATAGCCATCACGCTAGTGTACAAAGTTTATAGCCATCACACTAGTTTACAAAGTTTATAGCCATCACACTAGTTTACAAAGTTTATAGCCATCACACTAGTTTACAAAGTTTATAGCCATCACACTAGTTTACAAAGTTTATAGCCATCACACTAGTTTACAAAGTTTATAGCCATCACACTAGTTTACAAAGTTTATAGCCATCACACTAGTTTACAAAGTTTATAGCCATCACACTAGTTTACAAAGTTCATAGCCATCACACTAGTTTACAAAGTTTATAGCCATCACACTAGTTTACTAAGTTTATAGCCATCACACTAGTTTACAAAGTTTATAGCCATCACACTAGTGTACAAAGTTCATAGCCATCACGCTAGTGTACAAAGTTTATAGCCATCACGCTAGTGTACAAAGTTCATAGCCATCACACTAGTGTACAAAGTTTATAGCCATCACGCTAGTGTACAAAGTTTATAGCCATCACACTAGTGTACAAAGTTTATAGCCATCACACTAGTGTACAAAGTTTATAGCCATCACGCTAGTGTACAAAGTTTATAGCCATCACACTAGTGTACAAAGTTTATAGCCATCACGCTAGTGTACAAAGTTTATAGCCATCACGCTAGTGTACAAAGTTCATAGCCATCACACTAGTGTACAAAGTTTATAGCCATCACGCTAGTGTACAAAGTTTATAGCCATCACACTAGTTTACAAAGTTTATAGACATCACACTAGTTTACAAAGTTTATAGACATCACACTAGTGTACAAAGTGTATAGCCATCACACTAGTTTACAAAGTTTATAGCCATCACACTAGTTTACAAAGTTTATAGACATCACACTAGTGTACAAAGTGTATAGCCATCACACTAGTTTACAAAGTTTATAGCCATCACACTAGTGTACAAAGTTTATAGCCATCACACTAGTGTACAAAGTTTATAGACATCACACTAGTGTACAAAGTTTATAGCCATCACACTAGTTTACAAAGTTTATAGACATCACACTAGTGTACAAAGTGTATAGCCATCACACTAGTTTACAAAGTTTATAGACATCACACTAGTTTACAAAGTTTATAGCCATCACACTAGTGTACAAAGTTTATAGCCATCACACTAGTGTACAAAGTTTATAGACATCACACTAGTGTACAAAGTTTATAGACATCACACTAGTTTACAAAGTTCATAGCCATCACACTAGTGTACAAAGTTTATAGACATCACACTAGTTTACAAAGTTCATAGCCATCACACTAGTGTACAAAGTTCATAGCCATCACACTAGTGTACAAAGTGTATAGCCATCACGCTAGTGTACAAAGTTTATAGCCATCACACTAGTTTACAAAGTTTATAGCCATCACACTAGTGTACAAAGTTTATAGCCATCACACTAGTGTACAAAGTTTATAGATATCACACTAGTTTACAAAGTTCATAGCCATCACACTAGTGTACAAAGTTTATAGCCATCACACTAGTGTACAAAGTTTATAGCCATCACACTAGTGTACAAAGTTTATAGACATCACACTAGTGTACAAAGTTTATAGACATCACACTAGTTTACAAAGTTCATAGCCATCACACTAGTGTACAAAGTTTATAGACATCACACTAGTTTACAAAGTTCATAGCCATCACACTAGTGTACAAAGTTTATAGACATCACACTAGTTTACAAAGTTCATAGCCATCACACTAGTTTACAAAGTTTATAGCCATCACACTAGTGTACAAAGTTTATAGCCATCACACTAGTGTACAAAGTTTATAGCCATCACACTAGTGTACAAAGTTTATAGACATCACACTAGTTTACAAAGTTCATAGCCATCACACTAGTGTACAAAGTTTATAGCCATCACACTAGTGTACAAAGTTTATAGCCATCACACTAGTGTACAAAGTTTATAGACATCACACTAGTGTACAAAGTTTATAGACATCACACTAGTTTACAAAGTTCATAGCCATCACACTAGTGTACAAAGTTTATAGACATCACACTAGTTTACAAAGTTCATAGCCATCACACTAGTGTACAAAGTTTATAGACATCACACTAGTTTACAAAGTTCATAGCCATCACACTAGTTTACAAAGTTTATAGCCATCACACTAGTGTACAAAGTTTATAGCCATCACACTAGTGTACAAAGTTTATAGCCATCACACTAGTGTACAAAGTTTATAGACATCACACTAGTTTACAAAGTTCATAGCCATCACACTAGTGTACAAAGTTTATAGCCATCACACTAGTTTACAAAGTTTATAGCCATCACACTAGTTTACAAAGTTTATAGCCATCACACTAGTGTACAAAGTTTATAGCCATCACACTAGTTTATAAAGTTTATAGCCATCACACTAGTTTACAAAGTTTATAGCCATCACGCTAGTTTACAAAGTTTATAGCCATCACACTAGTTTACAAAGTTTATAGCCATCACACTAGTTTACAAAGTTTATAGCCATCACACTAGTGTACAAAGTTTATAGCCATCACGCTAGTGTACAAAGTTTATAGCCATCACGCTAGTGTACAAAGTTTATAGCCATCACACTAGTGTACAAAGTTTATAGCCATCACGCTAGTGTACAAAGTTTATAGCCATCACGCTAGTGTACAAAGTTTATAGCCATCACGCTAGTGTACAAAGTTTATAGCCATCACGCTAGTGTACAAAGTTTATAGCCATCACGCTAGTGTACAAAGTTTATAGCCATCACGCTAGTGTACAAAGTTTATAGCCATCACACTAGTGTACAAAGTTTATAGCCATCACACTAGTTTACAAAGTTTATAGCCATCACACTAGTTTACAAAGTTTATAGCCATCACACTAGTGTACAAAGTTTATAGCCATCACACTAGTGTACAAAGTTTATAGCCATCACACTAGTTTACAAAGTTTATAGCCATCACACTAGTTTACAAAGTTTATAGCCATCACACTAGTGTACAAAGTTTATAGCCATCACACTAGTGTACAAAGTTTATAGCCATCACACTAGTTTACAAAGTTTATAGCCATCACACTAGTTTACAAAGTTTATAGCCATCACGCTAGTTTACAAAGTTTATAGCCATCACACTAGTGTACAAAGTTTATAGCCATCACACTAGTTTACAAAGTTTATAGCCATCACACTAGTTTACAAAGTTTATAGCCATCACGCTAGTGTACAAAGTTTATAGCCATCACGCTAGTGTACAAAGTTTATAGCCATCACACTAGTGTACAAAGTTTATAGCCATCACACTAGTTTACAAAGTTTATAGCCATCACACTAGTTTACAAAGTTTATAGCCATCACACTAGTTTACAAAGTTTATAGCCATCACACTAGTGTACAAAGTTTATAGCCATCACACTAGTGTACAAAGTTTATAGCCATCACACTAGTTTACAAAGTTTATAGCCATCACACTAGTTTACAAAGTTTATAGCCATCACACTAGTGTACAAAGTTTATAGCCATCACACTAGTGTACAAAGTTTATAGCCATCACACTAGTTTACAAAGTTTATAGCCATCACACTAGTTTACAAAGTTTATAGCCATCACGCTAGTTTACAAAGTTTATAGCCATCACACACTAGTTTACAAAGTTTATAGCCATCACACTAGTGTACAAAGTTTATAGCCATCACGCTAGTTTACAAAGTTTATAGCCATCACACTAGTTTACAAAGTTTATAGCCATCACACTAGTGTACAAAGTTTATAGCCATCACACTAGTTTACAAAGTTTATAGCCATCACACTAGTTTACAAAGTTTATAGCCATCACACTAGTTTACAAAGTTTATAGCCATCACGCTAGTTTACAAAGTTTATAGCCATCACGCTAGTGTACAAAGTTTATAGCCATCACGCTAGTTTACAACGTTTATAGCCATCACACTAGTTTACAACGTTTATAGCCATCACGCTAGTTTACAAAGTTTATAGCCATCACGCTAGTTTACAAAGTTTATAGCCATCACACTAGTTTACAAAGTTTATAGCCATCACACTAGTTTACAAAGTTTATAGCCATCACACTAGTGTACAAAGTTTATAGCCATCACACTAGTTTACAAAGTTTATAGCCATCACACTAGTTTACAAAGTTTATAGCCATCACACTAGTTTACAAAGTTATCACGCTAGTTTACAAAGTTTATAGCCATCACACTAGTTTACAAAGTTTATAGCCATCACACTAGTTTACAAAGTTTATAGCCATCACACTAGTTTACAAAGTTTATAGCCATCACACTAGTTTACAAAGTTTATAGCCATCACACTAGTGTACAAAGTTTATAGCCATCACACTAGTTTACAAAGTTTATAGCCATCACACTAGTTTACAAAGTTTATAGCCATCACACTAGTTTACAAAGTTATCACGCTAGTTTACAAAGTTTATAGCCATCACACTAGTTTACAAAGTTTATAGCCATCACACTAGTTTACAAAGTTTATAGCCATCACACTAGTTTACAAAGTTTATAGCCATCACACTAGTGTACAAAGTTCATAGCCATCACACTAGTTTACAAAGTTTATAGCCATCACACTAGTTTACAAAGTTTATAGCCATCACACTAGTGTACAAAGTTCATAGCCATCACACTAGTTTACAAAGTTTATAGCCATCACACTAGTTTACAAAGTTTATAGCCATCACACTAGTTTACAAAGTTTATAGCCATCACACTAGTTTACAAAGTTTATAGCCATCACACTAGTTTACAAAGTTTATAGCCATCACGCTAGTGTACAAAGTTCATAGCCATCACACTAGTTTACAAAGTTTATAGCCATCACGCTAGTGTACAAAGTTTATAGCCATCACGCTAGTGTACAAAGTTTATAGCCATCACACTAGTGTACAAAGTTTATAGCCATCACGCTAGTGTACAAAGTTTATAGCCATCACACTAGTTTACAAAGTTTATAGCCATCACACTAGTTTACAAAGTTTATAGCCATCACACTAGTTTTCTTTATACAGGCGTTTGTAAACGAAGGTGGGCGCTGGGGTCACATTTGACAGCTCTCCAGCATGAATTCCATTTAAAACCAGCTACTTGTGATGACGATCTATTACAATCTCTACAGGAGTTATCACATATTTGAGGTCGCAGATTTGATATGTTTATGCTATTTTAGTTAGCCTTGGCGGTCACCGTCGGTTTTCAGAAGAGTAAGTACAGATTAGACATCATTTTGTAATATCCCTCCATTTTTTATATAAAAGTAGATGGTTTAAATTATTCTATATAAAAGTAGACGGTTTAAACCTTTCTTTATAAAAGTAGATTGTTTAACCAGTTATATAATTATAAAAGTATATTGTTTAAGCTTTTCGTTATAAAAGTAGACTGTTTCAATCAAAGTAGATGCGAAGGCCAACATGAAGTGCAGCAACAGGAACTGCAGCATTCACATGACGGGGCCAGCCAAAATACGCATTAATAAGAGGTCCCAGAGGGCAGGCATCGCCCTACTCGCTACATGGATCTAAAAGTAAGGATCAAGTTGGTCATTTATTCAGTATTTTGTTTATGTATTACAGTGACACATATTAAACATCGTTACAAAACATTACATATACAAAACACTTCAAAGCAGTAAGTAAACTAATGAATAGTAGGCCTAATGAAACATTCACTACAATATCATTATTGAGTTAAGTGAGTTAAGCAGATAATTTAATCTTAACCTTAAACATGAAACTCAACTTGTTTGTCTTGCACGTCCTCTATTAAAGGTGTACTATGCTACCAAATAATAGTTTACTGAGCATTACTACACCGTGTTCAAGCGAATAGTCGATTGTGTTCAAACCATACATATGTAAATAAAACATGTTTATAAACTAATAAATGAACCCGGTGAAATATCTGTATTTGTTATTGTCTTCCTTACCGCCATTTTGACTTGAATTAGCAGCAACTTAACACCATTACGCCCCTGACATTTGTTACATCCGTTACAATGGCGTGTTCATCCGTTTGATGGGGACGTAAACTGGGCGGTCCCGTGTATCGGTCTATCCTCCGAGCACGTTAAAGAACCATAGGAATCTATTCGATAATAAGAGTAGGGCAGGCTCCCGGATTCCTATGTATCCTTCCCCTCTCTCTGGGGCGGCTCTGTACTGTGTTGATGAGCCGTTAAACAACATTCAATTCAATTATACAATGGCGTGTTGAGTGAAATTTTGCAATTTATTTAGACTATTATTTGAAACGACCATACATTTGAATTTCAGTTGATCTTTAGTTGGGTTCAAGCAGAATACTATCAGCAAGGTTTCTAAGCTGCTTCTTATGAAGTTACCATAGCAACCAAAAAACAACAACAAAAAAACATCATTAGCAAATATCACTTCAAATATGACTACATTCATCGTGCTTATTTGGTGAGAACATATTTTAACATTAAGTGTCGCAAGTGTCGCAATAAGCAAAAAACCCCTAAAAAACAACAACTTGACAGACAGACAGTCCGAATGAGAACGATATTGTTAAATATTTCCAATCAGAGACGCGAATATATAATAAATTCACAATGAATTCAATAAATGCAACCCACATCTTAAAGGGACACACGGCAATCTTGAAATGTTTATCAAGCATTTGTCTTATCTTGATTCCAGTATATAAATAATAAAAATAAAAGGTTTTCATTCTTTCGTCTTATTCTACCATAAGATTAAATATATTATCGATGCAATATTGTCATATAATCAACAGTTAACACTATTCAAGAACAACATGTATTAATTATACTATTATTATAATTAATATTAATGATTGAACAAATGCAACTTATGTGGAAAAACTAATGGGACGATTTAAGTTTTTAAAAAATCAAGATTGCCGCGTCGAACCGGAAATGTGTAGCATTAACAAAACGCACTCAAACAAAACACGCATTCAAAACAAACAACAATATTATCTAGAAGTAAATTACCGGACACCAAACACATAAAAGGGTCGACAACAGGGTACCGCCTGGGAACGGTCATTGGCAAAAAGACCACTGGATGTTTAACCCATGTTTTAGGGTGCATCAAACCTCTCTCTTGACCTGCTGTCGGACCAGTTAAACGGTACAGTGAAAATAATGAAATCCCACCAGGCTATATCCTGAAACAAACTATAGGCAGCATTAATAGGCAATATAAAGCAATATATACTCTGTAACAAATGTTTTGCACCATGGCAGTGTTCAAACCCGTACAATGATCGCTGAACCATGACATTCGACCATAACCCTTATAATCTCAGTTGATAATTCACAATAGATCAACAATCAACAATAATTATTGTTTACAATGAAAGTTTGCGAAAAAATAAGTATTTTTATTGGTTACTCGTATGTGTCCGTAACTGTTACTTTTTATGGACTTTGCAACATTTTTTACAGACCCTTTGTGTGTTCGCGATATTTTTTAAAAATCAAATCTTGTTTGGAATGTAATGTTTCTGGTACCAAATTAACCGGGTAGGGTAGAACTTGGTTACTAAAAAAGATACTTAAATTCTGTCCACTAGTTTTATTTTTATATGACTTTATATACCCTGCTCCAAAACTTTTTTTACCGAGTATAGTTAAACACAAAGATGATCATGTATATATGAATATAAAATAAAATCATAGAAAATCACAAAGCAATATCTCAAGAGCAACACAAAAATAAAATGCTTAGGGCTCGACAAGACAATATTTAAGAAACTAAAATTTACGTTCCATTTCAGGTTTTAGGTAAACGTCACCATATAGGGTTCACAATATATCCAGTCATCGCACAAACATCAAAACGTAGTGGCGAAATGTAAATTGGTCAACAACTAAACCTACACTTGCGTTTTAAAATGATAGGATCATAACCTATTTTGATACATTTTCTGGAAGTTTGATAACATGTATAATGTGAACACTTATAAAACGAATCGTATTAACCAAGCATATCATCACTCCAGTGTTAACTAGTAACATTACACAATTCTGCTTTTACGTACTCAGTTTAAATATGTGTTTTTAAACGAAAATAAAATTACAAACATTTACATGGCATGCAGTATATAGTTCATCGTTTCATTAACATGCACACAAAAGGCTATTACTGTTTCTTCGACCTAAAACCAACATCAACATATGTATGCTAACGCTATGAGCCCATGTCTACGTCTCGAGACGTGAACATAGGACGAACCCCATTACTCAAATACACAAAAACAAAATGGCGACGATAACGTTGCCGATTCGTTTTGGAAACCGCCGATTGTTTCCTTCCTATCGCTATTCTGCGCTTTCCACTATGTGTAAGTCTGAAATAATCGTAAGCGTATTTTTTTTGGCAATTTTACAGATAATAAAACATTAACATAGTGACAAAATACGTTTATTTTATTAAAAAATCCGCTAAATTTAACGACGTTAGAGCGATGACGTCACGAAAGTAATCCTAATAACTAATAATGTACACATGGCACATGGCAATCTTGCGTTTTAATCAAATATTAAAATTTGCTCCTCGTTTTACTTATCCTGCGTCATTTTGACTTTAAAACTGCTTGTATATAATTAAATAAAAAATTGAGATTCCAACTTTCTTATCTATTTTACCAATTTTTTAAATATATTACTGGTGCAATATTATAAAAAGTTAGTAATATGCAAAAATAATTTGCTTTGAACTATTCTAACAATTAATATTAATGATTGAACAAATGCAAGTTAAGAGGAAAACTAACGGGACGCCGTGAGTTTTTAAGAAATCAAGATTGCCATGTGTCCGTTTAACTAATTCTCCTTTCGATCATTGGAAGAACTGTCAGCTAAATAATTCATTTTGATTCCATTTTCCACAGTACCATGCTGGCCAGAAACACTGTCAATACTAGACGACCGTGTAGATGACGTAGAAGCTCGCGAGCGGCCCGAGGTGTTAGTCAGTTTCGTGCTGTTATCGCGCGAACTGCTATAAAACACTCCATCTGCACCCATTTTTTCGCAACAGAGAAGGGATTTTACTTCCGATCGGAACTTCGAGCCGCTTAAAACATACAGCAAAAAATTGATGCTCGCATTTATGTAGCCCAAACAGTTTGTGATCGCAAACCAAAGCTGCATGACTTCCGTTTGTCTTATGTATTCTAGTGGATCCGTGCATTTTAACGGCATCAATGCGTCCTTCTTAAATGGTAAATATATGAAGTAGATAGAAGAGGGCGTCAAGCACACTAGGAATACGACTGTTAACAGTATCAGCATCACTGTTATCATTTTTGTGTCTTTGGCGTTTGTCTTATGACCCTGACTTTTCATTACACTCAGTCGGCGTCTCCTAGAATGCGCTCGGTGAAGCATGCAGATGATAATGGTGTTGCTTGTGATCAGAATTATGAACGGCACTGCAAACGCCACTGCAAAGTCTATCCAGGGCCAAACCAGATGAAAGAAGTCAAAATACTCGTCGTATAGAGGTTCACATATGGCTCCTCCTTGATAAAAAGGCAAGGTCGATTTTCCAAACCCGTAAAGAATGTGCGCGTTTAGTCCAAAAAGCGTCACAAAGATCAGCACTATGACGACGACAGATAACTTGGTGGTACAACCCGTTCTTACTCTGTGAGGAAACGTGACACTGATAACTCGCTCGGTGGTCACGGCAACGAGTAACCATGACGAAAATTGCGAACTTGCATAGGCCAAATAAACGGAAATTTTACAGCCTGTCACGCTGTATTGCCGCACATCATACCCCTGCCCATCAACTTTAATAGCGTGTCGTATAAACTGTCTCAGAGGAGCAGAAAACAGAAATAACGTGTCGGAGAATGCAAGCACCAGAAGAAACATGGCGGTTGAATTTAATCGACGGAATTTCCGAAAAATCACGATCATTGTCAACACATTTCCGAACGTTCCGAAGACGATCAGAATAGGTGGAATAATTGTGAACAGCTGTTCCGAGACAGTTATGAGATACCCCGGTGGCGGTGGTCCCTTTTCAAAGCCAGGTGGAGGTCCGCCATCTTCGCAAGGCGGAGGTCCAAAGTTCTGTGTATCATTCCCAAATGGCCAGTCCGACGTAGTATTTTCCATTGTTTATGAATAAACTTTAGAAAATTAATAGCAGAGTGTGTTTTTTTTAAAATTAATCCAATGTTTTGACACCTAAAAGGCGTTCTTGACGAAGATTAATTGAAGGTTTTTTCACTCCTTACTTATGTCCTGTTACACAAGTAGTATTTATCTTCAAAACACACCCATCCTTCACTACACATCAAACTGATAAAGTTTAATATCCTATATTTTTGCTCATAATCTCAAATCTAGTCGTCATAAGCCAATACTTTGTGTCAATTAGTATTATTACGACGAACGTTTTGCTTCAACAATGTTCAATAAAACCGGTGACAGTAACATGAAAGCTGAAGCTTCACTTGAGTAGCCATGTACCAGATCATACTTTGTTGATTTCTGATATCATAACCAGTATAGCACACGAAAATTCAATTAGTCCTAATATCAGATTCCCTTAATTGCCCGTGACTACATACCAGATCTATGTTGTTGATCAATGTTTACTCAAAATTGAATCATCATGTTTTTTCTTGTTACACAATGAGGGCGATGTGGTCCAGTTGGGACGACGTTCGATGACCTGTCTCACACTCAGATTGCCGGACAAGGATAACAGTCATTAGGGTTTATAACTGTACTGGCTGATTTGCCCTGCTGATAAGCATCAGCCCAAACTGAGCCATTTCAATAGGCTTATTCCTGTTTACGGTAAGGGCTATATCAAATTCACCCTTGAATGTGGGGCATACCGGTGTATAGTGCTAGAATGCTCGACTCGTAATCGAAAAGGTTTCAATTTTAAGAAGCAACCGCAGACATATCGCGGGGCCTGGGATTTTTCTTTCTGCCGGAATAATTTTTTTTCATTTCTTTAAAGCCAGAATTTTTATTTCGCCTAGTACACTGGCCAGATTTTTTATTTTCGTCAACTTGAAAGCCAGAATTTTTTTTTTTTTTAAGTTTTACTATTCGTAGAATAAGAAGAGCTGTTGTAGATCTACTCAACATCTGCGTCGACGTTTTTAGTTTTTAGTTGTTGGCCAAGTCCAATTATTTCAGCAACCACTGGTCAGTGAAACTTGAAATATGTCATCAGTACCATCAAGGACACTGGTAGACACATGTTCCATAACTCTGTATTGTATTTAAGCAAAAGCATGGCCCTTTTATTACTTTTAATTTCTGGTTTAAGTTATTTTTTGACAAGTCCACGTATTTTAACGACTGAAAGACGTACATCAACAAAACTTCAGTAAAAGCTTGGAATATAAAGGGCACTAGTAGAAACATGTTCCATATTAACTCTGAATTGCATTTAAACAAAGTTGTGTTCGTTTTTCGACTTCAAAATTCTGGTTAAAGTTTTTAGGCAAGTCCTTGTATTTCAGGTGATTGTTAATTAGTAATACAACTTCAGTATTTAGCGTGGATGCTAGTAGACACATGTTCCATAACCCAGTATGTTCCATAACGCAGAATTCTATTTTAGCAAAAGTATGGCCCTTTTTCTGAATAAATATTTTTTGTATTGTATTTTAGAAAAGATGTAGCCTATTTTCGACTTAGAATTTCTTTTATTTTATTTGTTGGTAAGTCCATTTATTTCAATACCCACTAACCATATATCTCTGTCAAAGGAGATTGACAAGTGTCATCAGAGTCATCAAGGACACTTACAGACACATGTTTCATAACCTTTCATTTCATTTTAGCCAGACGACATGATCACTGCATACATCAAATAACAATGGCAAACCTGTGCATGTCATTAGCCCCATAAACCCCACTCCTACACCACCACCACCATCACTCCAGATAAATAGACAACTATTTATTCTATTCATTTTGTTTTCTCTTCAGTTACCATGTCTGCATCCTTCCAACCCCTAGTCCCCCCACCCAACCCCCTCCCCTCACACACACACACACACACACTCTCCGTCTTAGACTTCCTCCATTGAAAATATTGTATTAAATATATTCTTTTCCTATTCAGTAACACTTCACTTCCCCTCCCCACACTCTTCAAGTTCATATTCTTTCTTGGGTATTGAAGGTTTTGCTTTGATATTTGGTATATATGTTTACTGACCACTCCCTCCCCGCATCCCCTACACCCTTACCTCACCTCATCACCACCTAACCTCCACAATTAAGACTTGATCGTGTAAATTAACTGGCACCATGATTGGTGAGACAGACGTGTCAGTGATCTTGTTTAACTTTGAATAGTGTAGCATGCTTGTTTAATATGGATCTTTCCATATTTGGTGAATGGAACTCATATGCTGGTTTTAATCTTTAGTTATGCTTGTCCATGTTTGCTTTCTATGTGAGCCCCCTTTTGCTCTTCTAAATTATGAATTGATTGGATGTTTTGTTTGGTGGTTTTGGGGATTGTCTTGTACTGGGCAATGACTACCATGTTCCATACCATTCTTATTAACACTGGCATATAGCGCATAGCTTTGTCTGTAACCTGGCATTGCATCTGGCTGAAGCTGCTTCTCAAGTCCACTTACTTGTTGATGATATTCACAAGCACAAGTACCAGGACCCTTTTAATTGTAATACTACCATGACCACGACATACCACATTGATTACTAACATGTCCAAAGTACATCACATGCATAACTATCATGGCTACTCTTTACCACATTTTCTACTACCATGACCACTGTATATCATAAGTATTACTACCATGACTACTGTATAGCACATGTAATACTACCTTGACTACTAAGACTATAAATACCACATTTATTACTACCATGACCACTGTATATTGCAAGTATTACTACCATGACCACTGTATATCGCATTTATTACTACCATGACCACTGTATATTGCAAGTATTACTACCATGACCACTGTATATCGCATTTAGTACTACCATGACTACTAAGAATAAATACCACATTTATTACTACCATGACCACTGAATACCCCATTCATTACTACCATGACCACTGAATACCCCATGTATTCCTACCATGAGCTATGCATACTACATGTATCACTACCATGGCCACTGATACCATATTTATTATTAATATACCTCATGTCAAACACCCATGTTGCTGTAGGAGAAAGTAAAAATAAAAATATTAAAGCATAGTTTAATTACTTATTGAAAGGAAGAGAATGCAATGTTCTATTAAAATCTGGAGGAGGTAAAAAACCATTAAACTATCAAATCCCATAAAAAACCTAATTTCGTTTTGTCGTAGGAGGGTTTGTAA
The DNA here is from genome assembly GCA_037043455.1 of Cyrtodaria siliqua. NCBI lineage: Eukaryota > Metazoa > Mollusca > Bivalvia > Adapedonta > Hiatellidae > Cyrtodaria > Cyrtodaria siliqua. Next base: position 172,583 of record JAWPHD010004195.1, read on the forward strand.
AACGAATTATCAAAAAATAATGGCCTTATTTCAAGCATGACTAATATTTATACCACATTAATTATAACCATGACTTTATATGCATATCACATTCATTACTACCATGACCAATGTATACCAAATTACTACCATGACCACTTTATAACACATTTTCTACCACCATTGCCACCACATTTATCAACTACCATGACTAATGTATACCACATGTATTACTACCATGATCTATGTACATCACATTTATTACAACCATGAATATTATCACTGTCTTCTAAACTCATTTCAACTGGAGATTTCGATAAACTTCTGAGCAGAAGTTGTGGATGTAGCCAGATTGACGTTAACATTTCCATGTTGAATCCAGCGGCTGATGGAGTAAATCTACATTTATCATAGACTGAAGAGGGAGCCAGATTATTTTTCCTCTAACTGGACTCACAGCCAGATTAATGTTTCCAAGAATGTGAGAGAAGGCTGGATTATATTTTTTCAACATTTGAGGGCCTGTTTCTTTTTTCCCTGAAGTCAGAGCCAGGATTTTTTTTTTCGGAAAGTCAAGGGCCAAAATATTTTTCAAGATATATCCCAGGCTCCCTCCCCCCACCTCCCCACAGAAATCAAAATGTTAACACCCGTCATACTGTAATGCCTGTAATCATTAATAAATACTGAAAAGTGGATCCCTTGGAGGCAACAAACAAGAGATAAAAGTAGCAGACGTGTTTTACTGAGTCTGTTTATGAGGGGTAATGTTAAGTGCAACACCTCTCATGCCTCCTAGCACCGGCTTAAGCAATATTCCACTTTAAAGCCACACATATTGCGCTTGATGATCCCAAATGACCAGTAAGTAATATAACACTACTGATTTGTAGTCGGAGCGACTTTTTACGGCCGCCCACACAGCACTAAACAAACGCTAGTGTGCATGTACATGATTATGTGCTGATTAAATTAACAATCGTTTCACAAGGCCGTTACATCTGACTATAACTGCCTTTTACATGTAGACAGTTCTATTACTTTCTATACCTACGTTTTACGCATGTATAGTTCTAGTCATACCTAAGTGTTGCATTTGATAGTTCTAACCATATTACCACTGTCGTGAAGTGTTGCATTTGATAGTTCTAACCATATTACCACTGTCGTGAACGAGATACGGAGGTGTCAATTCAAGATGGCGGACTATAACATCGACACTTGGTAGGTACCGTATTTTACATACTTTGATTTGTTTGTTCTTATCGAAATAGGTCAAAACACTGCATCTAACACTGCACGCAAAAACAACAAATGGCAAACTGAAAACAACTAATATGCCTTTGTGTTAAATACTTGATTAAAAAAAACCCACATACATATGAGGTATACACATGCTACACACAACACACGACATGATGTCACGAATGTTTTGCAACCTTATGCTTTGAAAGACTACTTCTCCACTTGTACCTGACGCCGCATTTAGTGCAAACATGGCGACACTCAATGGTATGCACTGTCCTTATGGAGACAATCACTTCTCGTACAATCAATTCCACACGGGTAACACTTTGTACTAGAACTAGTACCTTTACTTCATCATGTGGAGACATGTGACGCTTCAACTTGTCCTGTCTTGAAAAAAATTATCCTGCCCAATGACTGCATTTATACTTCGTATCAGTCTACTCTTCATGTTTGACAAGACGGTGTCTTCTGAAGCCACTCTTTGATTTAAAGCCCTTTCCGCAGACCGGGCAAACAGACTGACTATCGTTCATCTCATGAAAGGAATCATCAAGTGCTTGATACCTGGAAACAACGAATAGAACATGGTATATTACAAGTGATTTATAATACCACTTTTATTTTTTATTTTTCGAAATGTAACAAGAGAGCATGAGAACGCTCTACTGCTAAAATGGGGTACTAGGTTGCTCATGTTTAAACATTGACTATAATGACCCCTCCTTATCCTTTTTTCGAACAAATACCCCTCCGTATCCTTTTTTCGAGACACCTCCGTGCACATTTACTTAAAATGACAGTATATAGTAGTATATAGTAGTGACCCCTCCGTCGTAGGAAGAAGCTTTTTATAACCCTACACTAACGGTGTAAGTATGTAACGACTCAAATAATATATCTACAGTGCTAATTGGTCGTGGTTTTGTACATAGGATGAGAAAAAGGCAAAAGCATTGGGTCGTCATCGCTTCAATCTTTTTTATCTCCGTGCAGTTACGACTTAGATGTAGTGTTTTGACCCATTTCGTTAAGAATAAACAAATCAAATTATGTACTATCAAACCACACAACTGCCAAGTTTCATAACGGTATATTTAAAGTGATATCGGCAATAAAATACGGTACCTACCTCGTGCCGATGTTATCGTCCGCCATCTTGAAATGATACCTCCGTATCTCCTTAACGACAGTGATTAGTACCGTACCAACGTTTTACTTTGATAGGTCTAGCATATTACAGTACTGTACCTATACACTTTGAAAGGTCTAGCATATTACAGTAACGTACTTATGTTTTTACTTTGAAAGGTCTAGCGTATTACAGTAACGTACTTATGTTTTTACTTTGATAGGTCTACCATATTTCAGTACTGTACCTACGTTTTACACTTTGAAAGGTATTGCCATATTACAGTACTGTACCTACGTTTTACATTTTGAAAGGTCTAGCATATTACAGAACTGTACCTAAGTTTAACACATGGCAATATTGTACATGCTTTTTACACTTTGAAAGGTCTTGCCATATTTGTTTACCTACGGTTTACACTGTGATAGTTCTACCCATATTACAGTACTGTATAGTGCGTTTTAAACATGCATACATTCTACCAATGCTGTCTTACTATAGATACGTCTAAAACGTTCATAATTCTATTACAGCCATCACTGCCTCCAGCTGCTCTGTCTGGTGTGAATTGGAACCATCATTACCCAAAGTTTCACTGTCTGGCGTGAATTAGAACCATCATTACCTAAAGTTTCACTGGCGTGAATTAGAACCATCATTACCTAAAGTTTCACTGTCTGGCGTGAATTAGAACCACCATTACCTAAAGTTTCACTGTCTGGCGTGAATTAGAACCACCATTACCTAAAGTTTCACTGCCTGGCGTGAATTAGAACCACCATTATCTTAAGTTGCTGTCTGGCGTGAATTGGAACCACCATTACCTTAAGTTGCTGTCTGGCGTGAATTAGAACCATCATTTCCTAAAGTTTTAGTCTGACGTGAATTAGAACCATCATTACCTAACTTTTCACTGGCGTGAATTAGAACCACCATTACCTTAAGTTGCTGTCTGGCGTGAATTAAAACCGTCATTACCTAAAGTTTCAGTCTGACGTGAATTAGAACCATCATTACCTAACTTTTCACTGGCGTGAATTAGAACCACCATTACCTTAAGTTGCTGTCTGGCGTGAATTAGAACCACCATTACCTAAAGTTTCACTGTCTGACCTGAATTAGAACCATCATTACCTAACTTTTCACTGGCGTGAATTAGAACCACCATTACCTTAAGTTGCTGTTGCTGTCTGGCGTGAATTGGAACCACCATTACCTTAAGTTGCTGTCTGGCGTGAATTGGAACCATCATTACCTTAAGTTGCTGTCTGGCGTGAATTAGAACCATCATTACCTAAAGTTTCAGTCTGACGTGAATTAGAACCATCATTACCTAACTTTTCACTGGCGTGAATTAGAACCACCATTACCTTAAGTTGCTGTCTGGCGTGAATTAGAACCACCATTACCTAAAGTTTCACTGTCTGACCTGAATTAGAACCATCATTACCTAACTTTTCACTGGCGTGAATTAGAACCACCATTACCTTAAGTTGCTGTCTGGCGTGAATTGGAACCACCATTACCTTAAGTTGCTGTCTGGCGTGAATTGGAACCACCATTACCTTAAGTTGCTGTCTGGCGTGAATTAGAACCATCATTACCTAAAGTTTCAGTCTGACGTGAATTAGAACCATCATTACCTAACTTTTCACTGGCGTGAATTAGAACCACCATTACCTTAAGTTGCTGTATGGTGTGAATTAGAACCATCATTACCTAAAGTTTCAGTCTGACGTGAATTAGAACCATCATTACCTAACTTTTCACTGGCGTGAATTAGAACCACCATTACCTTAAGTTGCTGTCTGGCGTGAATTAGAACCACCATTACCTAAAGTTTCACTGTCTGACCTGAATTAGAACCATCATTACCTAACTTTTCACTGGCGTGAATTAGAACCACCATTACCTTAAGTTGCTGTCTGGCGTGAATTATAACCATCATTACCTAAAGTTTCACTGTCTGGCGTGAATTAGAACCACCATTACCTAAAGTTTCACTGTCTGGCGTGAATTAGAACCACCATTACCTAAAGTTTCACTGTCTGGCGTGAATTAGAACCACCATTACCTTAAGCTGCTGTATGGCGTGAATTAGAACCATCATTACCTAAAGTTTCAGTCTGACGTGAATTAGAACCATCATTACCTAACTTTTCACTGGCGTGAATTAGAACCATCATTACCTAAAGTTTCAGTCTGACGTGAATTAGAACCATCATTACCTAACTTTTCACTGGCGTGAATTAGAACCACCATTACCTTAAGTTGCTGTCTGGCGTGAATTATAACCATCATTACCTAAAGTTTCACTGTCTGGCGTGAATTAGAACCACCATTACCTAAATTTTCACTGTCTAGCGTGAATTAGAACCACCATTACCTAAAGTTTCACTGTCTGGCGTGAATTAGAACCACCATTACCTAAAGTTTCACTGTTTGGCGTGAATTAGAACCACCATTACCTTAAGCTGCTGTCTGGCGTGAATTGGAACCACCTTTACCTAAAGTTTCACTGTCTGGCGTGAATTAGAACCACCATTACCTAAAGTTTCACTGTCTGGCGTGAATTAGAACCACCATTACCTTAAGCTGCTGTCTGGCGTGAATTGGAACCACCTTTACCTAAAGTTTCACTGTCTGGCGTGAATTAGAACCACCATTACCTAAGTTGCTGTCTGGCGTGAATTAGAACCATCATTACCTTAAGTTGCTGTCTGGCGTGAATTGGAACCAACATTACCTTAAGTTGCTGTCTGGCGTGAATTAGAACCATCATTACCTAAAGTTACAGTCTGACGTGAATTAGAACCATCATTACCTAACTTTTCACTGGAGTGAATTAGAACCACCATTACCTTAAGTTGCTGTCTGGCGTGAATTAGAACCATCATTACGTAAAGTTTCAGTCTGACGTGAATTAGAACCATCATTACCTAACTTTTCACTGGCGTGAATTAGAACCACCATTACCTTAAGTTGCTGTCTGGCGTGAATTAGAACCACCATTACCTAAAGTTTCACTGTCTGACCTGAATTAGAACCATCGTTACCTAACTTTTCACTGGCGTGAATTAGAACCACCATTACCTTAAGTTGCTGTCTGGCGTGAATTATAACCATCATTACCTAAGGTTTCACTGCCTGACGTAAATTAGAACCACCATTACCTTAAGTTGCTATCTGGCGTGAATTAGAACCACCATTACCTAGAGTTTCACTGGCGTGAATTAGAACACCATTACCTTAAGTTGCTGTCTGACGTGAATTAGAACCATCATTACCTAAGGTTTCACTGCCTGGCGTGAATTTGAACCATCGTTGCCTTAAGTTGTTATTTGGCGTGAATTAGAACCACGATTACCTAAAGTTTCACTGGCGTGAATTAGAACCACCATTACCTAATGTTTTACTGTATGGCGTGAATTAGAACCATCATTACCTTAAGTTGCTGTCTGGCGTGAATTAGAATCATTATTACCTTAAATTGTTATAGGACGGGAATTAGAACCATCGTTCCCTAAAGTTGCTGTCTGGTGTGAATCAGAACCATCATTACCTAAAGTCGCTGTCTGGTGTGAATTAGAATCACCATTACCTAAAGTTGCTGTCTGGTATGAATTAGAATCACTGTTACCTAAGGTTGCTGTCTGGTGTGAATCAGAACCATCAATACCTAAAGTTGCTATATGGTGTGAATTAAAATCACCATTACCTAAAGTTGCTGTCAGGTGTGAATAAGATTCACCATTACCTAAAGTGCTGTATGGTTTGAATTAGAACCATCATCACCTAAAGTCGCTGTCTGGTTTGAATTAGAACCACCATTACATAAAGTCGCTTTTGGTGTGAATTAGAATCACATTACCTAAAGTCGCTGTCATGTGTGAATTAGAATCACATTATCTAAAGTCGCTGTCTGGTTTGAATTAGAACCACCATTATATAAAGTGGCTGTCTGGTGTGAATTTAGAACCATCATTACCTAAAGTTGCTGTCTGGTGTGAATCAGAACCAACATTACCAAACGTTACTGTCTGGTGTGAATTAGTACCATCATTATCTAAAATCGCTTTCTCGTGTGAATTAGAATAACCATTACCTAAAGTTGCTGTCAGATGTAAATTAGAACCACCGTTACCTAAAGCTGCTGTCGGATGTGAATTAGAACCATCATTACGTAAAGTTGCTGTCTGTTGTGATTCAGGACCATCATTACCTAAAGTCGCTGTCTGGTGTGAATTAGAACCATCGTTACCTAAAGTTGCTGTCTGGTATGAATTAGAATCACTGTTACCTAAGGTTGCTGTCTGGTGTGAATCAGAACCATCATTACCTTAAGTCGCTGTCTGGTGTGAATTAAGATCATCATTACGTAAAGTCGCTGTCTGGTGTGAATTAGAATCACCATTACCTAAAGTTGCCGTCAGGTGTGAATTAGAACCAGCATTACCTAAAATTGATATCAGGGGTGAATTAAGAACCATCGTTACCTAAAGTTGCCGTCTGCTGTGAATTAGGACCATCATTAACTAAAGTTGCTGTCTGATGTGAATTAGAAATCAGAACCATCATTACCTAAAGTTGCTGTCTGATATGAATCAGAACCATAATTACCCAAGGTTGCTGTCTGGTATGAAGTAGAATCACTGTTACCCAAGGTTGCTGTCAGGTGTGAATCAGAACCATCATTACCTAAAGTCGCTGTATGGTGTGAATTAGGACCATCATTACCTAAAGTTGCCGTCAGGTGTGAATTAGAACCAGCATTATCAAAAGTTGCTGTCGGATGTGAATTAGAACCATCGTTACCTAAAGTTACTGTCGGATGTAAATTAACCATAATTACCTAAAGTTGCTGTCTGGTGTGAATCAGAACCATCATTACCTAAAGTTGCTGTCTGGGTGTGAATCTGAACCATCATTACCTAAAGTTGCTGTCAAGTATGAATTAGAACACTGTTACCTAAGGTTGCTGTCTTGTGTGAATCAGAACCATCACTACGTAAAGTTGTTATCTGGTGTGAATTAGAATCACCATTACCTAAAGTTGCTGTCTGGTCTGAATTAGAGTCACCATTACCTAAAGTTGCTGTCTGGTGTGAATTAGAACCCTCATCACCTAAAGTCGCTGTCTGGTTTGAATATAGAACCACAGTCGCTTTTGGTGTGAATTAGAATCACATTACCTAAAGTCGTTGTCTGGTGTGAATTAGAATCACATTACCTTAAGTCGCTGTCTGGTTTGAATTAGAACCACCATTACATAAAGTCGCTGTCTGGTGTGAATTAGAACCATCATTACAGAAAGTTGCTGTCTGGTGTGAATCAGAACCAACATTACCTAAAGTTGCTGTCTGGTGTGAATTAGTACCATCAGTATCTAAAATCGATGTCTCGTGTGAATTACAATCAACATTACCTAAAGTTGCTGTCAGGTGTGAATTAGAACCATCGTTACCTAAAGCTGCTGTCGGATGTGAATTAGAACCATCATTACCTAAAGTTGCTGTATGTTGTGATTTAGAACCATCATTACCTAAAGTTTCTGTCTGGTATGAATTAGAATCACTGTTACCTAACGTTGCTGTCTGGTGTGGATCAGAACCGTTATTACCTAAAGTCGCTGTCTTGTGTGAATTAGGACCATCATTACGTAAAGTCGCTGTCTTGTGTGAATTAGAATCACCATTACCTAAAGTTGCCGTCTGGTGTGAATTAGACCCAGCATTACCTAAAGTTGATGGCAGGTGTGAATTAAGAACCATCGTTACCTAAAGTTGCTGTCAGCTGTGAATTATGACCATCAATACCTAAAGTCGCTGTCTGGTGTGAATAAGAAGTCAGAACCATCATTACCTAAAGTTGCTGTCTGATGTGAATCAGAACCATAATTACCTAAAGTCGCTGTCAGGTGTGAATTAGAATCCCCATTACCTAAAGTTGCTGTCAGGTGTGAATTAGAACCATCTTTACCAAAAGTTGCCGTCTGGTGTGAATTAGTACCAGTATTACCTAAAGTTGCTGTCTGGTATGAAGTAGAATCATTGCTACCTAAGGTTACTGTCAGGTGTGAATCGGAACCATCAATACCTGGTCGCTGTATGGTGTGAATTAGGACCATCATTACGTAAAGTCACTGTCTGGTGTGAATTAGAATTACCATTACCAAAAGTTGCTGTCGGATGTGAATTAGAACCATTGTTACCTAAAGTTACTGTCGGATGTTAATTAACCACAATTACCTAAAGTTGCTGTCTGGTGTGAATCAGAAGCATCATTACCTGAAGTCGCTGTCTGATGTGAATCAGAACCATAATTACCTAAAGTCGCTGTCTGGTGTGAATTAGAATCACTATTACCTAAAGTTGCTGTCATGTTTGAATTAGAACCATTGTTATCAAAAGTTGCTGTCGGATGTGAATTAGAACCATCGTTACCTAAAGTTAGTGTCGGATGTAAATTAACCATAATTACCAAAAGTTGCTGTCTGGTGTGAATCAGAACTATCATTACCTAAAGTTGCTGTGTGAATCAGAACCATCATTACCTAAAGTCGCTGTCTGGTGTGAATCAGAACCATCATTACCTAAAGTTGCTGTCTGGTGTGAATCAGAACCATCATTACCTAAAGTTGTTGTCTGGTTGAATCAGAATAGATGCTGTTTGGTGTGAATTAGAACCATCTCTATCTAAAGTTGCCGTCTGGTGTGAATCAGAACCATCTCTATCTAAAGTTGCTGTCTGGTGTGAATTAGAACCATCATTACCTAAAGTTGCTGTCTGGTGTGAATCAGAACCATCATTACCTAAAGTTCCTGTCTGGTGTGAATTAGAACCATCATTACCTAAAGTTGCTGTCTGGTGTGAATCAGAACCATCATTACCTAAAGTCGCTGTCTGGTGTGAATTAGAATCACCATTACCTAAAGTTGCCGTCTGGTGTGAATCAGAACCATCATTATCTAAAGTTGCTGTCTGGTTGAATCAGAACCATCATTATCTAAAGTCGTTGTTTGTTGTGAATTAGAATCACCATTACCTAAAGTTGCCGTCTGGTGTGAATCAGAACCATCATTATCTAAAGTTGCTGTCTGGTTGAATCAGAACCATCATTATCTAAAGTCGCTGTTTGGTGTGAATTAGAATCACCATTACCTAAATATGTTGTCTGGTTGAATCAGAACCATCATTATCTAAAGTCTCTGTTTGGTGTGAATTAGAATCACCATTACCTAAAGTTGCTGTATGGTGTGAATCAGAACCATCATTACCTAAAGTTGCTGTCTGGTGTGAATCAGAACCATCATTACCTAAAGTTGCTGTCTGGTGTGAATCAGAACCATCATTACCTAAAGTTTCTGTCTGGTGTGAATCAGAACCATCATTACCTAAAGTTGATGTCAGGTGTGAATCAGAACCATCATTACCTAAAGTTCCTGTTTGGTGTGAATTAGAACCATCTCTATCTAAAGTTGCCATCTGGTGTGAATCAGAACCATCTCTATCTAAAGTTGCTGTCTGGTGTGAATTAGAACCATCATTACCTAAAGTTGCTGTCTGGTGTGAATCAGAACCATCATTACCTAAAGTCGCTGTCTGGTGTGAATTAGAATCACCATTACCTAAAGTTGCCGTCTGGTGTGAATCAGAACCATCATTATCTAAAGTTGCGGTCTGGTTGAATCAGAACCATCATTATCTAAAGTCGTTGTTTGTTGTGAATTAGAATCACCATTACCTAAAGTTGCCGTCTGGTGTGAATCAGAACCATCATTATCTAAAGTTGCTGTCTGGTTGAATCAGAACCATCATTATCTAAAGTCGCTGTTTGGTGTGAATTAGAATCACCATTACCTAAATATGTTGTCTGGTTGAATCAGAACCATCATTACCTAAAGTTCCTGTCTGGTGTGAATCAGAACCATCATTACCTAAAGTTCCTGTCAGGTGTGAATCAGAACCATCATTACCTAAAGTTCCTGTCTGGTGTTAATTAGAACCATCATTACCTAAAGTTGATGTCAGGTGTGAATCAGAACCATCATTACCTAAAGTTTCTGTCTGGTGTGAATTAGAATCACCATTACCTAAAGTTGCTGTCTGGTGTGAATTAGAATCACCATTACCTAAAGTTGCTGTCTGGTGTGAATTAGAATCACCATTACGTAAAGTTGCTGTCTGGTGTGAATTAAAAGAAAGAAAAGTGGATCATACTTAAGTTTGTTGATGAAAACCACGCTTTCGCTCCTTCTCGGAAGTCGCTTTCACTCAATTTTCATTGTTCTCGTTTTGGTTGTGGAGCAAATGTTTACCAGGCGTGTATTTAGGTGGTCAGGTCATATACTGTATATGTGCCGATTAAAAATATAGGTTTATTCCCTGGTTAAACTAGAACTGTCGCCGGAGGCAGACAATACCCCCTGCTGTGGGTTATCGAAATGCATAAAAATACAAAGGGCCACTGAGTGGAATATAATTGAACCGGAACGTCATGACAGTATGCAAATCTTCACTTGATATTGATACTTCCTAGTAAGTCCAACAAGGAGTTTTAGAGAAATAGCCCGGACAAGAATTTCATATTATACAAAGGGTCATAACTCAGTGGAAAAAATTATCGAACCGGAACATCTTGATAGTATGTGCGTGTCCACTCGATATTGATACTTCCTAGCAAGTTTCGTTAAATTCTAACAAGGAGTTTTTATAGAGAAATAGCCCTGACAAGAATTGCGTCTACGGACTGACAAGGAGGGTATAAAAAAAATACCCGTGATTGAATATGTGTAAAATGAATTATAAGTTCCAGTTCTGGGGTTTGTCTTGGATAGTTAAAGCTGTTTATATTGTGTTTATAGAGTTTGGATTCTCAAAATATATAGGTTATATATACTCTGTAAAAAAAGTTTTGGACCATGGCCGTGTTCGAACCCGTACAATGATCGCTGAACCATGACATTCGACCATAACCCTTATTATCTCAGTTGATAATTTACAATAGATCAATAATCAACAATAATTATCGTTTACAATGAAAGTTTGTGAAAAAATAATCTTTTTATTGGTTACTTGAATGTGTCCGTAACTGTTACTTTGTATGGACTTTGCAACAATGTTTACAGACCCTTTGTGTGTTTGCGATATTTTTTAAAAATCAAATCTGGTTTGGAATTTAATGATTCTGGTACCAAATTAACTGGGTAGGGTAGACCTTGGTTACTAAAAAAAGATACTTAAATTATGTCCACTAGTTTTATTTTTATATGACTTTATATACCCTGGTCCAAAACTTATTTTGCCGAGTATATGTACCCCGTCATCACTAGTTTTAGAAACGGTGTACATCAGTTGTAATATTTCCCTGTTGATGGCAGGATAGGGACTTAAAGCATGCATTAGAACCATCACTGCTGCATGCATTAGAACCATCACTGCTGCATGCATTAGAACCATCACTGCTGCATGCATTAGAACCATCACTGCTGCATGCATTAGAACCATCACTGCTGCATGCATTAGAACCATCACTGCTGCATGCATTAGAACCATCACTGCTGCATGCATTAGAACCATCACTGCTACATTAGAACCATCACTGCTGCATGCATTAGAACCATCACTGCTGCATGCATTAGAACCATCACTGCTACATGCATTAGAACCATCACTGCTGCATGCATTAGAACCATCACTGCTGCATGCATTAGAACCATCACTGCTGCATGCATTAGAACCATCACTGCTGCATGCATTAGAACCATCACTGCTTCATGCATTAGAACCATCACTGCTGCATGCATTAGAACCATCACTGCTACATGCATTAGAACCATCACTGCTGCATGCATTAGAACCATCACTGCTACATTAGAACCATCACTGCTGCATGCATTAGAACCATCACTGCTACATGCATTAGAACCATCACTGCTACATGCATTAGAACCATCACTGCTGCATGCATTAGAACCATCACTGCTGCATGCATTAGAACCATCACTGCTGCATGCATTAGAACCATCACTGCTACATGCATTAGAACCATCACTGCTGCATGCATTAGAACCATCACTGCTGCATGCATTAGAACCATCACTGCTGCATGCATTAGAACCATCACTGCTACATGCATTAGAACCATCACTGCTACATGCATTAGAACCATCACTGCTACATGCATTAGAACCATCACTGCTGCATGCATTAGAACCATCACTGCTAAGTTAATTTTGACTTAACAGTAATAGGTTTTCATTCCCCCCTGAGGGGGTTTCCTGTGCATATGATTTAACAAGTAAGTGTTACTAAACCTAATTTACAAGCAAAAGAAATCACTACTTGCAATGAGGTTTATCATTTTATTATGAAGACAAAACATCCAGGCACACTCCTGGAAAAATATATTTGTAAAACATACCAATTTCATTGACATAAATAAAACAGGGAACATGAATTTTGATATTTTATGAGTCTTATTTTCTTGCATGTATATACATAACAGACAGAACATGTTGATGGTTAAATTGGGCACAATACTTTAAAGTCTCCATTTAAAACTAATGGCTAACAAGTAATTTTCTGAAATAGCATTAATGTTCATTTTCCTGAAAGTAAACTTGTTTGTTAATAGTGTTTTGACATTCCTGCAATAAAAAAGTATTGCGTTTGATTGGGTTTTACGGTTAAAAAAGGTAATATGGCACCAACAGGCCAACTCTATTTACATTAAGATAAAAAATATGAAGGATGGGCCTAGAACTGTCTCACCTGCAGAACTGCAGAGTTATTGTAATTCTATTGTAGACAATTATTTTTCAATGGTAACAGAATCATTGTTTTCGTCACCACTCAAGTATCGCCTGAAACCATACAGAGACGATGAGGAAAACTTTTAATGAAAATGACAGAAAAACAACAAAATCAATATTAATTCCAGGAATGTAACCCATCTGCATGGATAAGCCGTGTCCGTATTCTTGCCCATGAACCACTCGAATTGAACTGAATTGGGGTTTTGGGGTGCACCAACACAAGAAAGGTTATATGGCGCCAAACAGGGATAAACATGCGAGGCTCATCCTCCATTTACATCTAGATAAAAATATGGAGAATGGGCCTAGAACATTCTTATCTGCAGAACTGCAGAGTTGCTGCAAATTCTATTGTAGACACTCCATTTACGATGGAGCCACGTTTCCACATTTGCAAATGCGGTGTCATGAAGAAGACCGGAAATAAAAAAGAATTTTTCAAGAATGTATTCAAATTTATATGGAAATGTAGTGATTACAATGTTTAACAGTTAGTTGAACAATAGCGCACAAAATACATCACAAATAAAAATAAAAAATATATTTTTTTCTAAAAATAAACATGATCAAAAGTAAGGTATAAAATATGCTTAAAGGTACACACCGCAATCTTGAAGTTTTTATCAAGTATTAAAATCAGCGTATCAATTTATTAATCTAGTATTATTTTGACCTTTCATATTTTAAGTTAAGTTTCTTCATTATTCATCTATAGGTTTAAATATTGAATTGAATTGAATTGGGGTTTTAAGGCGCACCAACAAATGGAAGGTTATATGGCGCCTAACAGGAATGAACATGCCAGGCTCATCCTCCATGTACATCGAGATAAAATATGGAGAACGGGCCTAGAACCTTCTCACCCTGAACTGCAGAGTTGTTGCAAATTCTATTGTAGACACTCCATTTACGCTGGAGCCACGTTAAAGTTTTTCTGCCACTGCTCTAGTGATATGAGCGAGATGGCACCTGAAACAATGCAGGGGTCATGAAGAAAGACCTTTAATGAGCATGAACAAAATATGATAAAATGAACATGAATTTGAGGGGGTTCTACCCCTCTGCCTTCCCCTCCAACGGGATCTGCAGTGGCTCTATTCTTTGCCCAATAACCAAAAGGGGCCCCGGAACCACACGTAGCAGGTTTAAATATATTATAGGTGCAATATAACTAACAGCTAGTAATATGCAAAAACAATTTTTTATACTATTCTTACAATTAATATTAATGATCAAACAAAATGCAAGTTATGTAGAAAAACTAACATGACTTTGCAAGTTTTAAAAACAATCAAGATTGCCGTGTGTTCCTTTAAATATTACTACATAAGCATTTTATAGAAATTCAGATAATTATAATTTCATGATTTTTATACAAAAAACAACTGCACCAAGTATTTGCTTCTTTCATGTAAAAGTTTACAGAAGTAAATAAAATTATGAAAACTGCTTATAAATACACATTTTGAAATTATTTGTACAAATTATATTTCTTGCAAAATCAAGAAATAACAAAAAACGTATTCTTCCAATTTAACATTTTCCCTCCGAAATGCAACTGTATAATGCCTATGGACAGAAGATGTGCATCTCTGAATCTTACACGTCTGCAAATCTTACACGTCTGCTAATTTTACACATATCTGTAAACCAGACACATGTCTGCAAATCTTACACATGCCTGCAAAGAACAACTGTTACAGAGGATAATGTAATGGACTTACAAATGTATGAATTGAATTTCCTTATCCTCGAATAGTATCTTACTATAAACAAGAGTTCATATATTTTGAAACGCTCTTACTGTAATACACTGTCCATTTGAATTGAATTGAATTGGCCCCGTGTGGTTCCCGGGTGCCCCCGTTTGGTCACAGGGCAAAGAATAGGGCCACTGCAGATCCCTTTGGAGGGGTAGAATCCCCCCAAATTCATGTTCATTTTATCATTTTTTGTTCATGTTCGTTAAAGGTCTTCATCATGATCCCTGCATTGTTTCAGGTGCTATCTCGCTCGCATCAAAAGAGCAGTGGAAGAAAAACAATAAACGTGGCTCCAGCGTAAATGGAGTTTCTACGATAGAATTTGCAGCAACTCTGCAGTTCAGGGTGAGAAGGTTCTAGGCCCATTTTCCATATTTTATCTCGATGTACATGGAAGATGAGCCTGGCATGTTTATGCCTGTTAGGCGCCATATAACCTTTGCATGTGTTGGTGCGCCTTAAAACCCAATTCAATTCAATTGGCGTTTTACGGCGCACCAACACAAGGAAGGTTATATGGCGCCAAACAGGGATGAACATGCCAGGCTCATCCTCCATTTACATCCAGATAAAATATGGAGAATGGGCCTAGAACCTTCTAACCTGCAGAACTGCAGAGTTGCTGCAAATTCTATTGTAGGACTCCATTTATGATGGAGCCATGGAGCCACGTTTCCACATTTGCATATGCGGTGTCATGAAGAAAACCTTGAATGAGCGTGATAAAAAAATGATGGAGGAGACAGAGTCCTTCTACTCTTCCTTCCCTTCTGCCTCTAGCGGGATTTGCAGTGGTTGTATTCTACCCCAGCAACCACACGGGGACAGTCCATTTGAAAACACACTTGGTATTTTTGAATTTCTAGAGTGGAACCGAAGTCCACGTGCAAAGTGTGTTTTAACTGACAGAAGTAGAGCAAATCTTATGCAACTGTTTATCGCCGTATGTTAACCTTGGGACAAAGGGACTTGTGAACTAACATAAACTAAATCTTGATTTGAACAAAAAAACAGCTGAATGAAAATAATTGAAATATCAAAAATGTTGCATTTTAAATGTACCGAGTATATGAGAGTCAAATTCAGAAAGGGAGTTGCAAACAAAATAACGATATTGCAAGGTTGTTTCAGACCAGTCTGGTTGCCGTATGTTATGTTTGCCGTTAAGACACAAAATCAAATTAGACAACACCAGAAATCTTTCAGTAAGAGTCGATGAAGGTCCCATCAAGTTTAAACAAGAAGTAGCAATCAGAAAATGTTCCCGTATAAGTTTCGGTAAACAATCACAGTCTGGTGGCCATATTGGATGCATCAATAAAAAGTATTCTACATCATGCAGAGCTCTCCATATTGGACATTTCCTTAGCAAAAGCTTCAATGAGAACGCATGTCTTGACTATCAGTGTATTTTGTTCTCATTCTTTGTTAATACCTCTTGCAGTTTGAGAGGAACGTTATGGTCACTTATTTTTTAGTCTGTTTTAGCTGTTGTCGCCATCTTCGATTTCGCTGAAAGATTTTTTAAAGAAACGCTAGACATCAACTGCAATGTGCTGATCAAGTTTCATGAAGGTCTGAACCTTTTTTTTATGAATTTATTTAAAGTACTGTCAGATGTAAATATTCAGTTAAAAAAAAAGATTTGAAAAATATATATTTCTATAGAGGCTGATGTGAACAAAGATGGCCACCAGGGACCATCCTGGAAGCCTCATTCAATGAATTGCACTTAGAACCAACTACATGTCATGTCTTAAAGACCCTATGTCGATACCGCTTACTTAATTAGTCTATTCAATGGCCGAGTGGTTAATGACGTTTAAACCTTCTTACCTCTCACCGCTGCTTGGTTTGAATCCCACTGCGAGATCGACTTGGGAAGTGACGATTCTTACGGATGGCGGGAGTGTACAGTACTGGTTCTACCCAGGAAAAGTGGGTGGGCTGCCTCCGACACACAAAAAATCGACCGTTATATATAACCTTACATGTGTTGAAAATGACGTAAAACACCATACAAACAAACAAACTATTATTACCCGTGGCTCTGTCTTTGGATTTCAAAGGAAGTTAAATTTTCAGCGAGGATAATTTTTGTTTGGCGTTTCACTTCATTTTCCAGCACATTTCAGGCCATGTACGACTGTTGATAGTGAAAGAGACAGATCACCCACTTATTTCCGAGTACTCACGCCATCTGTCAGAATCAACATTTTCTCACAAGCCGAGCTCCCAGTGGGATTTGAACCCGCAGAGGTGAGGCGAGAAGGTTTATGACGCAACGTTGTTAACACCTCAGCCATGGAAGCGGTCCAAAGAAAGGTAGAAGGAAGAATACAGGTCTATACAAGCAAGCTTTAATGTAAGCCTAAATAAGCTGCTGTCAGAGCGAAAGAAAGCTAACTAGAAACATATACATGTATATTTTGGTGTATAAGTGCATACATGACATAATCAACGGGGTGAACATCATCAGCATCTCTCCACTTGTGGAAAATGTGGACAAAATACTGAAGATAAAATACCCCATTGAATGTATTCGATAATAAGGGTAGGCCAGAGTCATAAACTATCTTGTATCTCTCTGGAAAATTACCCCAAAAATCTATTATAAATGTATGGGTCAGTAATAGACCAATTCAATTAAACACGTTAATATATTTTTGTCTTGCATATATTATATTTCATCCTTACAAGCCCAAGTTAAGTTTCTAGAATGCAAAACTAAATTAAATGAATGGTCATCTTCATTCCATCAATCGATTACGGTCATTTTAATACAACCCTCCGATGGGTCTCTTTAAGCTAACATAAATCTTACGAAACTATCATTCTCAATAACACACTAGTAAGCGCTGTAAAAAAAATCCCTATACTAATGTAACCAGTATGTCACATGGTCCATTTTTGATGTTCGAGAATGGGCAAACAGTGGATAAAAAAAAAGAATTCATTTACAAAATAGCAAAGCACACACTTTGTTTGTTGTATGAATATTTATTGTAATATGTCCGACAAGTGACAATGACAGCACAGATGAACAGTAACAGAGTAAATGTCATATTTATAAAACCTTAAAATAGTTTGCTGCTTCTGGCAGCGTATAAACAAAGCGTCATCAACATGAACTTCATTAAGGACCACAACACGCTATCATGCTGATCACCTTAGTCAAGATCCCCTATCAAACTGCTTATGGTTCTAGCGGCGTAGACTTCACAAACTTATTTTAAATTGTTTTTCTAGCTGTTGCAGCGATACTGAATTTAAAGGAAACTGAATTTAGATGAGATCATCAACCATCATAAGGAATGATTCTGTAATTTTCTACGAAGATCCGAAGAAAAATTTAGGAGTTAAGTGATCACATACTTTTCCTTGTTTCTGTAAACAACAATGGCTGTTGGTGGTCGTCTTACAAGCCCCATCAACATGAACTTTAGTAAGGATCAACAACATGATCACTTGAGTAAGACACCTTGAAGATCAGGAGTTAACAAGCAGTAGTAATCGCAACATTTTCCTATATGGGTCTATGTAAACAAAAATGGCCACCGTTGGCCACCGTTGGCCACCTTGAAAGCCTCATCAACTTGTATTATTCGAAAAACTCGAAAAAAAGCAATATCAAAATGCCATGAAAAATAAAGAAGATATGACCGATTAAAAATGTGCAAAGAACATAAATGGAGGTCGCCATCTTGGAATGATGACGTCATCGTGCCTTTTTACTATAAATGGCATATAGACAAAACATTTTAAAGCAAAACAATCACTGCAAATTGATTAAAAAACTAAATATACAGATGTAAAATGTACAAATGCTACGCTTATTTTTCATTTGCAGTGTATTTCTTTGCTTTAAAAGACATTTTGTCACTATTCCACATATGGTAAAAAGACGTGATGACATCATCGTTCAAGTTGGCCATCTCCATTTATGTTTCTTTGCAAATTTTCAATAGGTCATCTCTCTTTCATTTTTCATGGCATTTTAATATTTCACCTTTTTCAAGTTGTTTAGAGCCCTTTAAAATAAACCTTGTTTAAAAATAACGCATTAACCCCTTTAAGTACCAACTATATATACATGGTATGTTGATCACTTTCATTAAGATTCCATATTGTTTGGAAAAAATATTTAAATACATGTACCGGTTAGTATCGTTTTAAAATGGCAATTTAGTCGACTAGCTTCTCTCAACAATAAAAGGGGAGAGGGAAATTGTGGCACATAATGATTATATGCCTGCCTCACTACATAATAAACAATATAATAAACAGAAATGCAAGAGAGCTTTACAATATAATTAAACATTGGAGGAAAAAGCGTATTGCTTTCAATGGTTAACGATAATTCATTTGTGTATGTAAATGAAATTGAATATGTCTATTAATATATTTTTTATAACAGTATATAACAATTGTATATCCATAACAACTTTTCTTGGATGAAATTTTACAGAAAGTCGAGGATTCTGGTACAAAATACAACATGTATGCACTTGCAACTTTCTTGTAAGCAACATTTGAAGTGCACATCAATTTGCTTTCCTTCCGCTGATACACAGTCAAATACGTCTGTTAAATAAAACCTTAGTTTTAATTTCTTTCTCTGTATGTAGTATGTATTATTAAACACTCATATCCATATGCGTCCATGTTTTATTGAAATG
The DNA here is from genome assembly GCA_037043455.1 of Cyrtodaria siliqua. Lineage (NCBI taxonomy): Eukaryota > Metazoa > Mollusca > Bivalvia > Adapedonta > Hiatellidae > Cyrtodaria > Cyrtodaria siliqua. The sequence continues at coordinate 192,201 of JAWPHD010004195.1, forward strand.
TAAGTGTGCATAATTTAGCTATCATTTCACTTCCATTGGATCCTCCTCCACTACTAAGGATGGCTGGTTTGGTATCCCATGCTTCTTTCGTCGCTTTTTCAACATGGGATTCTCTGACTCATCTAAATCTTTAATATTAACCATATCGTAGTCAACTCTCATTGTCGCCAAGGCATTCGTCATTTCCTCCTATAAATTATTACAGAAAAATATGTTTTTATTCATACAAAAAATCTATATCATTGACACAGCTGTGCCTGATTAGATGCTATAGTTTTCCTTAAATATATTTTAATACACAAAAAGAGAGCTATTTTTTTGCCCCATGGGCCTCATTCCTGCAAATTTGACTTCCAACTTTTGAAGCATATTTTTTCTCGATTTTCTTTCCTAAATATCTCCATATGAAATGGCTTTTTACGTCTCATTAACACATCCTATTGGGTTATATTGGGACAGCAACCTCAGAGGGAGATTAGATAAAGGCTTGAATGTAATGGACTTAATCCAAAACTTTAATGTAATGGACATATTCCAGACATGCTTTTGCCAGGGATCAAACCTCTGCAGGACAGGGGTCTGCAGCTCTAAAGCCAAGGCCTTATACACTGAGCTACAAAGGTCACTATATAGACAAAGGGGCCTGAAGCCCTTACCTGATATTCTGACAATGTTAAACTCAACATATGCTTTCAAAGATACTAAAATGTTTATAATTACGTAATCCTTTAAAGTAACCCGCCATCAAAACAGCCAAAACTTGGAGCATCGAATTAACGGTTACCAACTCAAAATTCGTTTCACGCATATTCAATAACGGGTATTTTAAGATCCAGTGAATAAACCTACACTTTTAATCAGAACATATACATTATTACAAGACGTAAACACCTGGATAGAGTTTGGATAAACATTTCTGTAGTGTAAGTTTGCCGTTATTTGGCGGGTAAGTGCCTTTAATTCAATGTATCACCTTATCAGAACCATGCTTGACTCCAGGAATGTCATTTGAACAAAATCTGTTCTCTACTTATATACGCAGTTGCCCGTTACAAATAGATAAAGGGATAAGTGAAACAATGATGTAAATATGTAAGAACAACACAAGGTCAGACACTCTTTAATATTCAAACTCTTTCACCAGATGATTAAATGTTCATATTTACTGTTCCTAGCACGCAACCCCTCAAAGAGACGAATACATTATTCTTTCCCAAAACATTTCTTCTAGAAATATATAAATATATTGACCTACTCATGGCAAAATGGGTTGCTGTCGTGTAAATGTAAGCATGTATGACGTCTGCTGTATAGCTTTTGGTATCTGAGTAATGGATTTAATCCAAAACTTGAATGGGACATAATCCAAAACTTGAATGTAATGGACTTAATCCAAAACTTGAATGTAATGGACATAATCCAAAACTTGAATGTAATGGACTTAATCCAAAACTTGAATGTAATGGACATAATCCAAAACTTGAATGTAATGGACTTGATTCAAAACTTGAATGTAATGGACTTTATCCAAAACTTGAATGCAATGGACATAATCCAAAACTTGAATGTAATGGACCTAATCCACAACAATGTAATGGACTTAATCCAAAACTTGAATGTAATGGACATAATCCAAAACTTGAATGTAATGGACCTAATCCAAAACAATGTAATGGACTTAATCCAAAACTTGAATGTAATGGACTTAATCCAAAACTTGAATGTAAAATGAATGTAAATTAACAAACAGCAGAACAAGGTCATTCATAATGACCCATCTTTTGGAAGCAACCTACATCATGCAGACTAAACATGTTTAAAAGCTGTACAGCTTCTAGTGCCTGAGAAATGGACTTAACCAAAGTCTTGAATGTAAAACTGTTAAATGTCCATATGCACGGAAAGGATGTACGGACAGCGCTTACACTGTTATTCACTCCACTTTTGTGAACTACAAAATAACAAATTCCTCCTACCTGTACATCCATCCACGTGTCTTCCTCCTCGCGTAGTACCTGAACTGACATTAAGGGTGTCTGTGGCACTACTTGGTGGTCCTATAATGCACAAATCACATACAGTTACCAATATTTATTTAAAGGAACACACGGCAATTTTGAAGTAGCAGGTATTTTTTCTTCTATACTTTGGGAACATAGCTCATACCGTAACAATTGGGAATTTTAGCGAGATTATTCATACAAGAGGCCCAAGAGGGCCTGTGGACGCTCTACTGGCTAACATGGCTCTTATAACATCAATGAAGCGAGGGACTGCCATTTACGTTTTTTGGAAAGTTTTGGGCAAAATACAGCTTTTCAACTAAATCAAGGGCCATAACTAAAAAATCT
>JAWPHD010004196.1:0-194535 GCA_037043455.1 Cyrtodaria siliqua
ATTTAGAAGTGATTGGGGTCGTGACTGGAGGCGATCTAGAAATGATTGGGGTTGGGACTGGAGATGATCTAGAAGTGATTGCAGTCCCCGACCCACAATCACTCCTAAATCGCCTCCAGTCCCAACCCCCAATCATTTCTAGATCACCTCCCTGTCCCGACCCCAATCATTTCTAAATCGCCTCCAGTCCCAACCCCAATCAATTCTAGATCGCCTCCAGTCCCGACCCCCTATCACTTCTAGATCATCTCCTGTCCCGACCTCAATCACTTCTAAATCGCCTCCAGTCCCGACCCCCAATCACTTCTAGATCGCCTCCAGTCCCGACCCCAATCACTTCTAAATCGCCTCACAGTCCTGACCCCAATCACTCTCTAGATCATCTCCAGTCCCGACACTAATCACTTTAAGATCGCCTCCAGTCCCCGACCTTCTAGATCAATCTCCAGTCCCGACCCGAGGCGATCTAGAAGTGATTGGGGTCGGGACTGGAGGCGATCTAGAAATGATTGGGGTCGGGACTGGAGGCGATCTAGAAATGACTGGGTCGAGACTGGAGATGATCTAGAAGTGATTGGGGTTGCGACTGGAGGCGATTTAGAAGTGATTGAGGTCGGGACTGGAGGCGATCTAGAAATGATTGGGGTCAGAACTGGAGGTGATCTAGAAGTGATTGGGATCGGGACTGGAGACGATCTAGAAGTGATTGGAGGTCGGGAACTGGAGGCGATCTAGAAGTGATTGGGGTCGGGACTGGAGATGATCTAAAAGTGATTGGGGTCGGGACAGATGATCTAGAAGAAATTTGGGTCGGGACTGGAGGTGATCTAGAAATGATTGGGGTCAGGACTGGAGATGATCTAGAAGTGATTGGGGTTGGGACTGGAGACGATCTAGAAGTGATTGGAGGTCGGGATTGGAGGCGATCTAAAAGTGCTTGAGGTCGGGACTAGAGGTGATCTGTAAGTGATTAGGGTCGGGACTGGAGGCGATCTAGAAGTGATTGAGGTCGGGACTGGAGGTGATTTAGAAGTGATTGGTGTCGGGACTGCAGGCGATCTAGAAATGATTTGGGTCGGGACTGGAGGTGATCTAGAAGTGACTGGGGTCGGGACTAGAGACGATCTAAAAGTGATTGGGGTCGGGACTGGAGACGATCTAGAAGTGATTGGGGTCGGGACTAGAGATGATCTAGAAGTGATTGGCGTCGGGACTGGAGATGATCTAGAAGTGATTGGGGTCGGGAGACTGGAGATGATTTAGAAGTGATTCGGGTCGGGACAGATGATCTAGAAGAGATTTGGGGTCGGCACTGAAGATGATCTAGAAATGATTGGGGTCAGGACTGGAGATGATCTAGAAGTGATTGGGTCGGGACTGGAGGCGATCAAGAAGTGATGAGGTCGGGACTGGAGGCGATCTAGAAGTGATAGGGGTCAGAACTGGAGGAGATCTAGAAGTGATTGGGGTCGTCACTGGAGGCGATCTAGAAGTGATTGGGGTTCTGGACTGGAGATGATCTAGAAGTGATTGAGGTCGGGACTGGAGATGATCTAGAAGAGATTGAGGTAGGGACTGGAGGCGATCTAGAGGTGAATGGAGTCGGGACTGGAGGCGATCTACAAGTGATAGGGGTCATGACTGGAGTTGATCTAAAAGTGATTGGGATCGTGACTGGAGGCGATCTAGAAGTGATTGGGGTCGGGACTCGAAATGATCTAAAGTGATTGAGGTCTGGACTGGAGATGATCTAGAAGTGATTGTGGTCGGGACTGGAGATGATGTAGAAGTGATTTGGTCGGGACTGGAGGTGATTTAGAAGTGATTGGGGTCAAGACTGGCAATCTAGAAGTGATTGTGGTCGGAACTGGAGCCGATCTAGAAGTGATTGGGGTCGGGACTGGAGATGATCTAGAAGTGATTGGGGTCGGGACTGGAGATGATCTAGAAATGATTGGGGTCGGTACTGGAGATGATCTAAAAGTGACTGGGGTCGGGACTGGAGATGATCTAGAAGTGATTGGGGTCGGACTCGAGTCCAATCTAGAAGTGACTGGGATCGGGACTGGATATGATCTAGAAATGATTGGGGTTGGGACTGGAGGCGATCTAGAAGAGATTGGGATCGGGACCGAGAGGCCATCTAGAAGTGATTAGGGTCGTGACTGGAGGCAATCTATAAGCTGATTGAGGTCGGGACTGGAGATGATCTAGAAGTGATTGGGGCCGTGACCTTGAGGCGATCTAGAAGTCTTCTGGAGGTCGGTACTGGAGATTGATCTAAAGGTTTATTGGGGTCGGGACTGGAGGCGATCTAGAAGTGATTGGGATCGGGACCGAAGGCGATCTAGAAGTGATTGGGGTCGTGACTGGAGGCAATCTAGAAGTGACTTGAGGTCGGGACAGGAGATGATCTAGAAGTGATTGTGGCCGTGACTTGAGGCGATCTAGAAGTCAATTTGAGGTCGAGACTGGAGATGAATCTAGAAGTGATTGGGGTCGGGACTGGAGATGAATCTAGAAATTATTGGGGTCGGGACTGGAGATGATCTAGAAGTGATTGGGGTCGGGACTGGAGATGATCTAAGACGTGATTGGGTCGGGACTTCGAGGCGTTCTTGAAGTGATTGGGGTCGTGACTGGAGGCAATCTAGAGGTGATGTGGGTCTGGACTGAAGGCGATCTAGAAGTGATTGGGGTCGAGACAGGAGATGAATCTAGAAATGGTTGAGGGTCGGGACTGGAGAAGATCTAGAAGTGATTGAGAGTCGGGACTGAGAGATGATCTAGAAGAGATTGAGGTAGGAACTGGATGTGATCTAGAAGTGATTGGAGTTGGGACTGGGGGCGATCTAGAGGTGATTGGAGTCGGGACTGGAAGCGATCTACAAGTGATAGGGGTCAGGACTGGAACCGATCTAGAAGTGAATTGGGATAGTGACTGAGGCGATCTAGAAGTGATTGACTGTCATGACTCGAAATCGATCTATATATCTTTCTGTACATCTAATACTATATAAGATATGTCTGACTGAAGATGATGTAGAGTGATTGGGTCGAGACTGGTGATTGAGTACGAAGTGATTGGGTCAAGACTGGCAATCTAAAGTGATTGATGTCAGACTGTCATATGTATCTATACAAGATAGTGATGGGGTCGGAGACTGATCTAAACAAATTACTTTCATTACTCGGAATGATCTAGAAATGATCGGATTCTTACTTGATCACGAATCATAATTTGTACTGTACATGATGAATCTAGAAGATTATTTATCTATCCTAACTTCTACAATGAATCTAAAATTACTTGTCGATCTAGTAATACACTACAATACTTGTTACTTTACATCGACCAATCAATACTATCAATTTTACTTTCACTATTCCCACACTCCTATCATAAATTTACATTCGACAGTCAAATCAATCACTTTTTACTTTCACATTCTTCTAACCCTCCTATCAATTTCACTTTCCCTTCTTCTCAAACTCCTAATCAATTTGACTTACTATCCATTCTTCACACACTCCTACCAATTTGACTTACATTCATCTCAACGACCACCTATCAATTTTTACTTCCATTCTCATCACACTCACTATCAATTTTACTTTCCACTCTTCCCAACACTCCTATCATTTAACTTTCCATTCACATAACACTCATATCAATTTTACTTTCCATTCTTATCAACTCCTATCAATTTCACTTTCCCCTTCTTCCTCACAACTCCTATCAATTTTACTATATCATTCTTCCCACAACTCACCAATATTACTTTCATTCTCATCAACTAACCTATCAACTTTTCCTATCAATACTTCCTCACACTCCTACAATTTTACTTACAATTCTCATCACTACCCTATAAATTGTACTTTCCATTATCATCATCACTCCTATCAATTCTTACTTTCCACTATTCCCACAACTCCTATTAATTTCACTTTTCCATTAACATCAACTCCTATCAATTTTACTTTCATTACTTCTCACACTCCCTATCAATTTCACTTTCCCTTCTTCTCAACACTCACTATCAATTTTACTATCCATTCTTCCCACACTCCCATCAATCTTACTTTCATTCTATCAACAACTCCTATCAATTTTCCCTAACAATCACTCTCACAACTCATACAATATTACCTTAACATTCTAATCAACAACCCTATAAATTTTACTTCGCACTCTCATCACACTCATATCAATTTCTACTTTCATCTCTTCACAACATCATATCCAATTTCACTTCCAATTCACATCACACTCCCTATCAATTTTACTTTCCATTCTTCTCAACTCTTATCATTTCACTTTCCCACTCTTCTCACACTCCTATCAATTTTACTATCATTCTCCCTCAACTCCATTCAATCTTACTTTCATTCTACTATCACATACTACTATCAATTTTCTATCAAATCTTCTCACACTCACTACAATTAAACTTTCATTCTAATACAACTCCTATCACTTTTACTTTCATTCTCATCAACTCCTATCAATTTACTTTCACTCTTCCACACTCCTATCCATTTCACTTCCATTCTATCACATCCTATCAATCTACTTTCCTTCTTCTCAACTCCTATCAATTTCACTTTCACTTCTTCAACACACTCATATCAATTTTACTATCCATTCTCACAACTCCTATCAATTATATTTCACTCTTCTCACAACTCCTATCAATTTACATCTTACATTCTCATCAACTCACAATTAATTTTACTTTCATTCATCCTCAACACTCCCTATCAATTCTTACTTTCATCTCATCATCACACCCATCAATTTAATTTCCATCCATCTCAAACTCCTCTCACTTATTACATTCCATCAACTCCAATAATTTACTTTCAATCTCCTCAACTCCTATCAATTCTTACTTTCCTTCTCATCAACTCCCATCAATCTTACTATCATTCTATTCACACTCCTATCAATTTCACTTTCATTCTTCTCAAACTCCTATCAATTATACTTTCACTCTTCTCAACTCCCTATCAATTTCTATATCATTCTTCTCAACTCCTATCAATTTTACTCTACATCTCATCAACACTTCAATAATAACTTTCATTCTCATCAACCTCAATCAATTTTACTTTCCATCCTTCTCACACTCCTATCACTTTTAATCTCTCCATCTTCTCAACACTCCTATCAATCTTACTTTCATTCTCATCAACTCCCATCAATACTACATACTCCCAACTCCTATCACTTCTACTTTCCATTCCTCATCACACTCCTATCAATCATACATTATCTACATTCCTCACACTCCTATCAAATTATATCATTCCTCACTCCAACTCACTTATACATATCATTCCATCAACTCAATCACTATAACTCTCAATCAACTACATCATTCTCAACACCTCATCAATATAATTCATCAACCAACTCAACAAATCACTAACATCCCACAACTCCTAACAATCCTAACACTCACACACCACTCAAAACAACACCCTAAATACAACATCTCCTCACACTCAACAACTAATCACTCAACCACTCATCACAACCCAAACAACACAACCAACCACACCCACACAAAACCACACCCAAATCAACCACACCCACAACACTCACACACCAACCACCACACACAAACACCACCCACACACACCACCCCACCACCAACAACCACCCAACACCCACAACCACACACCCAAACACACCTACCCCCACCCCACCACCCCACCACCCACTCACCACACAACCCCCAACCTACCCCCCTACCACACACAAACACACACCACCCCTACCACCCCCCCACACCACACAACCCACACTCCCCCCACACACACCACCCTACCTCCCCACCCACCTCACCCACCCTCACTCCCCACACACTCCACCACCCTAACACCCACACCAAACCACCCACCCCCACCCAACACCTCACAACACCCACCCACCACCACCCCAACACAACCACTACCTACCCACCCCACACCCCCAAACTCACACTACCTCCACACCCCCACAACCAACCCTCACCCACCAATCACTCAACACCTACCCCTCCCTCCCCCCCCACCAACACTCACCCTCCCACCCACTCCCAACACTCAAACTCACCTACTCCCCACCAACACTCATCACCCCTACCTCACCCACCACAACACTCACTACCCTCCACCCACCACCCAAACACTCCACACCCCCTACCCTCCACCCCCCACCCAACACTCACAACACACCTCCCTACCCCACCAACAACTCACACCAAACCCTACTCCCACACTCAACACAATCAAACCCTACCCACCCACTCACAAACTCACAACCATCTACCTCCCCCCCCACCCCAACACTCAACAACACCTACCCTCCCACACCAACAACACTACTACACAACCTCCTCCCCCACACCCAAACTCACTCAACTACTCCCCTCAACCAACACCTCACTACACTACCTCCCCCAACACCAAACTCACTCACCCTTACCCTCACCCAACCCAAATCACTCACTTACCCTCCTCACACCCTCAACACTAACAACCTACCCTACCACTCCTCAACTCTAGATCCACCTCTACCCTACCCCCACCATCAACTCTCAACATCCCTACCCTTCCACCAACTCACACCCATCACCTCACCCCATCAACCATCACTCCAACACTTCAACAACTCGCCTCAACACCAACTCCCACAACCTCAACTCATCTACATCACCTGACTCCCGACACCCAACATCACTTGATCCTCACCTCACCCAACCTACTACTCCTCCATCCCGACCCAATCACAACTCATATCCAATCCTCGAACACTCCACAATCAATCTCCTCTCGATCCGACCCAATCAATCTAGATCACACTAGTCCCGACCCCAAACACTTATAGATCATCTCCCAGTACCGACCACAATGACTTCTAGATCGCACTCAAGATACCGCCTCCCAATCACTACTAGATCATCTCCAGTCCGACCTCAATCATACTAGATCTCCACGTCCCGTCCACACATCACTCTAGATCCCTCGTCCCATCCTAGCAATCACTCTCGACCGACCTCCAACCACGACTCAATCTACTCAGACGCATATCCAAGTCCTCGATCCCAGTCACTTCTAGATTGCCTCGAGTCCGACCCCAAATCACTTCTAGATCATCTCCAGTCCCGACCCCACAACACTTTTAGATCATCTCCAGTACCGACCCCAATGACTTCTAGATCGCCTCAAGTCACGGCCCCAATCACTTCTAGATCATCTCCAGTCCCGACCTCAATCATTCTAGATTGCCTCCAGTCACGACCCCAATCACTTCTAGATCGCCTCCGGTCCCGATCCCAATCACTTCTAGATCACCTCCAGTCCCGACCCCAATCACTTCTAGATCATATCCAGTCCCGATCCAGTCCGATTCCTCAGACTCCTCGATCTCGACCCAATCACTTCTAGTCTCTCATCCAGTTCCGACCCCAATCACTTTTAGATCATCTCCAGTACCGACCCCCAATGACTTCTAGATTGCCTCCAGTCACGACCCCAATCACTTCTAGATCGCCTCCGGTCCCGATCCCAATCACTTCTTGAACGCCTCCAGTCCCGACCCCAATCAGTTCTAGATCATATCCAGTCCCGATACCGTCAGTCACTTCTAGATTGCCTCGAGTCCCGACCCCAATCACTTCTAGATCATTTCCAGTCCCGACCCCGATCATTTCTAGATCATCTCCAGTCCCGACCAAATAACTTCTAGATCGCCTCAAGTCACGACCCCAATCACTTCTAGATCATCTCCAGTACCGACCCCAATCATTTCTAGATCATCTCCAGTCCCGACCCCGATCATTTCTAGATCATCTCCAGTCCCGACCAAATAACTTCTAGATCGCCTCAAGTCACGACCCCAATCACTTCTAGATCATCTTCAGTCCCGACCTCAATCACTTCTAGATTGCCAGTCTTGACCCCAATCACTTCTAAATCACCACCAGTCTCGACCCCAATCACTTCTACATCATCTTCAGTCCCGACCACAATCACTTCTACATCATCTCCAGTCCCGACCTCAATCACTTCTAGATCATTTCGAGTCCTGACCCCAATCACTTCTAGATCGCCTCCAGTCACTATCCCAATCACTTCTAGATCGGTTCCAGTCCTGACCCCTATCACTTGTAGATCGCTTCCAGTCCCGACTCCAATCACCTCTAGATCGCCCCCAGTCCCAACTCCAATCACTTCTAGATCACATCCAGTTCCTACCTCAATCTCTTCTAGATCATCTCCAGTCCCGACCTCAATCACTTCTAGATCTTCTCCAGTCCCGACCCCCAACCATTTCTAGATCATCTCCTGTCTCGACCCCAATCACTTCTAGATCGCCTTCAGTCCAGACCCAATCACCTCTAGATTGCCTCCAGTCACGACCCCAATCACTTCAAGAACGCCTCGAGTCCCGACCCAATCACGTCTAGATCATCTCCAGTCCCGACCCCAATCACTTCTAGATCATCTCCAGTCCCGACCCCAATAATTTCTAGATCATCTCCAGTCCCGACCCCAATCACTTCTAGATCATCTCCAGTCTCGACCCCAATGACTTCTAGATCGCCTCAAGTCACGGCCACAATCACTTCTAGATCATCTCCTGTCCCGACCTCAGTCACTTCTAAATTGCCTCCAGTCACGACCCCAATCACTTCTAGATCGCCTTCGGTCCCGATCCCAATCACTTCTAGATCGCCTCCAGTCCCGACCCCAATAACCTTTAGATCATCTCCAGTACCGACCCCAAAGACTTCTAGATCGCCTCAAGTCACGGCCCCAATCACTTCTAGATCATCTCCAGTCCCCGACCTCAATCACTTATAGATTGCCTCCCAGTCACGACCCTAATCACTTCTAGATGGCCTCCGGTCCCGATCCCAATCTCTTCTAGATCGCCTCCAGTCCCAACCCCAATCATTTCTAGATCATATCCAGTCCCGATCCCAGTCACTTCTAGATTGGCTCGAGTCCGACCCCAATCACTTCTAGATCATCTCCAGTCCCGACCCCAGTCACTTTTAGATCATCTCCAGTACCGACCCCAATCATTTCTAGATCATCTCCAGTCCCGACCCCAATCACTTCTAGATCATCTCCAGTCCCGACCCCAATCACTTCTAGATCGGCTCCAGTTCCGACCACAATCACTTCTAGATTGCCAGTCTTGACCCCAATCACTTCTAAATCACCCTCCAGTCCCGACCAAATCACTTCTACATCATCTCCAGTCCCGACCACAATCACTTCTAGATCATCTCCAGTCCAGACCTCAATCACTTTTAGATCATTTCGAGTCCCGACCCCAATCACTTCTAGATCGCCTCCAGTCACGATCCCAATCACTTTTAGATCAACTCCAGTCATGACCCCTATCACTTGTAGATCGCCTCCAGTCCCGACTCCATTCACCTCTAGATCGCCTCCAGTCCCTACCTCAATCTCTTCTAGATCATCTCCAGTCCCGACCTCAATCACTTCTAGATCATCTCCAGTCCAAACCCCAATCACTTCTAGATCGCCTCCAGTGACGACCCCAATCACTTCTAGATCTCCTCCAGTTCTGACCCCTATCACTTCTAGATCGCCTCCAGTCCCGACCTCAATCACTTCTTGATCGCCTCCAGTCCCGACCCCAATCACTTCTAGATCATCTCCAGTCCTGACCCCAATCATTTCTAGATCATCTTCAGTGCCGACCCAAATCTCTTCTAGATCATCTGTCCCGACCCGAATCACTTCTAAATCATCTCCAGTCCCGACCCCAATCACTTCTAGATCATCTCCAGTCCCGACGCCAATCACTTCTAGATCATCTCTAGTCCCGACCCCAATCACTTCTAGATCGTCTCCAGTCCCGACCCCAATCACTTTTAGATCGTCTCTAGTCCCGACCCCAGTCACTTCTAGATCACCTCCAGTCCCGACCCAAATCATTTCTAGATCGCCTGCAGTCCCGACACCAATCACTTCTAAATCACCTCCAGTCCCGACCTCAATCACTTCTAGATCGCCTCCAGTCCCGACCCTAATCACTTACAGATCACCTCTAGTCCCGACCTCAAGCACTTTTAGATCGCCTCCAATCCCGACCCCAATCACTTCTAGATCGTCTCCAGTCCCAACCCCAATCACTTCTAGATCATCTCCAGTCCTGACCCCAATCATTTCTAGATCACCTCCAGTCCCGACCCAAATTTCTTCTAGATCATCTGTCCCGACCCCAATCACTTTTAGATCATCTCCAGTCCCGACCCCAATCACTTCTAGATCGCCTCCAGTCCCGACCCCAATCACTTCTAGATCGTCTCCAGTCCCGATCCCAATCACTTCTAGATCACCTCCAGTTCTGACCCCAATCATTTCTAGATCGCCTCCAGTCCCGACCTCAATCACTTCTAAATCGCCTCCAGTCGCAACCCCAATCACTTCTAGATCATCTCCAGTCTCGACCCAGTCATTTCTAGATCGCCTCCAGTCCCGACCCCAATCATTTCTAGATCGCCTCCAGTCCCGACCCCAATCACTTCTAGATCGCCTCGGGTCGGGACTGGAGATGATCTAGAAGGTCGGGACTGGAGGCGATCTTAAAGTGATTAGTGTCGGGACTGGAGATGATCTAGAGAGTGATTGGGGTCAGGACTGGAGGCGATTTAGAAGTGATTGGGGTCGGGACTGGAGGCGATCTAGAAGTGATTGGGGTCGGGACTGGAGGCGATTTAGAAGTGATTGAGGTCGGGACAGGAGATGATCTAGAAGTGATAGGGGTCGGGACTGGAGGCGATCTAGAATTGATTGGGGTTGGGACTGGAGGCGATTTAGAAATGATTGGGGTCGGGACAGGAGGTGATCTAGAAATGATTGGGGTTGGGACTGGAGGCGATTTAGGAGTGATTGTGGTCGGGACTGCAATCACTTCTAGATCATCTCCAGTCCCAACCCCAATCATTTCTAGATCGCCTCCAGTCACGACCCCAATCACTTCTAAATCGCCTCCAGTCCCGACCACAATCACTTCTAGATCATCTCTAGTCCCGACCTCAATCACTTCTAGATCTTCTCCAGTCCCGACCCCAATCACTTCTAGATCGCCGCCAGTCCCGACCCCAATCACTTCTAGATCGCCTCCAGTCCCAACCCCAATCACTTCCAGATCATCTCCAGTCCCGACCCCCAAACACTTCTAGATCGCCTCCAGTCCCAACCCCTATCATTTCTAGATCGCCTCCAGTCCCGACACAAATCACTTCTAGATCGCCTGCAGTCCCGACCCCAATCACTTCTAAATCGCCTCCAGTCCCAATCCCTATCACTTCTAGATCGCCTCGAGTCCCGATCCCATTCACTTCTAGATCACCTCCAGTCCCGACCACAATCACTTCTAGATCATCTCCAGTCCCGACCCCAATCACTTCTATATCTACCAATCACTTCTAGATCGCTTCCAGTCCCGACCCCTATCACTTCTAGATCGCTTCCAGTCACGACCCCAATCACTTCTAGATCGGCACCAGTCCCAACCACAATCACTTCTAGATCATCTCCAGTCCCGACCCCAATCACTTCTATATATACCAATCACTTCTAGATCGCTTCCAGTCCCGACCCCTATCACTTCTAGATCGCTTCCAGTCACGACCCCAATCACTTCTAGATCGGCACCAGTCCCAACCCGAATCATTGCTAGATCATCTCCAGTCCCGACCCCAATCACTTCCAGATTTTTTACAGTCCCGACCCCAATCATTTCTAGATCATCTCCAGTCCCGACCTCAATCACTTCTAAATCGCCTCAGGTCCCAACCCCTATCACTTCTAGATCGCCTCCAGTCCCGACCCCAATCACTTCTAGATCATCTCCAGTCCCGACCACAATCCCTTCTAGATCATCTCCAGTCCCGACCCCAATCACTTCTAGATCGCCTCCAGTCACGACCCCAATCACTTCTAGATCTCCTCCAGTCCCGACACCAATCACTTCTAGATCGCCTCCAGTCCCGACCCCAATCATTTCTAGATCCCCTCCAGTCACGACCCCAATCATTTCTAGATCATCTCCGGTCCCGACCCCAATCACTTCTAGATCTTCTCCAGTCCTGACCCCAACCATTTCTAGATCATTTCCAGTCCCGACCCCTATCGCTTCTATATCGCTTTCAGTCCCAACCCCAATCATTTTTAGATCATCTCCAGTCCCGACCCCAATCACTTCTAGATCTTCTCCAGTCCCGACCCCAACCATTTCTAGATCATCTCCAGTCCCGACCCCAATCACTTCTAGATCGCCTCTAGTCCCGACCCAATCACTTCTAGATTGTCTCCAGTCACGAACCCAATCACTTCTAGATAGCCTCCGGTCCCGATCCCAATCACTTCTAGATCGCCTCCGGTCCCGACCGCAATCACTTCTAGATCATCTCCAGTCCCGATCCCAGTCACTTCTAGATTGCCTCGAGTCCCGACCCAATCACGTCTAGATCATCTCCAGTCCCGACCCCGATCACTTCTAGATCATCTCCAGTCCCGACCCCAATCACTTCTATATCTACCAATCACTTCTAGATCGCTTCCAGTCCCGACCCCTATCACTTCTAGATCGCTTCCAGTCACGACCCCAATCACTTCTAGATCGGCACCAGTCCCAACCACAATCACTTCTAGATCATCTCCAGTCCCGACCCCAATCACTTCTATATATACCAATCACTTCTAGATCGCTTCCAGTCCCGACCCCTATCACTTCTAGATCGCTTCCAGTCACGACCCCAATCACTTCTAGATCGGCACCAGTCCCAACCCGAATCATTGCTAGATCATCTCCAGTCCCGACCCCAATCACTTCCAGATTTTTTACAGTCCCGACCCCAATCATTTCTAGATCATCTCCAGTCCCGACCTCAATCACTTCTAAATCGCCTCAGGTCCCAACCCCTATCACTTCTAGATCGCCTCCAGTCCCGACCCCAATCACTTCTAGATCATCTCCAGTCCCGACCACAATCCCTTCTAGATCATCTCCAGTCCCGACCCCAATCACTTCTAGATCGCCTCCAGTCACGACCCCAATCACTTCTAGATCTCCTCCAGTCCCGACACCAATCACTTCTAGATCGCCTCCAGTCCCGACCCCAATCACTTCTAGATCCCCTCCAGTCACGACCCCAATCATTTCTAGATCATCTCCGGTCCCGACCCCAATCACTTCTAGATCTTCTCCAGTCCTGACCCCAACCATTTCTAGATCATTTCCAGTCCCGACCCCTATCGCTTCTATATCGCTTTCAGTCCCAACCCCAATCATTTTTAGATCATCTCCAGTCCCGACCCCAATCACTTCTAGATCTTCTCCAGTCCCGACCCCAACCATTTCTAGATCATCTCCAGTCCCGACCCCAATCACTTCTAGATCGCCTCTAGTCCCGACCCAATCACTTCTAGATTGTCTCCAGTCACGAACCCAATCACTTCTAGATAGCCTCCGGTCCCGATCCCAATCACTTCTAGATCGCCTCCGGTCCCGACCGCAATCACTTCTAGATCATCTCCAGTCCCGATCCCAGTCACTTCTAGATTGCCTCGAGTCCCGACCCAATCACGTCTAGATCATCTCCAGTCCCGACCCCGATCACTTCTAGATCATCTCCAGTCCCGACACCAATGACTTCGAGATCGCCTCAAATCACGGCCCCAATCACTTCTAGATCATCTCCAGTCCCGACCTCAATCCCTTCTAGATTGCCTCCAATCACGACCCCAATCACTTCTAGATCGCCTCTGGTCCCGATCCCAATCACTTCTAGATCGCCTCCAGTCCCAACCCCAATCACTTCTAGATCATATCCAGTTCCGATCCCATTCACTTCTAGATTGCCTCGAGTCCCGACCCCAATCACTTCTAGATCATCTCTAGTCCCGACCCCAAACACTTTTAGATCATCTCCAGTACCGACCCCAATGACTTCTAGATCGCATCAAGATACGGCCCCAATCACTTCTAGATCATCTCCAGTCCCGACCTCAATCATTTCTAGATTGCCTCCAGTCACGACCCCAATCACTTCTAGATCGCCTCCGGTCCCGATCCCAATCACTTCTAGATCGCCTCCAGTCACGACCCCAATCACTTCTAGAGCATATCCAGTCCCGATCCCAGTCACTACTAGATTGCCTCGAGTCCCGACCCTAATCACTTCTAGATCATCTCCAGTCCCGACCCCAAACACTTTTAGATCATCTCCAGTACCGACCCCAATGACTTCTAGATCGCCTCAAGTCACGGCCCCAATCACTTCTAGATCATCTCCAGTCCCGACCTCAATCATTTCTAGATTGCCTCCAGTCACGACCTCAATCACTTCTAGATCGCCTCCGGTCCCGATCCCAATCACTTCTAGATCACCTCCAGTCCCGACCCCAATCACTTCTAGATCATATCCAGTCCCGATCCCAGTCACTTCTTGATTGCCTCGAGTCCCGACCCCAATCACTTCTAGATCATCTCCTGTTCCGACCCCAATCACTTTTAGATCATCTCCAGTACCGACCCCAATGACTTCTAGATTGCCTCCAGTCACGACCCCAATCACTTCTAGATCGCCTCCGGTCCCGATCCCAATCACTTCTTGAACGCCTCCAGTCCCGACCCCAATCAGTTCTAGATCATATCCAGTCCCGATACCAGTCACTTCTAGATTGCCTCGAGTCCCGACCCCAATCACTTCTAGATCATTTCCAGTCCCGACCCCGATCATTTCTAGATCATCTCCAGTCCCGACCAAATAACTTCTAGATCGCCTCAAGTCACGACCCCAATCACTTCTAGATCATCTCCAGTACCGACCCCAATCATTTCTAGATCATCTCCAGTCCCGACCCCGATCATTTCTAGATCATCTCCAGTCCCGACCAAATAACTTCTAGATCGCCTCAAGTCACGACCCCAATCACTTCTAGATCATCTTCAGTCCCGACCTCAATCACTTCTAGATTGCCAGTCTTGACCCCAATCACTTCTAAATCACCACCAGTCCCGACCCCAATCACTTCTACATCATCTTCAGTCCCGACCACAATCACTTCTACATCATCTCCAGTCCCGACCTAAATCACTTCTAGATCATTTCGAGTCCCGACCCCAATCACTTCTAGATCGCCTCCAGTCACTATCCCAATCACTTCTAGATCGGTTCCAGTCCTGACCCCTATCACTTGTAGATCGCTTCCAGTCCCGACTCCAATCACCTCTAGATCGCCCCCAGTCCCAACTCCAATCACTTCTAGATCACATCCAGTTCCTACCTCAATCTCTTCTAGATCATCTCCAGTCCCGACCTCAATCACTTCTAGATCTTCTCCAGTCCCGACCCCAACCATTTCTAGATCATCTCCTGTCCCGACCCCAATCACTTCTAGATCATATCCAGTCCCGATCCCAGTCACATTTAGATCATCTCCAGTACCGACCCCAATCATTTCTAGATCATCTCCAGTCCCGACCCCAATCACTTCTAGATCATCTCCAGTCCCGACCCCAATCACTTCTAGATCGGCTCCAGTTCCGACCACAATCACTTCTAGATTGCCAGTCTTGACCCCAATCACTTCTAAATCACCTCCAGTCCCGACCAAATCACTTCTACATCATCTCCAGTCCCGACCACAATCACTTCTAGATCATCTCCAGTCCAGACCTCAATCACTTTTAGATCATTTCGAGTCCCGACCCCAATCACTTCTAGATCGCCTCCAGTCACGATCCCAATCACTTCTAGATCAACTCCAGTCATGACCCCTATCACTTGTAGATCGCCTCCAGTCCCGACTCCATTCACCTCTAGATCGCCTCCAGTCCCTACCTCAGTCTCTTCTAGATCATCTCCAGTCCCGACCTCAATCACTTCTAGATCATCTCCAGTCCAAACCCCAATCACTTCTAGATCGCCTCCAGTGACGACCCCAATCACTTCTAGATCTCCTCCAGTTCTGACCCCTATCACTTCTAGATCGCCTCCAGTCCCGACCTCAATCACTTCTAGATCGCCTCCAGTCCCGACCCCAATCACTTCTAGATCATCTCCAGTCCTGACCCAAATCATTTCTAGATCACCTCCAGTCCCGACCCAAATCTCTTCTAGATCATCTGTCCCGACCCGAATCACTTCTAAATCATCTCCAGCCCCGACCCCAATCACTTCTAGATCATCTCCAGTCCCGACGCCAATCACTTCTAGATCATCTCTAGTCCCGACCCCAATCACTTCTAGATCGTCTCCAGTCCCGACCCCAATCACTTCTAGATCGTCTCTAGTCCCGACCCCAGTCACTTCTAGATCACCTCCAGTCCCGACCCAAATCATTTCTAGATCGCCTGCAGTCCCGACACCAATCACTTCTAAATCACCTCCAGTCCCGACCTCAATCACTTCTAGATCGCCTCCAGTCCCGACCCTAATCACTTACAGATCACCTCTAGTCCCGACCTCAAGCACTTTTAGATCGCCTCCAATCCCGACCCCAATCACTTCTAGATCGTCTCCAGTCCCAACCCAAATCACTTCTAGATCATCTCCAGTCCTGACCCCAATCATTTCTAGATCACCTCCAGTCCCGACCCAAATTTCTTCTAGATCATCTGTCCCGACCCCAATCACTTTTAGATCATCTCCAGTCCCGACCCCAATCACTTCTAGATCGCCTCCAGTCCCGACCCCAATCACTTCTAGATCGTCTCCAGTCCCGATCCCAATCACTTCTAGATCACCTCCAGTTCTGACCCCAATCATTTCTAGATCGCCTCCAGTCCCGACCCCAATCACTTCTAAATCGCCTCCAGTCGCAACCCCAATCACTTCTAGATCATCTCCAGTCTCGACCCAGTCATTTCTAGATCGCCTCCAGTCCCGACCCCAATCATTTCTAGATCGCCTCCAGTCCCGACCCCAATCACTTCTAAATCGCCTCGGGTCGGGACTGGAGATGATCTAGAAGGTCGGGACTGGAGGCGATCTAAAAGTAATTAGTGTCGGGACTGGAGATGATCTAGAGAGTGATTGGGGTCAGCACTGGAGGCGATTTAGAAGTGATTGGGGTCGGGACTGGAGGCGATCTAGAAGTGATTGGGGTCGGGACTGGAGGCGATTTAGAAGTGATTGAGGTCGGGACAGGAGATGATCTAGAAGTGATAGGGGTCGGGACTGGAGGCGATCTAGAAGTGATTGGGGTTGGGACTGGAGGCGATTTAGAAATGATTGGGGTCGGGACAGGAGGTGATCTAGAAATGATTGGGGTTGGGACTGGAGGCGATTTAGGAGTGATTGTGGTCTGGACTGCAATCACTTCTAGATCATCTCCAGTCCCAACCCCAATCATTTCTAGATCGCCTCCAGTCACGACCCCAATCACTTCTAAATCGCCTCCAGTCCCGACCACAATCACTTCTAGATCATCTCTAGTCCCGACCTCAATCACTTCTAGATCTTCTCCAGTCCCGACCCCAATCACTTCTAGATCGCCGCCAGTCCCGACCCCAATCACTTCTAGATCGCCTCCAGTCCCGACCCCAATCACTTCTAGATCGCCTCCAGTCCCTTTAAAGACTTGAGAACCATTAAGCCACAGATATGTGTAGATGCTGCGTAGCTTCCTGACACTAAGTAGACATTAAAGAATATTTCATCGGTATCTGGTGAAGATAGGAATTCCAACACGAGGTATAATTGTTTTTATCAGAACCGAGGTTCCGATTAAAACTGTTATACCGAGGGTTGGAATTTCTCTATCTAAACTGGATACTCATGCTTGTTTCGTTTTCTTGCATACCATTTAAATTCTGCGCGTTGACATAGCCAACTAGTAACATTGTGCATGTTTATTTACACAATGATGACATGCAACTGTCATTGTTGATACCATCGTCAGAACCCACGTTTGATTGATTATGTTATCACTCCATTCATCGATTCATCAATGAATGAATGGGGTGATAACGTTATCGATCAAACATGGGTTCCGACGATGTGTTAATACCAGCGCGCGAGTTTTATCTTCCCCTATGTTTAAGATCGGGCATTCTTGCATACCGGATAAGGCTATCCACGTTTTACATGGGGGATGGAAAGCCTTATCTTTATGGGTAAAGATAAAAGTCACGCACGCACCAACATCTAGTATGCTGGAAAACATTCAAAACGTTAGTAGCTGGCAGCATCAACGCACAACATGTCTCTGATATGCAAGAAAAAGAATCTATCATGGGTATTCGGTTCAGATAGGGAATTATAACCCTCGGTATAAGTGTTTTAATCGGAACCTCGGTAGAGCCTCGGGTTGGAATTCCTTATCCTCACCGGATACCCATGAAAGGTTCTTTATTCCATCACCCATGCAAAACGCGGATAAGCGTATCCCGTATCATGCAAGCATACTACTCCTCTGAAACTAATAAATGGATTTTCGTGAAACTTTACAGAAATGTTGCCCATGAGGTCTAGTTGATCCCAGCAAAAATTAATGTTGATTTGAAATCCAAGATGACCGCCAAATCTAAAAATGAATTTTTAAAAAACAAGCAAAATTTCAGGTCGGCCGGAAATTCAAAATGGCCGCCATGGCTAAAAATAGATTTTCAAAATACAAGTTCGTAGCGACTACTTCTTGAAAACTATAAGTGATATTGATATGGGACTTTTTCTAAAATGATCAGCATGACATGATGTTGGTCCTTGTCGAAAATCGTTTGATTTGACGTAAAACGGCCAGCGGCCATATTTGTTTACATAGAGTTACTTAGTAAAAACTTGTAGCGACTACTCCTCTGAAACTACTCGACGGATTTCCATGAAACTTCACAGGAATGTTGCTCTTGATGTCTAAATGATCCTAGCAACATTTCAGGTTGGTCGGAAATTCAAGATGGCCGCCACAGCTAAAAATAGATTTTCAAAAAACAAGTTTGTAGCGAGTACTTCTTGAAAACTATAAGTGATATTGATATGGGACTTTTTCTAAAATGATCAGTATGGAATGATGTTGATCGTTGTCAAAGATTATTTTGATGCGACGTTAAACATGGTCGCCAGCGGCAATCTTTGTTGACATAGAGTTATATAATAAAAACTTGCAGCGACTACTCCTCTGAAACTACTGGACGGATTTTCATGAAAATTCACAGGTATGTTGCTCTTGATGTCATATTGACCCTAGCAAAATTTCGGGGCACCCGGAAATTCAAGATGGCCGCCATGGCTAAAAATACATTTTCAAAAAACAAATCATAGCGACAACTATACTTGAAAACTATAAGCGATATTGATATGCGTCTTTTCTTAAAATGATCAGTATGACATGATGTTGATCCTTGTCGACAATTATTTTGATTTGACGTTAGACATGGCTGCCAGCGGCCATCGTTTACATAGAGTTATATAATGAAAACTTGTAGCGACTACTCCTCTGAAACTACTTGACGGATTTCCATGAAACTTCAAACAAATGTTGCCCTTGATGTATAATTGATCCTAGCAAAATTTCAGGTCGGCCGGAAATTCAAGATGGCCGCCACGGCTGAAAATAGATTTTCAAAATACAAGTTCGTAGCGACTACTTCTTGAAAACTATAAGTGATAATGATATGGGACTTTTTCTAAAATGATCAGTATGACATGATATTGGTCCTTGTCGAAAATCGTGTTGATTAGATGTAAAACATGGCTGTCAGCGGCCATCTTTGTTTACATAGTGTTATTTAGTAAAAACTTGTAGCGACTACTCCTCTGTCACTACTGGACGGATTTTCATGAAACTTCACACAAATGTTGCTCTTGATGTATAATTGAACCTAGCAAAATTTCAGGTCGGCCGGAAATTCAAGATGGCCGCCACGGCTGAAAATAGATTTTCAAAATACAAGTTCGTAGCGACTACTTCTTGAAAACTATAAGTGATAATGATATGGGACTTTTTCTAAAATGATCAGTATGACATGATATTGGTCCTTGTCGAAAATCGTGTTAATTAGATGTAAAACATGGCTGTCAGCGGCCATCTTTGTTTACATAGTTTTATTTAGTAAAAACTTGTAGCGACTACTCCTCTGTCACTACTGGACGGATTTTCATGAAACTTCACACAAATGTTGCTCTTGATGTATAATTGAACCTAGCAAAATTGCAGGTCGGCCGGAAATTCAAAATGGCCGCCATGGCTAAAAATAGATTTTCAAAATACAAGTTCGTAGCGACTACTTCTTGAAAACTATAAGTGATAATGATATGGGACTTTTTCTAAAATGATCAGTATGACATGATGTTGATCCTTATCAAAAATTATTTTGATTGGACGTTAAACAT
Organism: Cyrtodaria siliqua; assembly: GCA_037043455.1. Lineage (NCBI taxonomy): Eukaryota > Metazoa > Mollusca > Bivalvia > Adapedonta > Hiatellidae > Cyrtodaria > Cyrtodaria siliqua. The sequence continues at coordinate 20,376 of JAWPHD010004196.1, forward strand.
GGTCGCTTGCGGCCATCTTTGTTTACATAGAGTTATATAATGAAAACTTGTAGCGACTACTCCTCTGAAACTACTTGACGGATTTTCATGAAACTTCACAGGAATGCTGATATAGCTTTCAAAAACCTATCAGTAGAGCTTCAAGGTCATTGACCTCTTGTTACTATATAACTTTAGTGGCAGCCATGTTCCATGTCAAGTCAAAATGATTTTCGACAAGGACCTATATGATGTATTGCTGACCATTTCAGAATAACATCCCATATCAATATCACTTATAGTTTTCAAGAAGTAGTCGCTACACACTTGTTTTTGTTTAATATATTTTAAGCCGTGGTGGCCATCTTGAATTTCCGCCTGACCTGAAATGTTGCTAGGATCAACTAGACATCAAGAGCAACATTCCTGTAAAGTTTCATGAAAACCATCAAGTACTTTCAGAGGAATAGTCGTTACAATTTTTTATTATATAACTTTATGTAAACAAAGATGGCCACTGGCAGCCATATTTAACTCTGAATCAAAATGATTTTCGACAAGGACCAACATCATGTCATGCTGATCATTTTAGAAAAAGTCCCATATCAATATCACTTATAGTTTTCAAGAGGTAATCGCTACAGATTTGTTTTTTAAAAATATATTTTTAGCTTTGGTGGCCATCTTGAATTTCACATCAACGTGAATTTTAGCTAGGATCAACTAGACATCATGGACAACATTTCTGTAAAGTTCCATAAAAATCTATCCAGTGGTTTAGTAGAGCTAATAAGAGGGCCAAGATGGCCCTAAATCGATCACCTGAGTACTGGCACATTATCAAACTTCTTCGAAATCTTATGGTCATATACAATATGTGCAAGTTTGGTTAAGATTGTTCAAGAAATGTGGCCTCTGTTGTGTATAACAACATTGATATAAAGACACTGACAAAGTTTGGTAAATATCAAATACAAAATGAAGGTGCTAGAGTGTAACACCTTGGGCAGGGCAAATTTCGTAATTTTAAAATTACCTCCCTTTTCATTGAAATGAAAATGATTTTCGATAACCCTATACAAGTATGTTCCTAACAAAGTATTTGCTTTATTTTTATCAGAAACATTGTTTACAATTAAATTACTTTGTAGAATTATTTATAAGTGTCACATATATGTCACTTTATCATTGACACCAAACATACACGGCTTCGTATCTCGTCTATGGTATTGAAATACATGTTATGTACTGAATTAAATTTTGTTCAGTGTATGCTGTTTTTCATTATGATAAATGGTAATTAATAAATAATGTTTTGAAGAAGACCCAGTAGCTCAGTCAGCCTCAGTTGATAGAACGCCTGTCTATACTCAGTCAGAAGGTCATATCAGTCAGCCTCAGTGGATAGAACGCCTGTCTATACTCAGTCAGAAGGTCATCTCAGTCAGCCTCACCTGATAGAACACCGGTCTATAATCAGTCAGAAGGTCATCTCAGTCAGCCTTAGTGGATAGAACGCCTGTCTATACTCAGTCAGAAGGTCATCTCAGTCAGCCTCAGTGGATAGAACGCCTGTCTACACTCAGTCAGAAGGTCATCTCAGTCAGCCTCAGTGGATAGAACGCCTGTCTACACTCAGTCAGAAGGTCATCTCATGTCTACACTCAGTCAGAAGGTCATCTCAGTCAGCCTCAGTGGATAGAACGCCTGTCTACACTCAGTCAGAAGGTCATCTCAGTCAGCCTCAAACGCCTGTCTATACACAGTCAGAAGTTCATCTCAGTCAGCCTCACAGTAGGAACGCCACGGACCTATAACATATCAGTTCTGTTCGCATTTTAACTCCGCGAACATGGACTATTTCTTTGTATTTTACGGACTATTTTACGAATTTTCAACTAAAACAGACGCCATTTTTTTACACCCGAAATTGGGCGCGCTACGTCGGCGAGCACTACGGGTACCTATGGAGTCTAACAACACGCGTACAGTGTTTCATACCGTAGATTATGTAAAAACTAATACCTTACCGGACGAAATAACGTCCCATTATGTGTCAACACGATGCAGTGTTGGTGACTGACAGGTCACCGTGACATAACTTGACACGTGAAATTGACATGTTGTTGCAAATTGGATTTGGGATTATTGTCTGCTGCTGGAGGTCCATGATCAAGGTATTTGCTTTGTCATTAAAATGTGTTTGTTAATAAACAGTACACACCCCTTTTAGATCGTGCATATTTAGACATTGGCCAAATACAGTGCCTAAAAAAGTAGTGTATAGTGTATAATAGAAAGTTCATAATCGTGTACTCCGATCTTTCCAGTAACTGGATGTACTGTAAACTGTAGAACGTTTCGTGGAATAAAACAATTGCTAGTAGAAATGCTATCAATGTCTCCCGCACCCCGCCCCCACCCAAGTACGGTAGATGGGTGTGTGGGGGTAGATGGAGCTTGCATACCGAAAACAAGGAGGGGGTAAGAAAACTAGAAACCCCCTCCACCCCCACCCCTCAGATGCATGAATGTAAATAGTTAGCGTTGTCTCTATATCGTTATGTTATCCCCATTTTCTCGCACGTTCGTGAATACATAACCCGATACAACTACCATTGAAACAATGTAATCTGCCATAGACATTTGACTGAAATCGGTCAGATTCATATTTATGTACAGTAAAGTTTTGAGGCAAGGAAGTGATTTTGAATTTACATTTATTTACATTCTGTTGCGAAAAAAACAACGCAATTTCGAGAAAGTACATTTCACTTAAAAGCCTTTAAGGTGGTGTAGCTACTACGCTTGCCTCCAGTGTGTCTCAAAAGAAATGACTATTCCATGGGCTGGAAATATGCTGTGAAAGTGGAACAATGTTTTTAATGGATCTCCAGTTGGGCTACATTATATTTTACATGTATAATGAATGATGAGAGATGTTTTTATTACATTAACAGTGTTATTGAGCATAAGTAGTATTCATGCTTTATTCAATTTAGTTATTTTATCTTTTCTTTTTTAAATATGTTACATTATGTATAACAAAGGATAAACTATGTCTGTTTGATCATTGACATTGGATTGATGTTGTTTTCAGAGAGGTCTCAAATGTGAATCGTGCCCTTGAGCAGCTCTAAGTGAATTGATACTGACGACTTCAGAATGTCAAGCCGTATTAAATGCCATTGGATCATATGGAGGTAAGAGCCTTTTTAAAAATTGTTTGCACTTGTGTAGTTCTTTAAATGGAGCTTGTGTTATGCTTGCACGGTGCTGTTCAAAGTTAGAGTAAACAAATTCAGTGATAGTGCAGCGTGATTGTCATATGAGCTCGTGTAAACTACATGTACTGGATACACGCGAAAACAAGTTGTGTTAAAGGGACACTAGGCAGTCTTTATTTGTTTAAAACTTCTGGAGTTCGGTTAATTTTTCTGCATAGTTTGCATTTGTGCATCATTAATATTATTTATTAGAATAGTTCAGAAGAAAGTGTTTTACACATTACTTACTGTTGATAATAGTGCACCTATAATAATTTATTTAACTTTTAATGCAAGCAGGTTTAAATTTAACATGTTACCAGGTTAACAAATGGAGATGCTAATGTTAAAGCTTGATAAATACTTCAAGATTGCCGTGTGTCCCTTTAACATCATCTAATTGGTCTATGTGATGGGTCCTCAATTTATTAAAGGACACAGAGCAAATTTCCAATCTTGTGTCTGTTTTACACATTTTCACATCAGACCAGACCACACATCTACAAAAGTGTCTTCTCAACTGCCCTATTTAATCATGTTTTATTTCTAAAATTAGCGGCATCACCAGGTTTTGAGAGAGAAAATAAATAGTTGTATATTAATGTTTTCTCCCCATGTAAAATGACCTTACTAAGTCATTAAAGTAAAATATCCTATGAACAAAACGTGTAAAATTTAACAATTTTAGATTTTTGGCCAGACTTGTATTTTATTCCCCTTCTAGTAAAAATGGCTTATAGAACATTGCACCCTCTGTCAGATTTAACTTTCCTTATAATAGATTCTTGCTGTACTGTTGGGTGAAACATACATTAAAATGGTTCTATAATCATGTCAGTTCAATCATATACTCGTATGATACACAATATAATATGTATTGACCCTTTACTTGATGTGCCATTTACTCAGTTTTTGTCAAGGGACGTTATAGCATATCGGCTTTGAATCCAGTGAACACGGATTCAATTCTTACTCACGCCACTGGGTTACTTCGATGTGTCCTGCTAGCCTCGTTCGTCTGATGGGAACGTTAACCGGGTGGTCCTGTGTATCGGAGTCTGTCGTCCCTCCAAGCACGTTAAAGAACCATAGGTATCTAATCGGTAGTAAGCGTAGGGCAGGGTTCCTGGATGCCTATGTATCTTTCCTCCTCTCTTTCGGGCGGTTCGAAATAACCTAAACAACGTGTTGATGAGGCGTTAAACAATAATTAAATTCTAAACTGTCCCATTCCCCTAAATATGCCCTAGATCCCTCTCGCAACACCTGATTCAAATTGAATACTCTGCTCGACTTATATTAACTTTTTATTCTATGTCTTTCTTTTATTTCAGTCTGCACGTCATGTGGAAGAAGACTCCATGTACACCACTGGCCAGAGTCAATGCTGAAGTTTATGTTCGCTCAATTATTTGCTTAATAAAGTATACATATGAACTAAAATATTGTCTTTATAATTATGTCTTCCACCACAAAGTGGTAGGTGAGACAGATTAGATTTGGCCTTTCCGTTCGTCTGTCACAAATCTTGTCTGCGCTACTTGTTGGATTTTGACGAAACTTTGTACAAACTCTTTATTACTTTCTCTGAAGCTAATTTCATAAAACTTCATACTTTAAATACCTTTGGTGAAATGATAATCCCTGTTTATTTTGAAGTCAGTAGTTGAAAGGTCCGTTACCATGACCGGAAAATGAAAAGTATTGCCCACACAGTTTTTCCTCTTACCTAAAGCAAATTTCATGAAACTTCATTGTTGGACAGTGGAAAGAGGATGATCGTTTGATTTTTAGTTAAAAGATCAAGTTCCCTGCAGACATCCACTATCCAAGGATAAGCATATGTTACAACACACATGTTATAATATTAATGGTATAATATATGAATATTTTCTTGCACAATGTTGAATCCAGTAAAACAAGTGGTTTTGTTCACCGATACTGTCGCCTGTGAACCAAACCACTTGTTGTTAAATTACAGGATTCAACAGTGTGTAAGACATATTCCGATCATCCATTTTTTTTAAAATCATAAATTAAAAAATATATATATTAAAACAAACAAAACATGCTATTTGATGAAAACAGACGTATTCAAATTTTCAAAATAGCAATATTCGCAGAATATAGTAGATTTCAACTGCTGAAAACAAACATGTATTTTTTTTCCAGGAAATAATACTTCTATGAATATAGTATATATGTTCAGGGAAATGTTTAATATGTCTGTTTTCAAATACTACAAATCGTAACGCACCGCACATGTATATTCAGTATTTACTTTCAATATAGTAGTGAGTATGACTGCGTTCTGGGACCATATAAATATAAAAGAATAAAATATATAAAATAAATATATATATATATAACAATATATGCCCTATAAATATAAACGACCCGCACTTTTTGGATTCACGCGTACAGTGTTTCACACCACCACAAATCTGGCAAGTGCTCCATTGACACAATGTCATGTCCACGTTTATGTTATGAAATCTTCGAGTCTACACATAATCATGTTTGTTACCGACAGTAGCATGTATGTTACTCGTCAGTCATTTATTTACTTGTTTAAAGGGACACATGCCAATCTTGCTTTCTTTAAAACTCGAGTCGCCCCCTCAGTTTTAAACGAACAGTTAAAAGAATATACTTCTTTCTGCCTGTTAAACTTATATTAGTTTATCGATATACCGTTGCAACATTGTTTGTTAAAATAAATTGGCCACTCTGACATAAACCCAAAGCATGTATAGATAAAAAATTTAGTGTAAAATACATGAACACATACATTTTAAATATATGTGTTTACATAACGAAATTATTTAATTGTTTCTGTAGCCGGTCGTCTTTCCTTAATATGAATGTTGCCGTCTTTGGGTCGGACGGTCCTGTTACTTAATTAGTACTTCTCTCCGTTTATTGAAATTCTACATATATACAGAGGAGAGATGTATCTATATGATTTTGTTATTATGCTCGCTTCTAAAATGACGAAATAAATCGATTTGAATAAAAGGCGCATTCTCAGCAATACACAACGTATTGTGTGTACGGGTTGGAGGGGGGAAACCCACGGGGTTGGAGGGATACTACCGTAATGTTGCTCTCATAAATACTGTTAACATACTACATCAATAATATAACAACTACTGAACAATGCTGAAATCGATTTATCTTTATAAATGAATTCATAATTCCACAATTTTATTCCGTGCGAAGATCGATTTGGAACGTCGATTCGGCGTATTTAAACGATTACGGTGTACTTTGTTAATTTTCGGGGGAAAAAAGTATTGCCTCCGATTTTTTTTATATTTTACATATCTACAGAGGAAAGATGTATTTACGCGTACATGCTTTTGTTTTTTTCTCTCGCTTCTAAAATGATGAAATAAATCAAATTTGATTAAAACTGCGCATTAGCAGCCTAATCAATACGGTATGGAGGGTGGTCGGGGTGGAATGAGGGGCGGGGCTGCAGGGATACTACCGTAATGGTGTCCTTGAGAAAAACGGTGAACATTCTACTCTAATAATTTATTAAATACAGAACAATGTTGAAATCAATATATCTCTTAAAAAGGATTTCACAATTTCATGGTTTTATATCCCGCGTGTACATTAACTTCGAAAGGCGATTGTTCATATTTTAGCGAACACGGTGTACTTTGTTAATTTTGGGGAAAAAAAAAGTACTTTTTTCTGATTGACTTTAAATTTTGGGGTTTAATAGTAGACATGTCAATGAACACTTTCGTGAAAAAAAATTCATTCTCGCTGTTAAAACTTATTTTTTTTGCATTTTTTTCGGATTCAGAAAATTAGCACTGCAACATATATTTTCACAATCCTCATTTCCTTTCCCGACGTACCGTTACAATTTTGTTTGTTAAAACCTATTCTGAGCACTCCGGCATAAACCAAAAGCATGTATAGATCAGAAATTTAATCTGGAATGCATGGATACATACATTTGAAATATATGTATTGAAATAATGGAATTATTTCATTTATTGTGTACCCGGTCGCGTCTGTAAATGTATATGCATTATGCCGTCTTTGAGTCCGTGGGTCTTGTTAGTTAATTTTGGGGAAAAAAAAGTACTTGTCTCCGATTTCATTAAAAATTTGCATATGGACAGAGGAAAGATTTATCTACGCGTACATGCATTTGTTTTTATTCTCGCTTCTAAAATGACAAAATAAATCGATTTTGATTTAAAAGCGCATTTTTGGCAATTTAAACCTTAAAGCAACCTAAATTCATCCCTTTGAAAAATACCTTTAACTATTAATGGGAATTACACGAAGTGTACACCAATTCTGTTCGACCAATGTAGTTTGTGAATATTATTACTTTAACAACGATCTGTGATGGTGTTTTGTTATAATCACAGTTTATAAATAAGAGGTGAAGAAATCTGACCAGTGACAATTTTCCCGATAATGTCATTTTGTTATCGATTTTATCACGTGACCTTGTTTGATAAATATTCATACGCCATAGGGCTGGCGTTCCTACTGTCAGTTGATAGAACACCGGTCTATACTCTGTCAGTAGGTCATCTCAGTCAGCCTCAGTGGATAGAACACCGGTCTATAATCTGTCAGAAGGTCATGTGTTTGAGTTTCCAGAGACCTTTTTCTGGAAAATTATAAAGCTAACAATTATAAATTATAAAGCTACCTTTGTGCAGATACGATGTGCATTATTCCATGTCTATATGGTAACTGATGTCCTAAATTTGATTGCTTCAATTCCCAAATTCGCCATGAGCTGGTGAACATGAAATTACAACTAAACGCCTTTGCAGACCACTGTAAATCCCACACGAGACGACGAGACGTCTCCCCCCTGAAAATTGCCATATTAAGCCTTGTGAACACTCTAGCACCTTCATTTATTATTTGATCTTTACCAAACTTGCACAGAATATTAATACTAATGAAAGTTTGGACAAGTTCGAAAACCAGCTAGATTGGGTCAGTAACACCAGAGTAATGGCCCTTGTTTTCTTCTGAAAAATGTCATATTAAGACTTGTGAACACCCTACCACCTTCATTTATTATTTATCTTTACCAAACTTGCACAGATTGTTAATATCAATGAAAGCTCAAATTCGAAAACCAGCCAAATCGGATCAGTAACACCGGATTATTTTCTGAAAAATGCCATTTTCTGCCTAGTGAACAACACTCTAGCACCTTAATTTATTATTTGATCTTTACCAAACTTACTTAGATTGTTAATATCAATGTTAGCTCAGACAAGTCTGAAAACCAGCCATCATCGCTGTGTTCTGGTTGAATGAGTTGTGGCCTAATATACACAAACTTTATCCAGACAATTTTTCCTGAACCCCTGGCTGGATTTCAGTGAAACTTGCCAGGAATGATCAGTACCAAGCCTAGTTGCGCATGTGTTGTTGTGTTCCCCATCAAAGACCCCATATAGCCAGTAGAGCAATACAGGCCCTCTTGTTTTAATTGTTTTATAAAAAGGGACTTAACTCTGTATTAAATAGTTGATCAGGAAGCACTGTAACGTTTCATGACCATAGGTCAATATGTTGCCAAGTTACCAGCTACGTTAGGTTGCATGTTTAAGTTTTATTAAAACGTGCGTAACTTTTCCAAAATGAAATTAACTTATTGTAATCTCATTGAATAACTGGTAAGGAAGAACTAGGTTAGGTTGCACATTTAAGTTTTGAAAAGGGGCATAACTCTTCCAAAAAGGAATTCAGAGTTATTAGACATGACATTGAAAGGAAGAACTGTAAACAGATTCATGACCATAAGTTGGTTGCATGTTAAAGCTTTACGAAAATCAGGATTAGTGGACATGTCAGTGACATTAGAAAGAGCTGTATAAAGTTTCATGACCATAGGTCAATATTTGGCAAAGTTATGAGCTAGGTTTAGGTTTTATGAAAAGGGGCATAACTCTGCCAAAATGAAAGTCAGAATTATTGGATACGTGTAATGATTTTCTTTTCATGAAGGTGTGTTTGAAGTTTCAATGAAATGCAATGAAACTATACATAGATGTTAAGCATCATTAAAAGTCTTATCTCGCGCAAGAGCAGCATCGTTTGAATCATATCTCGTGCAATTTAACTCTTATGAACTGTTATATATATCACGTCATAGGTGTGTTATGTGATAAAAAGAACCTTGCATTCACAAGTGTGTATTATTGAGTTTAATAAACTCATTAGACTAAAAGATAGGATACGAGGCTCTGTCGAGTTTTATTCAACTTGTTTATAAAATCAATAATTTCACAAAATTCCTTGCATAAATGGGCTTACATGCATTAAACATCAACAACACATAGCCTGGAAAACACTTCAGAACTCGAGCCAGATTATCATTCAAATATTTTATTCATTTATAAAACAGGTGACAACATTTAAACATGATTTCAATTCAGTAAGACATAAATACACAGACATCACTTGATAAAGACGTAAAATTTATGAAAAACAAATCCATGTATGATATAGCGCAAGTGATGAAAAACAAAAACGTACTATATGTGACATGATGATTTAGCACAAGGTGATTTAGCACGAGACGATATTATACCCGAATAAAAATATCCAAAATACCAAGATATTTAATATAAATAGGAAGTTAAAAATCAACTGGAATACATTGGTTTACTAACAAGACTTAAAAAGTATACTACATTAGACACTATCTTGGGCAACTTTTTTTAGAAAACACCAAAGATTGAGCGACATACTGGTGTGAATTTCATACAGATCTATTTTTTTCTAGTTCCAAGATGTTTGAGGTTTGTATTCCCTTCAACATTCTGGGGTTTCGGTCTTAAAACAACTAAACTGTCCCAAAACACTGTTTTCATATAATTATGGGGGAAAAAAGTAAACAGAACGCAGTTTGAAATGAAAGTTCAAATATGCAATTTAAGCACCTCAGAGTTCACTTGGTTGTTAATACCAAAACAATGTAGTAAACTGCAAATATGACCTTGAACTTTTTTCTTTTTTTAATGAATGTACTCAAGGTCGATCACTGACCTTGAGGTGAGAAACAACCATGAACTGATATTAGTAACAGCGACCTTGACCTTGAACTCATGACCTTATGTCAAGGTCAAATGATAATTAAAGCCCTGATGATAGTGACCTGGTTTAACAACGGAAACTTAGGCACAGCTTTTAACATAAAATAAATGTTGAGCATTGAGAAAACAAATGGACATAATTGAAACCACATCTCTGCTGTTTTTACCCCAAAATCTTACGATTTTTAATAACTTATGATTGAAGTTACGTGTCACTGCGGCTGAGTTATAATTCGATGGTCTGTGTTTTTTACATATTGTTTCATAGAGACAAGTTTGTCTCCACCTAATGGGGGCAAAGGTGTCATTAGGGAGATAAGTCTGGGAGCAGAGGTTAGGTTGACAAGTCAAACAATAATGCAAACTTGTATCAAGACCCCGACTTACTTTCATAAACTTTATTTTGGTAAAACAAACATGACGTGCTACAAGAAAAAAGTTAAGGACAGACATTTTTTACAAAAAAAATTCAAAAAATTAATGTAAAAAATGGGATGACCCAAGATGCTCCCAATTATGTCCTCGTGTTCTCACCAACGTCAAACTAGTCGAGGTATCGTGATCAGCTGCCTTGAACACAGATTGACAATGAATGAACAGGAGGAAAACATGCATGGATTAACGACAACAAGAACAACACAGATGGATGATGGATTTAAGGAAGACAAATGGATGGACAGAAGATTGAAAACATGAATCAAGGAAACCACATGAAATAGATCTGATTTTCATTAAATTACGGTGTTATTCCTCCTCACTTGTTTTCACAGCTGTCAATTCAAGGTAGCTCACATTACGTATCAACACCCTGGTGTGATAACTCATATTTTGCCAGGTCAAGCCATATTTTGCCAGGTCAAGCCATATTTGCCAGGTCAAGCCATATTTTGCCAGGTCAAGCCATATTTGCCAGGTCGAGCCATATTTGCCAGGTCAAGCCATATTTGCTAGGTCAAGCCACACTTGGCAGGTTAATTTAACCAAAATAACATCGACACTAATTGAGATGTCAAGATAAGACACTCCCGGTCGTAATTACACCACCGTATCGATATTGCGATTAGTAACAGTTACTTCGAGTGTCCTATTAGATTTTAATTATCTGATTGCCGTCATTACAAACAACTGGCAAGGTGACTGAAGTAATGTGCATCCAAATCATTAACTGGCTGAATGTGTGAACGTCAACATGTGATGTCAACGTGTGATGTCGCACGAGATGTCGCGTGTATCTGAAGCAATATTCACTTTGATTCAGTTGAAATTGTCTCAAATTTAGTTCAATGATAAACCTATCACTACCCATCCGATTCTTTATCACACCGCATATCTGCCATCAAACCAATACCAGACCCCTTAACAACTGGACCGATACAAATTTCCCCCGTGTCGATCTGCGTTCCGTCTGATAGGAAAACAAGCGGGGAATATTCTGTATGTATTATGTCATGGATGAACGAATAAAACAGCAGATGAAGGACTTTACAAAAAGAATAAGGACGATGAATAGGTGTCTAAATACAAGGAATACACGCAGACAAATGCATGAACAGATGGAGGAACATGGATGGACGTACAAACGGATAACCAATTAATGACATAACATCAATGGAGGAACAAACAATGTCAAGTTACAGATGGATAGATGACACAACTAAGGAATAACACAAAACATAATATGCAATATTACCAGAAACATACTGAATACGCTAAACTATCACAAATGCATTTATCTGATTAAAATAAGAAAAAATATTTCTTAAATACAAGACGTGACAATGAGGTCAATAACAAATGAGCCTATGTAATAAGTATATTTTCAAGCCTTACATTAACCGTGCAGTCAAACACTAGCTTGTATATGGGCAAATCAGTAAGTTATTTAAATTGTCTGTTATAATAAAAGTCCATGGTTTATTACATACTTTCCAGTGAAATAGTGAATTTTATTATTAAAATAAAACGTTATATTTGCATTGTTTATATTTCACATGTGGAAATATATATTTTCACTCAAAATGAAGTCATGCAACTGTTGACGTTGTTTACGTTGGTGATGTTATTGACGTCAATGTTTTGGCGCACTATGTTTTTTCTGCATAAATTCCCAAGTTGTGAGTAAATTTTGTTGATTTGTCGTGAATATAGGAATTATATTCATCACAAAGTGAGAAAACTTCAATATTTTCACTCGTTCTCAGCACTCAAGAAAACATAAGTTTTCTCACTTCTCGGTGAAAATAAATCCTATATTCACTCAAAACAAACAAATATCCTCAATAATTAACTGTAATATGCCCATACTTTTTAATAGACATACTGTAATGCTGCTGGGGTTTTTCCTCTCTGGATATTAATCATTTATTCCCATTTTTAACAATTTTATTTAAATTTAAACAAAAGTTATACAAATAGGTCTAAAAATAACCTTAAGAGAGGAATGCTATTGAAAGCATTTGCTTTTCGTTTTATTGCTTTTTCATATTTCCTATCACCTACATTTGTAACAGCTATGAAATTATTGGAAATATTTCAAATAAGTTATTAATAGTTGTTGGTTTGTTGAAGATGAATATTTTCAATATAAAATTGCAGAAATTCTCGACAATCCAGGCACTGTGTTATATCATGCAAGTGGGGACACAATTTTGGCATCTGTGTAGCTTGTACTACACTGGATATAAAGGCTTGAAGTTACATCTTATATCATGCGGCTCATCTGTTAATGATTCATTTTTTGGCAAGAAGTGCTTTATAAGTGAATATAAAACCTCAGCGCAAAAACAAAATGTATTATTGCAGTCATAATGATCAATGGCTATCAACAGGAAGCTTGTTTTAGCACAGGTGGCAAACGACCGGAAGTTTGTGACACCGCCCACATGGACTGGGCAGGGGTGGGGTGTATTCCCATTTAATATTCACGCTTTTTCTGAAAGGATCTAATCAATTTAAAAAATTGAATTGAATTGGGGTTTTACGGTGCACCAAAACAAGAAAGGTTATATGGCGCCTAACAGGGATGAACATGCCAGGCTCATCTAGATAAAATATGGAGAATGGGCCTAGAACCTTCTTACCTACAGAACTGCAGAGTTGCTACAAATTCTATTGTAGATATGGTGTTGGCACTAGCTTGTTCAGGCTTGGAAATCTCCAACCATTCTTCGGTCTATTTTTAGACTTGAGCTCAAGTAATATACGGGGAATCGATCAAAAATAACTTCAGATCTGTGTTTCTGATCGTTTGTTTAAAGGGACACATGGCAATCTTGAGTGTTATCAAGCACTGAAATTACAATCTCCATATACTTATCCAGCATCATTTTTACTTTAACCTGTTTGAATATAATAAAATAAAATGTTGAGTTTTCTTTTTTGCCCATTGTGTAGATTTACCACAGGTTTAAAAAATATTATTTGTGCAATATAATGAATAGTTAATAATATGCAAAACGAATTTGCTTAATACTCTATTTTTAAAAATTAATATTAATGATCGATGCATTTAACAAATACAAATTATGTAGAAAGTCTAACAGGACCTTGTGTCAGAGTGTTTTGTTTCATTTATAAAATAAAGATTGCCGCGTGTCCCTTTAAGTTTGCTCTTTTCTTATTTTTTTCTGTCTAGCTTTTCAGTACTTCCATAGAAAGAAGTTGTGTTAAATTGTTTGAGTTTTGCGCTGAGGTGAGGTGATTACTGGCCTGGAGAGGTTACTCAAATAAATGCCGTCTCAAAATCACAACAAAAAGTCACAAATACTGTTTATGTATAAAGAACATTTTTTAATTAATAAAAAAATCAAGTCTCTTTTCCATTATGCTCTAAACTAGATCATTTTCTTCATATAAGCTTCTTTTGAGTTTTAATATTGACAATTCCAGAATAGTAACTATGTCTACTTTTATGACAGTTATATTATTATGATATCATCAAATGTTACTATGGTTACATCTAAAATCAATTGTTAACTTACATGTTTGTCTTATATCTTTATTTCCCAAACATTATTTCCTTCTTTTGCCTTTCATTGTATAAATAATTTAGTATTTTTTTTAAAAACTCGAAGATGATGTGATTCTGAAACAACACTAACATGTCAGTCAAACATTTACCACGATCAGACAGCAGTGGGTGGGGTATGCTCTAGGGCTGGGGTTAGCATTACCATAAATTTGTACTCGTATCATACTCAATTCACGCACTTTGTTGTTTTAAATAAAACTGTATGACGGGTGTAAGAACTGATTGTACAAACAAATTATAATACAGTAATGTAAACAATTTCTCCATAATTGACTTTAATTGAACTGGGGTTTTACAGCGCACGAACAGAAAAAGATTATATGACGCCAACTGGAACATTCCAGGCCCACTCTCCATTTACATTTAGATAGAAATAAGCAGAATGGGCCCAGCACCTGCTCACCTGCAGCAAATTCTCTTGTAAACACTCCATTTTTCGCTGGCGCCATCATCATTTTTTCCATAGTTTTTTGTTACACCTCAAGTAGCATCTAAAAAAATACAGGTATGATGGTGAAGACCGTTAATGTACATGGCAAAAACTGACAAGATGTACATGAATTCTGGGGAAGTTTACCCCTCCGTCTGGATTAGCGGTGGCCCTATGCTTGCCTAGGACCACACGGGCAGTTTCTCCATAAGCTATCAACATTAATGAATTGAATTGAATTGGGGTTTTAAGGTGCACCAACACATGAAAGGTTATATGCGCCTAACAGGAATGAACATGCCAGGCTCATTCTCCATGTACATCGAGATAAAATATGCAGAACGGGCCTAGAACCTTCTCACCCTGAACTGCAGAGTTGCTGCAAGTTCTATTGTAGATACTCCATTTACGTTGGAGCCACGTTATTGTTTTTTTGCCACTGCTCAAGTGATAAGAGCGAGACAATCTTTGTGGGTAGGCATGAAACAATGCAGGGGTCATGATGAAGACCTTTAATGAGCATGAACAAAAAATGATAAAATGAACATGAATTCGGGGTTTTCTACCCCTCTGCATTCCCCTCCAACGGGATCTGCAGTGGCCCTATTCTTTGCCCGGTAACCAAACGGGGCCACCGAGAACCACACGGGGCTCAACATTAATGAAGAGTACCAGAGTGTTTAAAGTAGTCTTCTTAAATAAGTAGTTAACTGCCAAATTTTAGCAGATGCTGAATTGGTTATAAAATCAAATATAACAATTGATCTATCTTTCCTCAATTCTTATTCCAATCTCATTAAAATCAAATCCTAATTACGCATTACGCTTTGATACTCTCAGCTTCTAGGATCTGACGACACTGCCTTGGAGGTCATGTCAGATCAACCTTTCATCTAATGAATATTCATGAGAAGGTCAACTTAATTCAACCAATGAAATCGCACATTTCATATGCATTTCAGATAATGTTCGAGTGAACTGAACAAACGAAAATCCACATAAAACACATATATCAAAAAAAAGATAAAGTCGCCGTGTGTTAATGCTGTGGATTGCACGATAAATTCAAAGAAATGCACTAAATAGCACGTTTTACACCAAGAAAATCATGGGCGCGGTCAAGTTTTTTAAAAAACATTCGGAACATTCTATTTGTATCTGAAAAACATATATTCTACCGATATTACTGTGACGTTAGGTTTTCAATAGGGTATGTCTTACTTAATGCGTCTGGCCCGTTTAGCTCAGTTGGTAGCGAGGTGGGCTATTGTGACTTTCTATTATTATTACCCGTGAGTGTAATTTTAGTTTGGGTTAAGATTTAACCCCACGAAGCGGTACTTCTTTCTTTTATACTGCTATTGAATTCCGTCAAACAATCATGGTTTTATTCCGTAAATATTCAATAATGGTTGGTGTGTTATGGTCAAGGCAATTATTTGTGTTTTATAATCTAAAAGTAGAATGCTCCAAAGCGTTTGACTGAAACGTGACATGTGCAGTGAAGCAGTCTATACCTAGCGATTTTGTATGCTGAAATCCGATTGGCTAATCATAAGGTCAATCTGACATGACCTCCAATGCAGTGTTGTCAGATCATTTTAGCTAGAGTAATCGTAGCATGATAAAGGGTCTGATTTTAATGAGACTGTTCTTATTCAAACATTGTTTTGCAAGTCTACGATACAATGGAATAGCATGCCCTCTACCACTCATACAAATCTTGGGAAAGTTTGACAAAAACTTCAATATCTGGGGGTTGGGGGTAGGATACAATCATATAGATATAACATATGTATATCAAACTAATAGTACAAATGAGGTATAACGTTTGTAGGCAATAAATAAAAAACAAAAACATTGTTCACAAAATAGCACATTTTCAGATATCTAAAATTAGCACTTTAATAACAGGATGATGTCATTTTATGTGTACACACAAAATGATGATGTCATAGCATGTGCACACATATAATGATGAGGTGCACACTGTCACACATATAATGATGTCATTTAAATAAAATGATGCATTTATTACAGCATAAGAATATGCAAAGTATCACACTTAAAAACAGACATTATTTGGGACATAACTCCTTTTACAATAAATATACAATATGAATGATTTAAGTTACACGCGAAAGAAACAAGGACGATATTCTATAATTAACACAAACAACAAATCAGCAAATAAAAACTTTGATAGCTACCATTTTTCTAAACTGATAAAATATCAAAACGGTCAAACTAGATTAATCTATTTTTTTAAAAATTCAGATCTTTAAAAATAAAAAAAAGATGTTTGCATTGTGTTTGTTTGTTGTAATTTCCGAACGACAAAGCATAGTTGTTCTATCAGCATGATCAGTTGATGAATTATCATAATCGTTCTAATTTTTACACAAACAAAAACAAAATTATCACCAATATCCCCCTCCACCATCATCCGGCCTCGACATTGTATAATCCTTATTTGATGGCTAATAGATATCTTATAAACAAATAATTTATAAAAAAAAAAAAAATACCTTTAGGCAAACAGATTGAGACAATTTTCATAAAATATTTTTATTGGTATTTAAGTTATCCCCTTAAAACAGAAAACGACCATCTCTAATGTTTGTAGAACATCATTCATGCATGCGTGTATTTACCAAGTTTCTTAAATCTCCTTAACATTTTTCCAATGAAACCTTTTAAAAAGTTTATTATCTTGTTTCCAAGGAAACTCACACAAATTTGATATAAGGAAGATCTATATAATAATTTATTGTCACAATGGTTGCGATAATTGTCAACTGTACCAATTGTACCCCATTTAATTTTACAACTATAAATCGTTGAATTTTCTTTTTATACTTTAAAGGTTCACAATGAAACATATTTGAAGAAAATACGGGGAAACAACCAAAACAACCCTACAGTTACCCGCAATACAACAAACACAAGTAGTTAGATATCTGTCACAGGGGTAACAACAACTTGTGATTTTTTGCTTTTGCCCGAGATATGATGTCCATTTCAATTTGTACATTCTCACACTAGTCTTGCTGACCCTAATTTTACTTTAGGTATGGTATTTCACAGGACTCCCACACTTTGCCTATGACAAAATTCAAGGATTTTCTCGGTCAAATTTCAAATGTCCAGGTTCTTTGTCATAGACAACAACGTAAATTTCAGTGATAACAAAACAACTTGTACACTATTGGACACCTTGTTTACATTTTTCGTAATATTTATGGTAGCTGAATACAGAAAAAGTATCATTTTTACTGGACTTTTAAAAACAGCAGTATAAAACTTTAGTATCATAAAGTAACTGCCAAGTGTTTAATTTTTTGTATGTGTTTTCTTTCTCTCTGTAGGTTGTCCAAACAAGGAAAACTCACCATTTATAAATTTCAAGGATTTTTCCAGGTTTTAATGACCCTTTTCAAAATTCAATGACTTTTCAAAGCCTTGAACAATTTTTTTCAAAAATGAGACTTTTCCAGATTTTAAGGTGGCGTGGAAATCCTCAATTTCCATCATGTAAAATTTAAAATGGTAATTACTTTCCTGGATCAAATGCAAAAATTACAAGTTGTTATTATGACCTGTGCCGATTAGTAAATTATTTACAAGGACTATTTACAAACAGCTGCAACCATGGTGACGACCTTACCAGATAGCCACGGCTGCAGTGTTACCCGTGTTTTGCAAAAATAAACATACAATAAACAAGGACGCTTAGCAACCACTGATCAGTTGCCGCTATGCAAGAGTGAATAAGGGTCGTAACTATAGCAACAAGAATTACATACATTCAAGCACATCTCCTTCGTTTTTGCCCTAAAAATTCTATCTGTATACTTAAACTTAATTATCGTAAAACTGTTTATACTTTAACAAACTGAATAACAAAATTTTGTCTACAGAATTTCAAAAATTCGTAATTCTGCAATAAATAAACCTGAAAAATCTCACAATAATTTACAACATTGATTATCATATGGCGTATAATGTTCGGTGTTTTTCACCAAACACAGATTTCGTCGTATAAACGCTGAACTTGATTAGAAATCATGACTTTTATTAAAGGTATTAATTCTAATGCATTTGGAAGTCATTGTAACATAAATTAAACACGTCTTCAGTTAGGAATAACACCTTTAATAGGTCACCCTTGAAAATAATTTGTTTACAGTTTCCCGACCTAGAATTTCGTAAGCCTTAAGTAGGTTGGTGATTTTTTCTCATGACAGTAAATACTACTGAAATTCAAGAAGATAGTCTAGGATAGCAACAAGAAATATTTATTAAAACTTGTTCCTATCACAAAGTTTTGGGTAGTGCCCTTTTCTATGGGTAGGCATGGAAGAGCAATCCAATACCTTTTTTATAGTCGACCTTTCACCATTATGTTTGTTAATAATTTCACTATGAACATTTAATAATAAAGGTCCTATCTTACAATTGTACCACGAGTTCCCTGTAAATTAACATTAGATTAATGTAACTATTTTTCCAATAATTGAATGTTTGCTTTTATGACTAAGTCAATATGACTGTTATATATACTAAAGGAAAAAATGAATGCAACTCTGTCTTAATAATCAAATATCCTGGCGTGTATCAAATATCTTGGCGTGCATCAAATATACTGACGTGCATTTAACTAAAAACTATAATTCAGTACAGAGTATTTATATAGGTCTGATATTAATATTCGGCTAGTTTTGTCTGAATATGAGTGGCAGATAAACGTTCATAAGCGAAAACAGGCGTTACGTCATATAACGCGGGCAGCCTATACTAACAACATATTCCGTTAGAAACGGTCCTGGCACAAATTCGGTTGTTAGGAGGACCCCTTATGTTCAGGTGGTTTCATGACGGTTTCAAGGTGGTTGTTGGTTTCTGTTGGGTGCCGAAGTGCTGACATAGGTGCTTGAGACGAAAAATACGTCGTCTTGACTTAACACCTGGACGTCCTTGTTTAGGACTGTTGTTGGTCAATTTACAGTCTCTCTCAGATGTTGAAATAGTCTTGTTATAGTGCATCAAAATGGACAGAATCCATACGCAGCGAAATTCCGTTCAACAGTTATCTGACGGCGTCTGCACGTTCCTCTTTACATAAACGTCGCATAAAGAAAACCTTACTAAATTTGACAAAAATGCTGTATTCTTGATAAATGATGTCGTGCAACAAAATTAAGACAGTAAGTGGCACGTGTTTCCGAGTACATATGGCACGACCTGTGCATCACATGCATTTTTAAACTTTGTACTTTTAAGCTTTACTTTTTTTTCAAAATGAAATATGGTGGAGGTATCGGTGACGATTTTCGATCACTGGTAAATTAGCAAAAGATTAATAATGAACAAATAACTTTTAAATTATAAATACTGAACCTAAAAAAGTTGCATTTCTTTTTTCCTCAAGTATATTATAAATCTAGACCACTATTACAAGGCCAGTCAACTATTAGACTGGAACCCACGAAGTGTTCATAATATCGACAAGTATAAACATTTCCCAGATTTTCAATTAATAATTACACCTGTAAAACATGTTATTTTTATTTTCACGACTTAAACATTAATTTTAAGATTTTCTTTTTCTCCAAATTTTAATTATAACTTTAAATGCAAAATTCTGTAACATTTGTGATAGAAAATTACCGATAGTTCTAATAATAGAATTCAATTATCTATAAATAGATGAATCATCTATAAATAGATCCATCTTCTATAAATAGACATCTTTAAATAGAACAGTCTATATACAATATGACGCTAATAATGCATCTCAATGTCTACCATGAATGGAGAACTAGGGCCTGAGCTGAATGGGCTCTTAACAGTTACCTTTCAATTGAACATTGTTTTGGCAGTTTATATTTTTAAAGCAACATGTATCACTTAAAACATTTAAAAAAATATATAAAAATATTGGTAAACCATTCAGCTGCAACATTTAATTAAAACGTTATTGTTTTATTTCAGTTTTTTTAAACGAAAATATTAGTTAAGTAAAAAACAAAGCCAAGCAGTAGCTTTAGATGATTTCTAACAAAAATAAATTATGAATAACGACACTTCACTAAAATAACTGACATATTCTGATGAGGTAGCCTGAAACATAACTTATATCAAATAAACTTAAAAATAAACGACAAATACAGAAAAAATGAAATAAAAAAAATAACAGAAATAACAATAATTTATAAACAAAAAAACACTACCAAAGAATGACAATACTCTACTGCCCGTCTAACACGATGTGAGGAGTCATAGTGTCCAATGATAAATCCCAGCCATTATACACGTAAATATGGAAAGTTTTTAGCAAATATAAATTATAAGTTAATACTTATATCTGCAAGTGTTTCCATTCATCCTTATACTGTAACGCCTACGAACCAGCAGTAATCAACCAGTACCGTCATCGAAGCAGCAGTACTTAACACAGTATATCAAGGTCGTTATTAATTGTAACAAATTAGTTCAGCTCTAATTTGTGTACCATAAACAGAATTTCAATTCAAACTTGTAACACTAAGCACGTGCTTCAGAACTTAAAGCATGGCAGTCTACTCCCAGACTAGCCCGTGCAGCACAAACTGTATATTGAATCTATTAATTCATATGTACAGCACTAACTACATTCTCTTTAATCCTTATACAATGTTTAGCACTGTACATTATTATAGCACTTTAAATTTCATTACTTATTATGTCCCCTTTCCAAATTTTAATTTATATTCAGCACTAATTGCTTCATATTCTTTTAACACCTGTATAACGAGTACAAGCCTGAGCTCAGCAGTTTGTGAACGACAGAGTACCTGAATTTGTGCTGAAATACCCGCATTAAAAGAGGATGTGTGCACGTGTTAATTTCGATCAACGAGTCCAGATTTACTTTCAACACAATATTATCGCATTGTAGTATTTTACACCTTGTAAAATTGCTCAGTAAAATAGTTATCATCACATAAACACAAGCAAAAGCAATAACATGCTTCACCATAAACACATTACAAAAGAAACACTTTCTTAATTTTGTAGATATTCCAGAATGAGGTATGTCCTAACATGAAGCTTTAAAATGTTAACTTCCTCCTGCACGTAGACATCCGTATCTGGCAACAGCTTGGCATAAATACCCTGAAAATGCACCCTTTGTGCAGATTTATGCACCAAAGACCTGATCGCTGTATGGGATATGGGACATCTGTCATGTGATACGATAGATGATATCCCCCTACCATGTACGACCAGGACTACTTTATGTATCCCATAATTCTTGTCTAATCCTTGTCAGAAACGGGTAGATTGTGTTGCATTTCCTATTTCACACTTGAATTTACAACTTTTTTTCCATTCTATTTTGTAAATTTCCTTCCACGCATCCGTGACATGGGTATTTTCCGTGCACATGAAAAGTAACTTTCCATTCAAATTTTCCCCACTCCCCATTAGAATTTATTTCTTGATTATCATTCCAAGCATCACTGGGAACCCGTTTGGTAAGCCTCAGCAGACATGGTATGATGAACATTTTTCATATTTTCTGATTGTTTATATAGCACGTTTGTCCGCAAAATAAATAAATGCCTTCAATATAAATAACATCCAAAACAGTAATTTTGAGTGTCTTTCAAGGAAAACTCTGTCACTTCTATTAAATATTAATAAATATGTCAATGAGATACAACGAAACTGGCCATCTTTTATGGTAATGGGTAATTTTGTTATATGCAAATGAGGTAAGGGGTATCTCTGAGCTATTTATGTCTGAATGGCACACATTTTATTGCCTGACATTCTGCACTGGCACTTTTTTGTCAATGAACTTTCACTACAGTAATCTAATTTCAACACAGTTTAAAATTGTAATACTCTTTCTGACGCCATGTCAATACCAACTAATAGTTGTGTAGACAATTCACTGATGTTTCATTTAAAATAAAAAATAAAAGTTTTGTTTTTTACCCGATAAAACTGAAAATTCCAAATAAAAGTTGTGCTTTGATTTTAAACGAAAAAGAAAAACCTTTCTTCCTCATCTGTTTCAAGAATCTTTTTTCTAGGTTTAATCCGATTCAGGTTTCCGATGTTGTTGTTATCTTGTCCAACTATATTGTACGGTTTGTTTGGTTTTATGGAAAATGAGGTGATAGCAGAAGGATTCAGTCGGCAAAACGTTGTTAGCTCTGAAAGCATGAGGTAGTTATGTTTTCAATGTCTTTTTAGAACTGGCAATGGATATAACTGCAACTAAGTAGAAATGGGCGCAGATGATCCAGGAGTTGTCTCCCCATAATCTGCCTCTGTTTCAGTGGAGCCACGATTTCCCAGACTTCGCTTGAAAGGTCCCGACGTGAATACTGAAAGGGAACGACAAGTTCATTAAAATGCAGTTTTGTTTAAAAAGCAATGAATATCAAACAAGCTTCATGGGGCGGTGGGGTTGACAAAGTCACGAGTTGGTGGATGGTCCTAGTCAGGGGTTAAAGGTTAACTACTGTCTGCACACTCGGCCACCAGTCTTCTAAATTGAACTTTCTACCAACACATTTAAAGTCCCTCTACTGCCATCAACAGGCAAATTTAACAACATATGTACACCGTTTCTAAACCTACTGAGGACGAGGTACGTCTATCTTACATATTTTGAGAATTATAACACTACAGACACAAAATAAATGGCTTTAACCACCCAGGCCAAACCTCAAAACTTTAAGCATCCAATTAAGAATAACACAAACTCATAATTTGTTTTACGTATATTCAATCACGGGTATTTTAAGAACTCATCAATAAACCTATACTTTTAATCTGCACATACATCATTATATGGTCTGAACAATTGGAAAAAAGTTGTAACGAACCGTTTTGTAGTGTAATTTTGCCATTATTTGGTGGGTTAATTTCTTGAATCATGAACTCATAATGGTTCTCCCAATCGAAAGACTCCCCAAAACTTCATTTAGTAGTATGAAACATTAATGTTTTATTTTTTAAAACATCAATACATAAATAGGTCAGACTGTGCTCAAGAAATGATGAAACTGAATAAGTACATAAACAATACTTACATGACCCGGAGTGAGTATGAATGAACCACAGTGCCCCCATCATGAGAACACCAATGATGAATGCCGCAAACGCAATACCAACAACCGTGCCGGAATCCAGCCCCTGTATCATGACCTGATCCTGTTTGTCTATTTTGGTTGTCTCCCCTGTTTTTGATGACTCTTCCACCTTTGTCGTATATTCTGTACCTGCGAAGAAAAAATTGGTAAGGCCATTATTTTTATTATTATTCGTTTTATGAACCCTCCTATGATAGAACAAAACTAGAACTATCACTGAAGGTGATGAATACCCCCGCTTAAATTCTAAGTCAAACAAAGGGCCATAATGCTGAAATAAATTAGGCAATCAACATTGGGTTTGTAGAGGGACATAAGGTCCTCAGTTATGTGTAAACGAAGATTATGAACAACCCATTCAAAACTGTCTGAGGAATGCAATAACAAGAGGTCAATGACCTTGAAGATCTACTGACAGGTTTTGAAAGCTAGATCAGCATTCCTGTAAAGTTTCATGAAAATCTGTCAAGTAGTTTCACAGTAGTCATTACAAGTTTTTATGAATAACTCTAGGTAAACAAAGATTGCCACCAGCAACCATGAACAAAGATTGCCACCGGCAACCATGTTTAATGTCAAATCAAAATAATTTTCAACAAGGACCAACATCAAGTCATGCTGATCATTTTAGAAAAAGTCCCATATCAATATCACTGATAGTTTTCAAGAAGTAGTCGCTACAAATTTGTTTTGAAAAAATCTATTTTTAGCCATGGCGGCAATCTTGAATTTTCGACCGACTTGAAAGTTTGCTAGGAATCAAGAGCAACATTCCTGTGAAGTTTCATGAAAATACGTCGAGTAAGTTTCAGAGAAGTTAGTCGTTACAATTTTTTTACTATATAACTCTATGTAAACAAAGATGGCCACTGGCAGCCATGTTCAACGCTGAATCAAAATAATTTTTGACAAGGATCAACATCATGCCATCCTGATTATTTTAGAAAAAGACCCATATCAATATCACTTAATATAGTTTTCAAGAAGTAGTCGCTACAAACTTGCTTTTTGAAATTTCGCTAGGATCAATTAGACATCAAGAGCAACATTCCTGTGAAGCTTCATGAAAATCCGTCAAGTAGTTTCAGAGGAGTAGTCGCTACAAGGTTTTAATATATAACTCTATGTAAACAAAGATGGCCACTGGCAGCCATATTTAACGTCGAAACAAAACGATTTTCAACCAGGACCAACGTCATGTCATGATGATAATTTTAGAAAAAGTCCCATATCAATAACATTTATAGTTTTCAAGAAGTAGTCGCTACAAATTTGTTTTGAAAAAATCTATTTTTAGCCATGGCGGCAATCTTGAATTTTCGGCCGACTTGAAAGTTTGCTAGGAATCAAGAGCAACATTCCTGTGAAGTTTCATGAAAATACGTCGAGTAAGTTTCAGAGAAGTTAGTCGTTACAATTTTTTTACTATATAACTCTATGTAAACAAAGATGGCCACTGGCAGCCATGTTCAACGCTGAATCAAAATAATTTTTGACAAGGATCAACATCATGCCATCCTGATTATTTTAGAAAAAGACCCATATCAATATCACTTAATATAGTTTTCAAGAAGTAGTCGCTACAAACTTGCTTTTTGAAATTTCGCTAGGATCAATTAGACATCAAGAGCAACATTCCTGTGAAGCTTCATGAAAATCCGTCAAGTAGTTTCAGAGGAGTAGTCGCTACAAGGTTTTAATATATAACTCTATGTAAACAAAGATGGCCACTGGCAGCCATATTTAACGTCGAAACAAAACGATTTTCAACCAGGATCAACATCATGTCATGCTGATAATTTTAGAAAAAGTCCCATATCAATAACATTTATAGTTTTCAAGAAGTAGTCGCTACAAACTTGTTTTGAAAAAATCTATTTTTAGCTTTGGCGGCCGTCTTGGATTTAACATCAACGTGATTTTTTTCTAGGATCAACTAGACATCATGGGCAACATTCCTGTAATGTTTAATAACAAATCCATCCAGTAGTTTCAGAGGAGTAGTCGCCGCAAATAAAAGTTTACGGACAGACAGACAGACGGACGGACCACGGACACCGCACCACGGCATAAGCTCTGCTGACCTTTGATCAGTAGAGCTAAAAATGTGTTACGTGACGCAACACTACAACAAAGTGTTACGCGATGGTACGTTATGGACAATACGATTCTTATATAGCCCCACTTCACTTTGAAAGCGGGAGTATAATTAGGAATTTTATTTTTCTGTAGATTTTTTGTTTTTTTATTTTACATTCTCCTAGACTTTAACTGAACATTTCGTTCTCTTTTCAATGAAATATAGCTTTTACCAATCATTCTATTTTTTCCCCTCCTCCTATGGCAGTCTTAATGGTTTTTAATCAAATTATGAAAAGATAAAGGCCTAATTGTTGCTAACTATTGACAGGAGATCCACATAATCCATATGAATCCTGTGAAGAACTGCTTTTATCATATATGTAATTGTTAAAACCAATGTATATACATAATTTATTATTAAAGTATTTATAGCCAGAATGATGGGATTGGATACATAAATAACTACCAGCATCTTCCATGACGTCAATCAATGGTATATAAATTGATGTTATTTATACATTGATGTTTTTTCTTCTTCGAAGCTTAAGGATGGACGTTTTAACAAAATAGATGTAAGGTGGATTTACATAAGCCCCTAGAAATGATCACAAACTAGAGCTATCACTGAAGGTGATCAATACCCCCACTTGGTGACCTGTTTGTAGCATAAAAAGGTATTAATTCTGTATTTTCATATAAATTAACAAAGAACATATTTAATGCAAATTATTTGAAGGTGATAATACTCTCGCATTGGTATCCTGTCAGAACAGGTATCACACTACCTTAATATGGATGCGTGGGAATATTCTGAAGCGTGTGTTGAGCAGAGTCTCAATAACAAATAATTAACAAGAAATGTCACTGTAAGTGACGACTGCCCCAAAAGTGGTTTCGACCTTTTGACCTCTAAGTGTGACCTTGACCTTGGAGCCACGAACCTGGATTTTGCGCGCAACACATCGTCTTGTTGTGGTGAGCCCTTGTGGCAAGTTATTTGAAAATCCGTCCATGAATGTCGGAATTAACTATACACGAAAGCACTCCTTTTTTTACCTTTGACCTCTAAGTGTGACCTCACCTTGGAGCCACGGACCTGGATTTTGTGCGCGACAGGTCTTCTTGTTGTGGTGAGCACTTGTGCCAAGTTATTTGAAAATCCGTCAAGGAATGTCAGAGTTATTGACTGGACACGACCGTACGGACTGGCGGACCGAATGACAGACAGTGCGACTACCATATGCTTTGGGGGTTAAAAAAAAAAAGTGGTCTTACATAAAATTAGTGGAGTGTAACCTTATGAAGTCTGTATAAATTAATGGAATGAACCGTTATGTGTTTTTCATATTATACCAAAGTAAAAGCAAATATGCAACCATGCAACCAATATTTGTTAAATAATGCAACGGGACGCGACAGGACAGTACACAGAGTTTAACCTTATGAGGTCTAAAAACTAAGAGCGTGTAACTTTATGAGTTTTTTTATGAGGTTTTCATTATGTATTTTCACGTCATAAAAATAGAAAAAGGAAGTATTACATTACCTGTTAAATAGGACAAATAGTGAACTTAGTAAAATCTTATGTAAAAATTAGTGAGTGTAACCTTATGAAGTCTGTATAATTAGTTGAATGTAACATGTGGTTTTCACAATGTAATTTCCCATCATACCATAAATGAAAAGCAAAATGTGCAATGTAACTATGATCTGTTAAATAATAAAACGAGACACGAAGCGACGCAATGGGACGCGATGGATAAAGTGATTCCTAAATAGCCAACACTTCTTCGAAGCGGGTTACAAGGCGGGGTTATAACAAGGGAAGATTCCAGAACTCTAACACTACTGATAGCCATCTATACTATCAATTTTATCACACATAAGTATGATATATTTCCTGTATGATTCTCATAGGAGACTTGTATTAAAGGAGCAGTACATGATGAAAATATAAAAATAATTAAGTATCACAGGAGTTACAAAAATAAAAAATAAAAATTTATGAACATCTTATGAAAATGTATACATTTTAAAAACAAAACTTTTATGACTTAGTGTGGACTTTGGACTCAACAACTCCAAGAGCCCCTTTCTTATACCCGAGGACACTTACCGTCAGTTTTTCGTATAGAAGCTGGCATATTGATTGGTCCGAGAACCACAACCCTGACTGGAGGCGTCTCCCTGCCTGAATTATCTCGAGGAGGATGTCGTGTGTCACACATGGCCTGGTCTTCACACTGTGGGGGAGAGTTACATAGATGATGTGCTTTATGGGTACTGACCTTATAACATCTAAATATATATGATTATATCACGACTTGCAGTGTGGGAGTGTAATAACCAGAATACATTTATCATATTACACTCGTGAAATAAACATTCAAATTTAGTCTTCTACGTTCAGCACGGAGTAATCAAATTTGTCTCGTTTCTTTCCGTAACCATTAAAATACTGAAGTACAGAAATCGACGAGGTAGTCGGACATCTTACGTAGCAGGCCTAGTCGACATACGACATCATCATACAAACATACGATGCCATCGTATGACAATGCTATACATATATATACATACAGGCAGCTATACTAATAAATGCTGCTTATGAGGCTTTTATGGAGTTTAATGAGTTCGATAAATAGAATCTCACATTCTTGCCTATTTGATACTGAATTTATTAAACTCGATGGATAAAATTTATATGCTTGGCATAATCTCACATTTTTTTTTTGTTCAAACTGCCTATATACAGAAATTATTTAACTGCTGAGATCGATTTTAGGGACAGGCACGAAAATTCCACTTGTCCACTGGCTATGACGAGTGCTCATTGATGCAGGACGACAACTTCAGATAAATTCTTTAACAAATTATCAATTTGGCCATTCAAATATTGCGTAGGACGAGTAACTCAGAAACAAATTTTCTTGCCCTGAGGGACATATATATATATCTGGAGATAGTAGGTGTGCAATTCTTTTCACAAATGAGTTACAACACATGCCCATACTTACCAATGGATACTTGAGTCCACCACACTGTTTGTCTATACAACACACGGTCAACTGACACTTCAGAAACACCTCGGGGCTTGTCGCTGTTTTCCCATAGTTCACCAGGCTGAAGGATAGCCTCTCGCTCTGAGGCAGCGGCGGGCTATTGGGCATTATGGGGTACGTGACAGAGTCATCTACAGCACATCTGCAACAAAGACAAAGATGGAATTAAAGCTTCTGTAGTGTAGTTATATTACAGTTTATATATATATACTGAGGGAAAAAAGTTTAGCAAGTTTTAGTTGCAACCCGGAAATAATACATTTTTAGTTGTAAAATCAAGAAACTACTGCCATAGACACAATATTTTATTAAACACACATCAATAACAGTTGAAAATCTTAATGACATAACGAATAAATGAACGTAGGGGTCAAGCCCAGAAAGTCCCAAAATGTCAGTATATCTTGTATACAGTATTATTTCATCTAAAAAACTTGATAACTTTTTTCCCTTCAGTATATATGGTTTTACTCATCTGCCCAAAATTTCACTCGATTCTTCAATACTTATTTCCAAATAAGCGCAACAGTGGCATAGTGGTACAGTGTCTGTGTCGAAATATACATACGAATATTTCAATGCAAATATCGCTGAACTGATACACATTTTATTCATTAAAATCTAAAAACGTTTTTAAATTCAAGCAAAAAATTACAGATATATCACAAATCTACTGCAAATGTGCAGAACTTATAACAGCAGATACACTCATTGTCGAATGTAATGGATACTTTTCACACAGACCCATGAGTATTCTGCAATATTACTTTTCTATCATTTTACATTAAAATTAAAATCGGTTTTCAGATTCAATTTGTTTACAAGTGCCTCTATCCAGCAATCTATGCATTTCAAAATTATGCTATGCATTGTGTCTCATTTATTATTAAAACCTTGGCACGATATTATCACTGACGATTACCAGATATTATCACTGACGATTACCATATCATTTCTCTTGTCAATACATTCTAGAGTTTAATAACTTTTTTGGCCTTTAAAGTAACACAAATGTATCTTTCAAATGGTATATGAATTATAACATTTCTACTCCATGGTTAATATCAACAATATTCTGGTCTATTTCTGGTTTTACGATATATAAAATGTTATGTTTTTATTTAATTTGTCGTAAAAAAATAATGGTGCAAGTGCATGTTTTCATTTACCATATGATTTAGGAATATTCAACTATTTTATTTAAGAAATAGCCATATGCTATTTTTAATTATTTCGAATTAACTAATCAAAGGATTTTATATTAATAACAATTTTGATATCCTAAATATTATAACAAAGCGACTATCTTGATATCGTAACCACCTACCCGTTTTGCACGAGGGTGTACTTGTTCTCCATATTCTGGTCGTTCGGGTACCCCAACCAGCAGTGTTGCATAACGGCGCGCAGACGCGGTTCCGCCATGATGGATGCCTGAAGATATAGCCTCCCCTGTGGATGAACAACATCGATCGGGGACCTGCCGTATGGCACCATGTACAGAATAGACTGGAACAACTGTAGCTGGAAGGCTATCTCAATCTGCAGTAGAATTTAATTTAGGTTTTCATGGAGCACCAACACAAAAAGGTTATATGACACCATCAGGGATGAACATTCCAGTAGAGATATTGAGAGGTTCAATATGGCACCATCAGGAATGAACATTCCAGTAGAGATATTGAGAGGTTCAATATGGCACCATCAGGGATGAACATTCCAGTGGAGATATGAGAGGTTCAATATGGTACCATCACAGATGAACATTCCAGTAGAGATATTAAGAGGTTCAATATGGCACCATCAGGGATGAACATTCCAGTAGAGATATTGAGAGGTTCAATATGGCACCATCAGGGATGAACAGTTCAGTAGAGATATTGTGAGGTTCAATATGGCACCATCAGGGATGAAAATTTCAGTAGAGATATTGTGAGGTTCAATATGGCACCATCAGGGATGAACATTCCAGTAGAGATATTGTGAGATTCAATATGGCACCATCACGGATGAACATTCCAGTAGAGATATCGAGAGGTTCAATATGGCACCATCAGGGATGAACATTCCAGTAGAGATATCGAGAGGTTCAATATGGCACCATCAGGGATGAACACTCCAGAAGATATTGTGAGGTTCAATATGGCACCATCAGGGATGAAAATTCCAGTAGAGATACTGAGAGGTTCAATATGGCACCATCAGGGATGAACATTCCAGTAGAGATATCGAGAGGTTCAATATGGCACCATCAGGGATGAACATTCCAGTAGAGATACTGAGAGGTTCAATATGGCACCATCAGGGATGAACACTCCAGAAGATATTGTGAGGTTCAATATGGCACCATCAGGGATGAACATTCCAGTAGAGATACTGAGAGGTTCAATATGGCACCATCAGGGATGAACACTCCAGAAGATATTGTGAGGTTCAATATGGTACCATCAGGGATGAACATTCTAGTAGATATTGAGGTTCAATATGGCACCATCAGGGATGAACATTCTAGTAGATATTGAGGTTCAATATGGCACCATCAGGAATGAACATTCCAGTAGAGGTATTGTGAGGTTCAATATGGCACCATCAGTAATGAACATTCCAGTAGAGGTATTGTGAGGTTCAATACGGCACCATCAGGGATGAACATTCCAGTAGATATTGAGGTTCAATATGGCACCATCAGTAATGAACATTCCAGTAGAGATATTGAGAGGTTCAATATGGCACCATCAGGGATGAACATTCCAGTAGAGATATTGTGAGGTTCAATATGGCACCATCAGGGAAGAACATTCCAGTAGAGATATCGAGAGGTTCAATATGGCACCATCAGGGATGAACATTCCAGTAGAGATATTGTGAGGTTCAATATGGCACCATCAGGGATGAAAATTCCAGTAGATATTGAGGTTCAATATGGCACTGTGTGTTGATCAAGCAGACAAGACACCCCCAATGGATTTGTGTCAAATGTAGATAAAAGTAAATAATAATCTTCCCTTTTGCTTTTAGGGGCAGGTGGGCATATATTTAAGCGTGCTTTTGTGACCAACAGTGATATCACTTTGTTTAGTGAAAGCCACGAGTATTACCGATACCCGTTTTCAACAGATGTGCATTTTATCCGGGCTGAAGTTACAACACTCGATTAATGTGCTTAAATGAACCATCACTAATCAAACGAAATTACATTAAATGAGTGGAAACAAATGCGACAAAAATATGTTGTAGTAAATTGGTTAAAACTTTGCATTTTTTTAAAGTCCATATCTCACCATCAACAGATGTAAACTGTTTCTAATCCTACTGACGATGATGTATATATATCTTACATATCTTGAGAATCCTAAACTCTATAGACACAATATAAACGGCTTTAACCAGCCAGGCCAAACTCCAAAGGTGGAGCGTCAAATTTAGAGTTACCAACTACGCATATTCAATCACGGGTATTTAAAGAACCGTGAATAAACCTAAATTTTTAATTGGCACATGTACATTATTATATGACCTGAACACCTGGATAGAGTTTTGATTAGGTTAGTTTATTTAAATATTCTGTTTCACTGATCCAGTGAGCACATCTATGTCGTCAGGGGTTTCCAAGTTAATTTCCATCTTGAAAGCTCTCTGAACATATTTCAATCAAGTCTTCCTGGGTAGAACCAGCACATGCAGATAAAGTGTCTTGCTCAGGGACACAACACATATGGTCATGGCGTATGGGTCAACACTCTACCAATAGACCACAGCGCAGTGTTTAAAACAATACACACTGACGTCTTACAACTTAAACGTCGAAAGATTTGTAACTTTTAATATCAGAGTTGAATGTAAATACGACAAGCCTTTATCGCCCTTCCTTCATTATTCTTGGAAGTTATAAAAAAATAATAGCAGGTAAAACTTACCGGTTGTGGAACCGGGGGAACGGTGTTCACGACCACAGGAACTGGTACATCCACCGTGCACATGAAACTGATCTTCATGGGACGCAACTTCAAATCCTCATCGTCCAGTACCATGTCGGAAAGTTCTTGCTCGCCAGATCCAGAAAAAATGTCCTCGAAACCACTACCCTCTTCTGCTGCACTTTCCAGATTGTCAGCCAGATTGTCAGCGTTGTCTGTTTCTTCAGTAATTGTGTTTGAATTGTGGATTACCAGCTAACCAATGAGAGAGAGAGTTGGTTTAAGTTAAACAGCAACACAATGGTACAAGAAATTTGATTGGACAGTATTACATGATAATACAAGAGCTGTCGGAGAACAGCGCAGCTTGACTATCCGATTTTTCAGAGAATAATAAATTATATAGCTAGTATATACCGACTCAGAAAACAAGGCTAAAACAATGTGTGGGGGAGAGGCGGGGGCAACAATATGTGTAAGAAGCTATGTAAGAATTGACCAAAACAACACAGAAATATGTAAAAAATTTAAAAATAAAACAAAAATATTCCAGTTTCGAGGGGGTGGAGGGGTGGGGGGTGGGGGGATGGGGGGTTCGGGTGAGGAGGTGGCATGGGGGGAAGGAGGCATGTGTAAGAATTGACAAAAGCAACACAGAAATATGTAAAAAAAAAATAGAGTTTTGAGTGGGCGGCGGGGGAGTGGAGGGAGAGGCAGTGGGGTTGGGAGGGGGCAACACATACATATATGTGTAAGAAGCTATGTGTAAGAATTGAATAAAACAACACAGAAATATGTAAAAAAAAAAAAAAAGAGTTTCGAGTGGGGTGGGAAGGCGGGGCGGGAGAGTGGGGGCTGGGGGTTGGGTGGGCAACATATATGTGTAAGAAGCTATGTGTAAGAATTGACTAGAACAACACAGCAATATGTAAAAACAAAAAAATTGTGGTGGGGGTGGAGGGCGGGGGGTGGAGGAGGAAGCCCACGCCCAAATATCGGTGAAGTATGAATAAGATGCACAATGCTATAAGAAATCCCAAACCAAAATTATACATATATACATGCTTACATGCAAACCTAGATCTGCCATTATTGCACATTTTATGGGCCATCACAATTTGGGTTCCATGGAGCCCAGAATTTGCAGAAGACAAAATTACTTACCCAACCCTTTACAAAATACTATAAGGAAACCAATTCCCAAATTTAGTTCAGCTAGGACAAGAAATGTAAGAGATATAGAGATATTACCTGTAAACACAGCTTACACGCAAAATTTGATGTGAAACAGACACATTTTAAGGGCTATCAGAATTTGGGTTCCATGGAAGCCCATGGGTTACAGGAACCAAAACTGCTTATGCAGCCCTTAAGATAATGCTATAAGGAAGCCCATGGCCAAATTTGGTTGTGCTAGGATAAGAAATGTAAGAGATATAGACTTGTAAACACAGCTTACATGCAAACCTTGATGTGGGACGCCGACGCCAACGCCGGGGTGATTACATAAGCTCTCTTATTCTTCGAATAGTCGAGCTAACAATAAAGGACTACAACATGACAAATCAGGAGGTGTTTCTGATAGAGTAGCAATATACACACACAAGACACATTTACATTAAGAATCAGTATATTTTAAATCGTAAACCAACGCGCTGCGTTTATAAAAGCCAATTCTGAAACTTACGGTTTTCACAAAGGCCATTTCTGAAACGTATTGTTTCCAGCTAAATAAATTTTCCCTGGCAACCTGAAACTCGTAGTATCTACTGACAGACTGAAATTTAATGCATTCACAAATCTTGTATTATTATCCCAATTTAAAAGTTCACAATATTCTTGAAAGAGCAAGTAAATGCCTTTTTTTTTATACAAACTATAACTGACCAAGTTATAACTGCCATTACCCCTAAAATGAAACTCACCGTGTTTATGAATGCCATTTTGCCAAACTGAATGTCCATATAGTTTGTACCACAGGCCTCTGATGTACTCTGTATATACACATGGGTGGAGTTTTCAACAGCCTTGCATTGTGGGTCAATCAGAGTCACTGTGCTCTTCTTAATTCCAAGCATCTGTGTGAAATAGGTGTGTAAGCTTAATGGAAGTACTGTATTACAGCGTTACTGTTTTCAATAAATGATTATATTACGGCAGTCTAGGGCCGCATCCCCAATGCTATATAAGAACATAAAGTGGCCGCATCCCCAATGCTATATAAGAATGTAAAGTGGCCGCATCCCCAATGCTATATAAGAACGTAAAGTGGCCGCATCCCCAATGCTATATAAGAACGTAAAGTGGCCCCATCCCCAATGCTATATAAGAAGGTAAAGTGGCCGCATCCCCAATGCTATATAAGAACGTAAAGTGGCCGCATCCCCAATGCTATATAAGAAGGTAAAGTGGCCGCATCCCCAATGCTATATAAGAAGGTAAAGTGGCCGCATCCCCAATGCTATATAAGAAGGTAAAGTGGTAGCATCCCCAATGCTATATAAGAACGTAAAGTGGCCGCATCCCCAATGCTATATAAGAATGTAAAGTTGCAGAGAAAACCCTTTCATTGTGTACCTCTTATTACATTCTTAGTTGTTTCTTTTCATTTTAAACTTCAATGCTAAACATGACAATTAGTAAAATATCTGAAGTGATTTGCAGTGTAAAAACTTTTTTTTAAATGAGAATGACAGAAACTGGACTTTGATAGAAAGTGGCCCTTGACCAGAACATTTTAATTTAAATGATTTTCATTTCCAAG
The DNA here is from genome assembly GCA_037043455.1 of Cyrtodaria siliqua. Classification (NCBI taxonomy): domain Eukaryota; kingdom Metazoa; phylum Mollusca; class Bivalvia; order Adapedonta; family Hiatellidae; genus Cyrtodaria; species Cyrtodaria siliqua. The sequence continues at coordinate 56,158 of JAWPHD010004196.1, forward strand.
ATGACATAGTACACAAACGTAACATACAACAAGAGGTCAATGACCTTGAAGCTCTAATGATTGATTTTGATTTCAGGAAGTAGTCGCTACAAACTTGTATTTTGAAAATTTATTTTTAGCCGTGGCGGCCATCTTGAATTTCCGGCCGACCTGAAATATTGCTAGGATCAATGAGACATCAAGAGCAACATTCCTGTGAAGTTTCATGAAAATCCGACAAGTAGTTTCAGAGGAGTAGTCGCTACAAGTTTTCATTATATAACTCTATGTAAACAAAGATGGCCGTTGACAGCCATGTTTAACATCGAATCAAAACGATTTTTGACAAGGACCAACATCATGTCATGCTGATCACTTTAGAAAAAGTCCCATATCAATATCACTTATAGTTTTCAAGAAGTAGTCGCTACAAACTTGTATTTTGAAAATCTATTTTTAGCCATGGCGGCCATCTTGAATTTCCGGCCGACCTAAAATTTTGCTAGGATCAATTAGACATTAAGAGCAACATTCCTGTAAAGTTTCATGAAAATCCGCAAAGCAGTTTCAGAGGAGTAGTCGCTACAAGTTTTTACTATATAATTCTATGTAAACAAAGATGCAGCCATGTTTAACGTCGAATCAAAACGATTTTTGACAAGGACCAACATCATGTCATGCTGATCATTTTAGAAAAAGTCCCATATCAATATCACTTATAGTTTTCAAGAAGTAGTCGCTATTTTTAGCTTTGGTGGCCATCTTGGATTTCACATCAACATGAATTTTTGCTAGGATCAACTAGACTTCATGGGCAACATTTCTGTAAAGTTTCATGAATATCCATCCAGTAGTTTCAGAGGAGTAGTCGCTACAAATAAAAGTTTACGAACGGACAGACAGACGGACAGACTAACGCCGCACCACGGCATAAGCTCTGCTGATGATCAGTCAAGCTAAAAATAACTGGATAAAGCAAACGCCTAATCTTTATACAGGTCCTTTCCTCGAAAATAAATGATTATGGCTTGTATTTATTTTAGTTAAAATAACTGAAAACATCATTAGACAAAAGGTGCTGACATTTCTATCATCCTACCTGTAAAACATTTTTGTCAATGGCTACAGTAACCGAGTCACTGCTACACTCTGTTCGCAGCGCCCTCTTCAGCGTGATCGCCAGGTTCTTTGCAGTCCCCCATTCAGGTCCCATTGTTGGTGGAGGACGTTCCTGTTGGGTTTCCGTATTATCTGTGAAAGTATGCCATAATGTCATTTGGCTATGTTCCCTGCTCAAACCAGTTTGCTTTTTCATTAAGGCATGAAACCACTAAGTACCTCTTCCATGCAAAATAATTTAAACATTTTGAAATAATAATGATCAACTGATCCAAATATGATATGGATGATTCCTAAAAGTAATATCTATATCCTGCTGAAAAATCTCCAGAGAACAGTCCCATTCTGGGCCACCAGTTTCGCTACTCCCACAGACCCCTTACTGCACCCCACGTCCAACTGAATGAAATACTCCCACAGATCCCGCCAACATAAAACTAATTGAAGTAGAGCTGCAATATACTCCCGCGACCTACAGTTTTGGGTAAAGGTAAACTAGAAGGGTGTTCCACGGAACTCTTGTGTCGTCTGACGTCTTCTAATTCCACTTATGAGCTTGGTTAGGTTGCAAGTTAAATTTTTATGAAAAGTGAAAAGGGGCATAACTCTGCCGACAGGCGACGGCGGACGACAGATGACAAAGTGATCCCGAAGTGTCTGCCATGCTACACAGGTGACAGAATTATCATTGGTGAATAGATATTTTTTCTCAAATGTCTTGAATTTCTTACAACAGATTTGAATAGGATTATTCTCTCATCATGAGCATTCTACCTTTGAAGTTTCGTAAGATTTGCTTCTGGGAGAGAGGATTTTCATGAATTGGTCGTGGTAACTTTGACCTTCGACCTACTAGAGGCCATCCTCACATCACAGGCAGTGACCACCCATGAAGTTTCGTGGGATTTGCTTCAGAGGGAAAGGAGTTACAGAGTGGACACGTTTGTGTCTAAAGACGGACAGACATGTTAAAACCAGTAACCCACCCCACACCCTGTAAACTTTGTTTTGGCACCCTGTAAACTTTCTTTTGCAGGGTTATAACTAATCACACACACCCCTCATTGGGTCCCAGGTCAGACCGGTTTACACCCACAGACCCCTAATTGGGTCCCAGGTCAGACTGATTGAGCTACACCCACAGACCACTAATTGGACCCCAGGTTAGACTGTTTAGCTATTCTAGTAGACCCTTCAATAGGCCCCACGATTGACTGAGATGTCCCATAAACCCTAATTTAGCCCATTTTTTACCGACTTAACTACTCCCATCTGATTCAATTAATTATTAACCATAATGAAACCTTATTCTGTTGCCATTTTCGTGAGTTTATGCTCTTGGTTTAATTGGCCATAAAACAACTGTCAACAACAAAGATCAATCATATAAGCATTGCCAACAGTTATTAGTTGTCTCAACACACGAGTATTCATGTGCGAATATATAACATGTCAATACAGTATTTATTTACTAATCATATTTTAGAATGCATAATATAGTCTTCGGGGGACGTATACAGTATTGGTTCTACCCAAGAGTATTGGTTCTACCCAAGAATAAGTGTGTGTGCGTGTCTGTACCGACCACTAAAAATCGGCGGTCATACATAGCTTAAAATGTGCTGGAAAATGGTTAAACACCATTCAAACAAATAAGTTTTCTACTGAAAGTTATTGTTGAATAAATAAAGTTGTTTCCCCTGGTAGTCAATCAAAGTGGTTTGAGAGAAAAAATGTTGGACCTTGTATATATATTGACAGACTGAATCAGTTATATATACCCTATGTTAATGACCTTTGAATTCAGAATTTGACCTTGATTTTGACAACTTTTATGTATTGTCGTGTGTATAATTATATCGAAATTTTGATGAAGAAACAAAAATATTATACCCAATGTCAAGTTGTGTGACCAATAAATGAACTTAAAACAGGACCCAGAATTTGACCTTGAACTTCATAAATTAGCAAGGTCATGTGACTATTATGATGAAGGGATGTGTATATGAATGAATGAATGATGTTTTACAGCACGTCGACACATAAATAGGTCATATTGTGCGCAAAAACTGATGAAAGATGAATAAAGCAGTAATTAACAAGATGTCAATGAAGCTGTACTGATAGGTTTTTGATAGCTAGATCAGCATTCCTGTGAAGCTTCATGAAAATCCGTCATGTAGTTTCAGAGGAGTAGTCGCTACAAGTTTTCATAATATAACTCTATGTAAACAAAGATGGCCACTGGCGGCCATGTTTAAAGTCAAAATCAAAATAATTTTTGACAAGGATCAACATCATGTCATACCGATCATTTTAGAAAAAGTCCCATATCAATATAGTAGAGGTCTTTTATGAAAATATTGTAAAATAAAGGAATAAATTCGAACACAAGCGATTTTTGGCATACGCCATATATAGGGTGCCTTGTATAACATACTAAAAATCTTCCAAAATCTGCTGATGCTAAATGCCTTTTTTTGGGGCTTAAAAGTTGGAAAATGAAGAAAAATCGTCGTTTTCTGGAATCCTCCAATAACTTTTTTTTTTATTTGTCATAGGAAGTTAAAAACATTCAGAGATGTCACAATATATATTGGGTATATTTTGCAGTCATTTACACTTCCGGAAAAAAATCCAATATGGCGGCAATAATCCAAAATGGCAGCCAAAATCAAAGATTTTGAAGTTGTATCTTCATTTTTCTTTTTTTTTCTTCATTAACTAGCTTAATTAAATCTTTTTAAATAAGTAGTCTTGCTGCGACATATAGTCTGATTCATAAAAGCAGTTTGTAGATTATAAAATGTCATACTGGGCATACTGGGTGCCTACTCCTTATCGTCATTTATAGTCGTTCCGTACTGGGTGCCTACCCTCAGTCCTTATCGTCGTTTGGAGTCCTACTGGATGCCTACTCTCAGTCCTTATCGTCGTTTTTAGTCATACTGGGTGCCTACCCTCAGTCCTTATCGTCGTGTTTAGTCATACTGGGTGCCTACCCTCAGTCCTCATCGATGTTTATTTTCATAATGGGTGCCTACCCTCAGTCCTTATCGCTGTTTGGAGTCCTACTGGGTGCCCACCCTCAGTCCTTATCGTCGTTTGGAGTCCTACTGGGTGCCTACCCTCAGTCCTTATCGTCGTTTTTAGTTATACTGGGCGCCTACCCTCAGTCCTTATCGATGTTTATAGTCATAATGGGTGCCTACCCTGTCCTTATCGTCGTTTGTAGTCATACTGGGTGACTACCCTCAGTCCTTATCGACGTTTATAGTCATAATGGGTGCCTACCCTCAGTCCTTATCGTCGTTTGTAGTCGTACTGGGTGCCTACCCTCAGTCTTTATCGATGTTTATAGTCAGTCCTTATCGCTGTTTGTGGTCCTACTGGGTGCCTACCCTCAGTCCTTATCGTCGTTTTTAGTCATACTGGGTGCCTACCTTTAGTCCTTATCGATGTTTATAGTCATAATGGGTGCCTACCCTCAGTCCTTATCATCGTTTTTAGTCATACTGGGTGCCTACCCTTAGTCCTTATCGATGTTTATAGTCATAATGGGTGCCTACCCTCAGTCCTTATCGTCGTTTGGAGTCCTACTGGATGCCTACCCTGTCCTTATCGTCGTTTTTAGTCATACTGGGTGCCTACCCTGTCCTTATCGTCGTGTTTAGTCATACTGGGTACCTACCCTCAGTCCTCATCGATGTTTATTTTCATAATGGGTGCCTACCCTCAGTCCTTATCGCTGTTTGGAGTCCTACTGGGTGCCCACCCTCAGTCCTTATCGTCGTTTGGAGTCCTACTGGGTGCCTACCCTCAGTCCTTATCGTCGTTTTTAGTCATACTGGGCGCCTACCCTCAGTCCTTATCTATGTTTATAGTCATAATGGGTGCCTACCCTCAGTCCTTATCATCGTTTTTAGTCATACTGGGTGCCTACCCTCAGTCCTTATCGATGTTTATAGTCATAATGGGTGCCTACCCTCAGTCCTTATCGTCGTTTGTAGTCATACTGGGTGCCTACCCTCAGTCCTTATCGACGTTTTGTCATAATGGGTGCCTACCCTCAGTCCTTATCGTCGTTTGTAGTCATACTGGGTGCCTACCCTCAGCCCTTATCGACGTTTATAGTCATATTGGGTGCCTACCCTCAGTCCTTATCGTCGTTTTTAGTCATACTAGGCGCCTACCCTCAGTCCTTATCGATGTTTATAGTCAGTCCTTATCGCTGTTTGTGGTCCTACTGGGTGCCTACCCTCAGTCCTTATCGATGTTTATAATAATAATAATGTGTGCCTACCCTCAGTCCTTATCGCTGTTTTGAGTCCTATTGGGTGTTTTATTGGGGTTTCAGTCGCACCGACAACTAAGGTCATATAGCGTTTTCCAGCTATTACTGGTGGTGGAAGACCTGATTTACACTGACTGAATGCACAAGCAATGCACAATAGTAGAACCATCGACACATCACAAGTTAGATGGAAAGCTTCCCCACTTACAAATTCAAATCGATCCCCAAGAAGATGCAACTAACTGCAGTCAAGCGTCAATTAGTTGAAAGTCAGGGACTCTAAAAACTCGACCACGGGTGCCCCATGTTTTGTTTTTAATGGTTATCATTGTTTCACTATAGAATAAACATCATTTATAGATTTTAAGGTGTTGTTTAGTATATAATACAAAATATAATTGTTTTTGCGTAATATTACTTTGTCTATGTAATAAACACATATAAAATCATTAAAAAAACATTTTTGGCAGCCATTTTGGATTATTGTCGCCAAATTTGAATTATTTTTAGATGGATTATGGTTCTAATATTTGCACAATATATGTTTATACATTCATGGCATTTTTTAGCTTTATCAAAGATGTAGAACTGAAGTTAAAGGCCGATTCCAGAAATTCGCAGTTTTTTTAATATTTTCCCACTTTTTACCTCAAAAAAGGCATTTAGCATCAGCAGACTGTGGAAGATTTTTAGTATGTTATTTAACAATGCCTACTCATTACATATGCCAAAATTCGCTTGTGTTCGAATTAATTCCCCTATTTTCATAAAAGACCTCTACTAATATCACTCATAGTTTTCAAGAAGTAATCGCTACAAACGTGTATGCTGAAAATCTATTTTTAGCCATGGTGGCCATCTTGAATTTCCGGCCGACCTGAACTTTTGCTATGATCAATTGGACATCAAGAGCAACATTCCTGTGAAGTTTCATGAAAATCCGTCAAGTAGTTACAGAGGAGTAGTCGCTACAAGTTTTTACTAGATAACTCTATGTAAACAAAGATGGCCGCTGACAGCGATGTTAATCAAAATGATTTTCATCAAGGACCAAAACCATTCCATACTGATCATTTTAGAAAAAGCCCCATATCAATATCACTTAATAGTTTTCAAGAATAACTCGCTACAAACTTGTTTCTTGAAAATCTATTTTTAGCTGTGGCGGCCATCTTGAATTTCCGACCAACCTGAAATGTTGCTAGAATCATTTAGACATCAAGAGCAACATTCCTGTGAAGTGTCATTGAAATCCGTCAAGTAGTTTCAGAGGAGTAGTCGCTACAAGTTTTTACTAAAGAACTCTATGTAAACAAAGATGTAACATATACAGGTTAGCATCTTAAGAGAAAACGATTTTCGACAAGGACCAACATCATGTCATGCTGATCATTTTAGAAAAAGTCCCATATCAATATCACTTAGAGTTTTCAAGAAGTAGTCGCTACAATCTTGTTTTTTTAAAAATCTATTTTTAGATTTGGCGGCCATCTTGGATTTCACATCAATATGAATTTTTGCTAGGATCAACTAGACTTCATGGGCAACATTTCTGTAAAGTTTCATGAAAATCCATACAGTAGTTTCAGAGGAGTAGTTTACGGACAGACAGACGGACGGACGAACGACGGACACCGCACCACGGCATAAGCTCTGATGATCTCTGATCAGTCGAGCTAAAAAGAAGTGTAGAGAAAAAGAAGAAGTGTAGAGAGACAGGTTTCAGGTAAATGTTTTAATAATTGATGTGTACATGTTGATGTGTATATGTCGAAAAGCTTGATGAAAAGCTTGATGAAGTAATATATATCTGATATGAAACAGTTATACCCAAGTTATTTTTTGTGTCGAAGGACGGACAAAGTAATCCCTATGTATTGTTTTTTACTTCAAAAATGATAACAGGCTGAATGACATGAATTCCTTTTCCCCATTTATCATCTGACATTAACATCCTCTAGACCTGAATGGAATGTTAATCTCGTGGTATTTTGTTTACAATATCTACTTTTACTGTGACCCGAGGTGATTCCAGAAGTAAAACATTGCATAAGATTGTTTGGTTTTTGGCCAGTAAAGCTAACAAGGCCATCATCACGGGTTTTCCCGCCCATGGGTTCTTGTTCATTAAGAAGAATGGTTTGAGTGATACTGGGAGGGGTGTAAGGGGTAGGTTATAGCAAACATGAATTCCTGAAATATCCCCCGAGAATTTAAAGAAGCAGTAAGGAGGAAGTCCCTTTGGGTGCAAAGTCCAGGTCAGTTGTGGTGGGGCTAAGCTGATAAAAAATATGAATTTCTCGTAAAATACTTCCGCTACACTGAACACTTACAGGTAAACATGACCTCACACATGAACATTTAAGATATACAGGTAAGCGTCTTAAGAGAAAAGCCTGAAATCTGAATGACGGGGAAATGATCCCTACAAACATGCCAATGCCATCTCACATAAGCAATCATCAAAAGCCAACTTACACATCTGAGGCAGGGTTATCTGTATGTTGTTGGTGTTATTCATGGAGGTGTACATGGCCACGGGTCCCAGGAAGTACTCCACCCAGTGTAGTAGGTCGCGACCCGTCGCCTGAAGTTCCTCGGACCTGACCGCCACTTCTTGCATGCGTATCCCTGACATATCCACAAAACTGTTGGCCTGTTATGAAAAAACATAATGAAATGAAATGAAAACTTACTGTAAGTCTATGATAAAAGCATTACATTATGATCTGAAAACTTAACTGTTTTTCCTGCCAAAAAGTATCAAATTATGATTTTCAGATGAATATTCAAGATTGTTGTGTGGATATTCACCCCAAGGCATGTGATGTGACAAGAGTGTCAACCGGACACGGTCAAATTGAAAATTAATTGAATGTTGTTTAATGGCTCATCAACACAGTATAGGTTATTTAGAGCCGCCCCAGAGAGAGGGGGAGGATACATAGGAATCCGGGAACCGTGCCCTACTCTTATTATCGAACAGATTCCTATGGTTCTTTAACATGCTCGGAGGACAGACCGATACACGGGACCGCCCGGTTTACATCCCTATCCGACGGACGAGGCTAAGGGAAAGTGTCTTGCCCAAACCCATTCTATAACTTACCACAATTTTGATATATCCCTGAACTTTGCGGTTGTGTACACGCCAGGTCACATGATTGGGAGACTTGAGTACGAGCCAGAACTCCCTGTCGACGACAGACTGACGTGACTCACGTTTGATCTCCAGGTTGACCTCGAATGGCTCGTACTGCACGTGCTGGAGTTCCACCACATAAGCATGCCTGCATAAACAAGTATAAAACTGGGAATAATAAAGAATGCTTAACAAGTGGCCTTACCTAGTGTGTATGGTACTCTGCTTTGGTTCCAATAAAAACGGTGAAACCTCCTACTGGAATTCCCAATCTGAACTGGATACCCATGAAAGATTCTTATAATCTGCCCATAGCCCACCAAAAAGCTTTGGTAAAACCCATTTTTATAGACAACTTTTGTCAGTGGTCATAGGTTTCTGGATACTACGAATCAACTAAATATACTTTCAATTTCAAACAGAAAGAAAGAAAATCTCAATCAATGGGACAAACGAGTTATCGAGTTTTTAGATATGATGGATATAAAGTAAACAAAAGATGCACATTTTGTACTGATGCATTTGTATTTATAAACTTGTTTTGTTTGCTTGTACGGTGTTTTACATCATTTTCAACATATGTTAGGTTATATATGACGATCAATTTTTTTGTGGTGGAGGCACACCCACTTTTTCTGGGTAGAACCAGTACTGTACACCTCCCGCCATCCATAACAATCGACACTTTCTCACTTGCAAGTCGAGCTCCCAGTGGGATTCAAACCCGCAGCAGTGAGAGGCGAGAATATTTACAACGCAACCTCGTTAACCACTGTGTGTGTGTAGTTCTAAGGTTTATAGTCCCTCCACCAACATACTCAATGAGCCGTACAGCTCACCGAGATGGGTACAGTAGAGTCTAGACTTTTAAAATGTAATTTTGAAATTTACATAGGCCTTGCCAACAGGTCTGTTTAATGCCTAAATATAAACATGGAGTCAACATCAGCAGTTCATTCAACCTAATTTTGTGCGTTGACACCTCTCGTTAACCATTCGGCCACGGAGACACTTAAAAACAGACGAGGGTAACATTATATGCCTTGTTGAAGACAAAAATAGATAAGTAGAGCTAAAATAGAAACTGTGTCCATGGGACACGGATGCCCCACTTTAGCGCCGTGAGTCACATAAAATGGACTTAAATGTAAATTTTTTTTTATACATACGAGCGGACGGACGGCAGACAAGGGTAACACTATATTATGACCCATTACTCTTTCGTGGCGGGGCAAAAAAACGCAAATAAAAGTAAAACTGGGACAATAACTTACTTGGCAAACATATCGTGTCTGCTGTCAACCAAACATCCCTCCACATTACGTGGGGTCCTTGTGATGCCATTTGCGTTGAGCACCACCTGGTGGCCACTCTGGATACTGCACAGTGACGATGACGACGGCGGCGATGATAATGATGGTGACGATGGAGTTGTCAATGATGATGATGATGACGATGTCGCTGCTACTGTAGAGGCAAGACAATACATTATGAGTGGCAGAAGTTATGTTGATTGTAAAATTAGCCTACAAAGTACGTTATCATTGTTTAACCCTTAACCCCCTACATATATATAATGGACTGTTCTTTCTTTGAATTAAGGCCATTCCATTTATGTGACAAAGGGGCGTTTTGGGGAAAATGACTCGCACTCACAGGCTGATCTGGGTTTACAATGGACGCAAAGGCTAGGTTAGGTGTTAATACAGATGTATTTCGTGTTTCTTATTCATTATGTAAGCATCACAAGAATGTGACCAATCAGTTATCAGTAAAGTGACACGCCTCCACATTTGGGTAAGTGATGGACTCTGTGTTTATTGTTAATGCTCAGATGACTAGAGTCCTGTATAAACAAGAGGTCAATGACCTTGAAGCTCTACTGATTGATTTTGATTTCAGGAAGTAGTCGCTAGAGACTTGTTTTCTGAAAAATTATTTTTAGCCGTGGCGGCCATCTTGAATTTCCGGCCGACCTGAAATTTTGCTAGGATCAATTAGACATCAAGAAAAGTAGTCGCTACAAGTTTTCATTATATAACTCTATGTAAACAAAGATGGCCGCTGACAGCCATGTTTAACATCGAATCAAAACGATTTTTGACAAGGATCAACATCATGTCATGCTGATCATTTTAGAAAAAGTCCCATATCAATATCGCTTATAGTTTTTAAGAAGTAGTCGCTACAAACTTGTATCTTGAAAATCTATTTATAGCCATGGCTGCCATCTTGAATTTCCGGCCGACCTAAAAAAAATCTGGAATCAATTAGACATCAAGAGCAACATTCCTGTGAAGTTTCATGAAAATCCGTCAAGTAGTTTCAGAGGAGTAGTCGCTACAAGTTTTCATTATATAACTCTATGTAAACAAAGATGGCCACTGGCAGCCATGTTTAACGTCGAATCAAAATAACGTTTGACTCTTATAACCATCATGTCATGCTGATCATTTTAGAAAAAGTCCCATATCAATATCGCTTATACTTTTCAAGAAGTAGTCGCTACAAACTTGTATCTTGAAAATCTATTTATAGCCATGGCTGCCATCTTGAATTTCCGGCCGACCTAAAAAAAATCTGGAATCAATTAGACATCAAGAGCAACATTCCTGTGAAGTTTCATGAAAATCTGTCAAGTAGTTTCAGAGGAGTAGTCGCAACAAGTTTTTACTATATAACTCTATGTAAACAAAGATGGTCACTGGCAGCCATGTTTAACGTCGAATCAAAATAATGTTCGACTCGGATCAACATCATGTCATGCTGATCATTTTAGAAAAAGTCCCATATCAATATCACTTATAGTTTTCAAGAAGTAATCGCTACAAACTTATTTTTTAAAAATCTATTTTTAGCCGTGGCGGCCATCTTGAATTTCCGGCCGACCTGAAATTTTGCTAGGATCAATAAGACATCAAGAGCAACATTCCTGTGAAGTTTCATGAAAATCCGTCAAGTAGTTTCAGAGGAGTAGTTGCTACAAGTTTTCATTATATAACTCTATGTAAACAAAGATGGCCGCTGGCAGCCATGTTTAACGTCGAATCAAAACGATTTTCGACAAGGACCAACATCATGTCATGCTGATCATTTTAGAAAAAGTCCCATATCAATATCACTTATAGTTTTCATGAAGAAGTCGCTACAAACTTGTTTTTTAAAAACCTATTTTTAGATCTGGCGGCCATCTTGGATTTCACATCAACATGAATTTTTGCTAGGATTAACTAGACTTCATGGGCAACATTTCTGTAAAGTTTCATGAAAATCCATTCAGTAGTTTCAGAGGAGAAGTTGCTACAAAAAAAAGTTTACAGACAGACAGACGGACGGACAGACGGACGACGAACGCCGCACCACGGCATAAGCTCTGCTGATATCTGATCAGTAGAGCTAAAAATCACTTGTAGTGATTAACTGCATTCAAAGCTGTATTTTTAGTATACAGTTACTTATCTTCTTTTGGTTTTGTCTTCTTTTTTTTTTTTAAAAAAACAAAACAATTTGGATACATACAATTTGTTACAGTCACATATTTTGATTTCTCATATAGACTCAGGATAAAGATGGTCGAAGTAGTGTCCTTGATCTTCACTTAAAGGGGTTGATGCACTATTTTCAAGCACTATTTAACAACTTGAAAACTGCTGAAAGAATTATCAAGATCGCCACTGTAGTGTCCTTGATTTTCACTTAGTAAATTATAAATATCTTATCTTGGAAATACTAAAATTATGAATAGCTACTTCTGTGTAGCGTTTGTATATATATATAGGGAGAAACATTTGTGAACTACCAAGGACAGACAACCTTCGGACAAACTACGGCAGGGCGCCTAGCTATGAGATACACAGAAATCAAGCGCATGAATTCACTCCTTAAAAAAGGTAGCTGCAACACTAGTTGATGAACATCATAACACACTCGTCTGGAGGTACAATTAACATATAGATGCATACATACATACAATTAAAGCTCATATGAGTGGGCCACATTTAAGCGTTCAACCACACACAGCTATATTGAGACTGTGTCAATGAAAGGTGCCGGATCTTGGGGATACTGTGAATTGAGTAAATATAATAAAGGGAGAGAATTTGAACTCACTACGGCAACTTTCGAAATTGGTATCTCGTAAGAGATTCACGTTCACAAGGCAGAATTATATATAGGGAGAAACATTTGTGAACTACCAAGGACAGACAACCTTCGGACGAACTACGGCAGGGCACCTAGCTATGACGAGATACACAGAAATCAAGCGTATGAATTCACTCCTTAAAAAAGGTAGCTGCAACAATACAATATATTATATATAACATGTTAAAGTTTTCAATTTGTAAGTTTATTAGTGCAGGGCTTTTTTCAAGAAAATTGGGAAAAGGGTAGGCCTGCTGATTTTAGGAAATAGAAGTGCGAGACTATCCAAATTGGGGGAAAAAATAGCGTGATTTTCGTTGTTTAAGGGAATGTTTTTTTAAGGGAAAATTTTCATTAAAATGTATGTTTTCGGTAAAATATAGATCAGCTTTTAGAATTTAGTTAACATACAAACTATGTGAAGTCGTCACTTTTATTCACAAAAAAAATGGGGGAAATTTTTACCCCAGAATGGGGGAAAAAATAGAGGGTTTTTGCAATTGGGAAAGAGGCCGAATTTCGGCCCCACTTAAATAGGTTAAAAAAGCACTGAGGTAGTGTAGAAATCTATTGAATCTAGGGTGACTATTGATGTTAATTTTGACTATTGCGATACTATTACTTTTGGAAACTATACCATTGCAAACTATCGCTATTGCTGATCTGCTATTGCGATACTATTTCAACAAGAGGCCCAAGAGGGCCTGTGGACACTCTACTGGCTAAAACAGCTCTTATAGATTTAGATAGATATAGCTCTCTTCTCCTATAGATTTAACAAAGGAAAATACAATATAGCATTTTTCAACAAATCAAGGGCCATAACTCTGTTATTACTAACAAGATCTAGCTGGTTTTCAAAATTGTCCAAGATTTCATTGATATACCGCGCTTTGCACAACTAGACATCATACTGAGGCTTCCTGCCAAATTTTGTAGAAATACAACAAGCCATTTAAGAGGAGTAGCGCCTACAAGAAATTTAAAATAAAAATGTCAAAGGGCCATAACTCCCGTCAAAAATCAGCAAACTGGAACAAAAGCGTGAAATGCACAACTAGACATCTTACCGATGCTTCCTGCCAAGTTTCGTCGAAATTCAACAAGGCATTTAGGATGAGTAGCGCCGACAAGAAATTTTAAAGTAAGTGTCAAGTAATTAAAAAGATAATGATTTTTTTTTAAAAAAATAACAATAATTCAAATCAATAAAAAAAAACAAAAAAAAAAAGGAAAAAATTAAAAAAAAACAAAAAAACAATTGAAACAATTAAAAAAAAAATAAAAAAAAAACAACATGAAATTAAAAAAAAAAAAAAAAAAATCAAATTAAGAAAAATAAAAAATTAAAAAGAAATTAAAAAACTGTTAACCCCCGGGGCGCGTCCAAATTTGACACCAGGGTCACCATTTGAACAAACTTGGTAGAGGACCATAAGCTGATGCTACATGTAATACATGAGAGCTCTGTGCCATGTGGTTCCAGAGAAGAAGATTTTTTTCAGTTTTTGCCTATACAAGCCTAAGTAAAACTGTGACCCCAGGGTGGGGCCAAATGTGACCAATGGGTCACCATTTGAACAAACTTGGTAGAAGACCATAAGCTTATAGCAAATGCAAAATATTAAACCTCTGGCTCCTGCAGTTTCAGAGAAGAAGATTTTTTAAGTTTTTCCTATACATGTCTATGTAAAACATGTGACCCTTGGGGCGGGGTCAAATGTGACCCAAGGGTCACAATTTGAACAAAGTTGGTAAAGGACCATAAGCTTATAGCAAGTGCAAAATATTAAACCTCTGGCTCTTGCAGTTCCAGAGAAGAAGATTTTTTTCAGTTTTTCCCTATACAAGCATTTATGTAAAACTGTGACGCCCGGGCCGGGGCCAGATGTGACCCCAGGGTCACCATTTGAACAAAATTGGTAAAGGACCATAAGCTTATAGCAACAGCAAAATATTAAACCTCTGGCTCTTGCAGTTTCAGAGATGAAGATTTTTTCAGTTTTTCCCTATACATGTCTATGTAAAACATGTGACCCTTGGGGCGGGGCCAAATGTGACCCCAGGGTCACCATTTGAACAAACTTGGTAAAGGACCATAAGCTTATAATAAATGTAAAATATCAAACCTCTGGCTCTTGTAGTTTCCGAGAAGACGATTTTTAAAAAAAAAAATCCTATATAAGTCTATGAAAAACTGTGACCCTCGGGGCAGGGACAAATTTGACCCTAGGGTCATCATTTGAACAAACTTAGTAGAGGACCTTAAGCTGATGCTACATGTAATAAATGAGAGCTCTGTGCCATGTGGTTCCAGAGAAGAAGATTTTTTTCAATTTTCCCTATACAAGCCTATGTAAAACTGTGACCCCCGGGGTGGGGCCAAATGTGACCCCAGGGTCACCATTTGAACAAACTTGGTAAAGGACCATAAGCTTATAATAAATGTAAAATATCAAACCTCTGGCTCTTGTAGTTTCCGAGAAGAAGATTTTTAAAAAAAAAAATCCTATATAAGTCTATGAAAAACTGTGACCCTCGGGGCAGGGACAAATTTGACCCTAGGGTCATCATTTGAACAAACTTAGTAGAGGACCTTAAGCTGATGCTACATGTAATAAATGAGAGCTCTGTGCCATGTGGTTCCAGAGAAGAAGATTTTTTTCAGTTTTCCCTATACAAGCCTATGTAAAACTGTGACCCCCGGGGTGGGGCCAAATGTGACCCCTGGTTCACCATTTGAACAAACTTGTTAGAGGACCACAAGCTTATAGCAAATGCAAAATATTAAACCTCTGGCTCTTGCAGTTACAGAGAAGAAGATTTTTTAAGTTTTTCCCTATACATGTCTATGTAAAACATGTGACCCTTGAGGCGGGGCCAAATGTGACCCGAGGGTCACCATTTGAACAAACTTGGTAAAGGACCATAAGCTTATAGTAAATGCAAAATATCAAACCTCTGGCTGTTGTAGTTTCAGAGAAGAAGATTTTTTTTTAAAAAAATCCTATATAAGTCTATGTAAAACTGTGACCCCGGGGCGGAGACAAATTTGACCCCAGGGTCACCATTTGAACAAACTTAGTAGAGGACCATAGGCTGATGCTACATGTAATACATGAGAGCTCTGTGCCTTGTGGTTTCAGAGAAGAAGATTTTTTAAAGTTTTTTCCTATATGTCTATATGAAAAACATGCAAAACCTCAATATACAAACTTTGGACCCCCGGGGCACGGCCATTTTTGAACCCGGGGACTTTATTTGAACAATCTTGATAGTCTAGGCGTTGGCGATCATATTAAAAGAAAAACTGTTGAAATCTGTCCAGCGGTTCTGGAGAAGAAGATTTTTTAAGGTTTCGACCATATATGGTAATGGCAGCCATCTTGGATATAGCGCTGACCTAATTTTAACAAATCTAAAAAGCATTCATCTAAGGATCATCCATGTGAAGTTTGGTCAAAATTAGCCAAGCGATTTCTGAGGAGAAGTCGTTTGAAGAAAAGTTAACGGACGGACGGACGACGGACGACGGACGACCGACGGACGACGGACGACGGAAGACAGACAACACACCATCCCATAAGCTCTGCTGGCCCTTGGCCAGTAGAGCTAATAAAACATTAAAATTCAGCTTTTTTATTTATCAAAACTTGTTTGGTACCTTTTTGTTATGAAATAAGAATATAAGAATCCATCATGAGTATCCATGTGAGATAGAGAAATCTCACCCGAGGGGTTAGAATTGCAACCAGGGACGAGGCTCTGCCGAGTGCCTGGTTGCAATTCTGATCCCGAGGGTGAGATTTCCCTATCTCACATGGATCACTCATGATGAACTATTTTTTTCCCATTATGTGTTTATTACCGGCATAAAATCAATGACTTTGCTGATTTAACGCCAGAATAAGGCGATGTCATGTAAGAAATGGGAGAACAGTACATCCTTTTTAAAGGTTTAGATATCAACTTTTTGCAGCTTTAAGACATTTTAAATATTTAAAAATACCTAGATCACTATGGAAACCGTCTTAAGTAGAAATTTGTTTCATTTTGGCAGGGTTTGTGCACAGAGAACACCAACACATTCAGATAAAATAAAATATGTTACTTACCGGTACTATTATTATTATTATCATAAATTAATTAAATTTCAAAACTACTGAAAACATCGATAGGTAAGGGTAACTATTGCAATTAACATGTCGCCAGTTGTCAATCATTTATCCATTATAAACCAATCAAACCAATACTATACCTCCGACAAACAATAGCACGTGCTACAGTATAATAAAGCATGTGCAACTGTATTATAATTTAACCCATTGTCAATATACTCCGACATCAACAATAGGGCAGAGATATCTAAGTACTGGCGTCCTGTTAATTGTTATTGAAATCAAAATTTGCTATCGATATTGTATATTGAGGATCTCTCTATCTTGATACATCAATAGTTCAATGTAGTGTTACACTATTAGTTGAATAAAAGACATACTTTTAGGTGGCACTTACCTTTCCCGACAACCAGATTGACAATGTTTCCACCCTGAAGTTTAGTAAATGAGGTCACAGCACCGAAACGTTTTTTTATGTACGACAATAAACTATCATCATCTGACGGTAGGTTCTTTGGTTTCAGCAAAGATGGTCTTGATTCCAGCCGCTTGTTGGCAAAACGTATCCCTGAGCCTTTGGATGCCTACAAAAACAGGAATTATTTCAATAAATTAAGGATTTTTTTCCCGAGCCTCGTTATGATGTGCTGCATCAGGATATTATTGATAATTAGTCACACCTGTATAGACACCACTATTATAAAAGGGAGAAAAAAACAAAATTGGTCTCTTTATTCACTTAGGTTTCTTTTAATATAGGTGCATTTTAAAATCACTACATTTGGGAAATAAAATGGTGGTCTCCTAACACTTAACCTGCAGGACTATAATAGACTTTGTGTCCATTGTACCCAGATCAGTGATCTTATTTTAATGACAGCCAGAGGATATTATTTCACCGACAGCTGGTGGATCTTATTTCACTGAAGCTAGTGGATCTTATTTCACTGACAGCCGGTGGATCTTATTTCACTGACAGCCAGGCCCTGTGTGGTTCCCGGGGGCCCCGTTTGGTCACGGGGCAAAGAATAGGACCACTGCAGATCCCTTCGGAGGGGTAGGCAGAGGGGTAGAATCCCCACAAATTCATGTTCATTTTATCATTTTTTGTTCATGTTCATTAAAGGTCTTCATCATGATCCCTGCATTGTTTCAGATGCCATCTCGCTCACATCAAAAGAGCGGTGGCAGAAAAACAATAAACGTGGCTCCAGCGTAAATGGAGTTTGCAGCAACTCTGCAGTTCAGGGTGAGAAGGTTCTAGGCCCATTTTCCATATTTTATCTCAATGTACATGGAGGATGAGCCTGGCATGTTCATGCCTGTTAGGCGCCATATAACCTTTCATGTGTTGGTGCGCCTTAAAACCCAATTCAATTCAATTCACTAACAGCCGTTGGATCTATTTCAGACAGCTGATGGATCTTATTTCACTGATAGCCAGTGGATATTATTTCACTGACAGCTGGATCTTATTTCACTGAAGCCAGTGGATCTTAATTCACTGACAGCCGATGGATCTTATTTCAGACAGCTGATGGATCTTATTTCACTGACAGCCAGTGGATCTTATTTCACCGACAGCTGGTGGATCTTATTTCACTGACAGCCAGTGGATCTTATTTCACTGACAGCAAGTGGATCTTATTTCACTGAAGCCAGTGGATCTTATTTCACTGACAGCCGGTGGATCTTGTTTCACTGACAGCAAGGGATCTTATTTCACTGAAGCCAGTGGATCTTATTTTACTGAAGCAAATGGATCTTATTTAACCGACATCTGGTGGATATTATTTCACCAACAGCTGGTGGATCTTATTTCACTGAAGCCAGTGGATCTTATTTCACTGACAGCCAGTCAATCTTATTTCACTGACAGCTGGTGGATCTTATTTCACTGAAGCCAATGGATCTTATTTCATTGAAGCAAGTGGATCTTATTTCACTGAAGCCAGTGGATCTTATTTCACTGACAGCCGGCAGATCTATTTCAGACAGCTGATGGATCTTATTTTACTGACAGCCAGTGGATCTTTTTTAACTGAAAGCTGGTGGATCTTATTTCACTGACAGCCAGTCTACAATTTGTAGAAATGAGAAAATTATCTTCCTCTATTAAATAGAACATGTTCCGTCCCACAGGGCAAAGTATGTGAGAATTTATATTTTTATCTCCTACAAAAATGACAGTAAACATATCATATTGTAGGGTTTTAACATCAATCAAACATACATTACATTGCAACTTTCATATCAAAACAAAGAACATTGTAATACATTCATGTAGCAGATGGATCCGACAGCAAAAACAAAATAATTGTGTTACAATAATATATACAGCAGTTATCTGGGCTACTTGTTCGCAAAACCCAGTTTCTAACCATTAACATTGAAACAGATGGACCGGACAGCGAGAACGGAATAATTGTGTCACAATATTATTTACAAAATCCAGTTTTAAAGCAATTATGGGACACCAAGAGAAATAAATGGTTTTAAACCAAATTATATGGGTTTGCTTTGATTCGTGTTTTGTGTTATTTTTAGCACGTTATGTCATATATGATGATCCTTGTCTTTGTGGTAGAAGCAGACCACCCCATTTTTCCTGGGTAGCACCAGTACTGTATACCTCCCGCCATCTGTAAGTATCAACACTTTCTCACTTGAAAAGTATGTGGGTATACTGTTAATTAACACTTGCTTGTACATGTAATGCATTCATTATTCAGTACAGCAAAATTCACCAAAAGAATCTATAAGAACATTCCATTCTTTTATTTCTCCAATATTTAATTAATTCCTAGAAGCTTCCAAGTTTAACTGACATTAAAATGTCTGCTCTAGATCGCAATATGTTCCTTTAAATATTAATGCGAGTAATTATCCAAATTTTGTTCTGTTATTTTTTGTTCAGAAACAGACTTGGGGCTTCAGTCTTTTTTCTATACTAATAGGAACAAAAACTGTCACAATTGGATATTTTTGAAAAAAAAAGAAGAAGAAAAAATAGTAAAAAAATAAATCATTTTATAATTGTATCTAATTAATTTACAGTACACCAAGATCAACATATTTTTTTCTCTTTCAATTGGGAAATTTTGCCTCAAAATAAGGAAAAAATATACGTTTTGACATTGGGAATATGACCAAATAATGGCTTTAAAAACAGCAAAAAAAACACACTGGGCTTATATTACAAACACATTAGAAATAAGACTTAAGTACTTCATAATAGAACACCGTATTTTAAATCACATATTTTTCTGACAGAAAGCAATATCTGTATTCATAAAACAGCGATAATTGCTCTCTAAAACTCACCATAAAAATGATACAAAAAGGGTATTGACAATAAAAATATATTTCAATTAAATCTAAGAGTTTCGATTTGCTACTAAAAAGTGTTTGTCACTATTTACGGAGCTATTGATGTTAAATATAATGTTGGGTGGCGGATCTGGTTTCATTTGCACTTCAAAAGAATACAATTCATTCTGTTACATTTAATTGTCTACTTTTACATAAATAGGAATATTTAAGTCCTTGTTTGAATAGTATCAGATGCAATTATGACACTGGAATCTAGAATGTTGGGAACCTAGAATGTCAGAAATCTGGAATGTGTCATGCTGGAATCTAGAATGCCGGGAATCTAAAATGTCCGGAACTTAGACTTTGTCATGCTGGAATCTAGAATGGCGGGAATCTAGAATGCCTGCATAATAGAATATAGAATGTGTCATGCTGGAATCTAGAATGTCCAGAATCTAGAATGTGTCATGCTGGAATCTAGAATGTCCAGCATCTAGAATGTGTCATGCTGGAATCTAGAATGTTCAGAATCTAGATTGTGTCATGCTGGAATATAGAATGTTCAGAATCTAGATTGTGTCATGCTGGAATCTAGAATGTCCAGAATCTAGATTGTGTCATGCTGGAATCTAGAATGTTCTGAATCTAGATTGTGTCATGCTGGAATATAGAATGTTCAGAATCTAGAATGTGTCATGCTGGAATCTAGAATGTCCAGAATCAAAAAAGATTGTGTCATGCTGGAATCTAGAATGTCCAGAATCTAGAATGCATCATGCTGGAATCTAGAATGTTCAGAATATACCTAGATGTGTCATGCTGGAATATAGAATGTTCAGAATATACCTAGATGTGTCATGCTGGAATCTAGAATGTTCAGAATATACCTAGATGTGTCATGCTGGAATCTAGAATGTTCAGAATATACCTAGAATGTGTCATGCTGGAATATAGAATGTTCAGATTCTAGATTGTGTTGTGCTGGAATCTAGAATGTCCAGAATCTAGAAAGTGTCGTGCTGGAATCTAGAATGTCTGCATGGAATCCAGATTGTGTTATGCTGAAATCTAGAATGCATTTTCAACCACGAAACAAATCTCGAACCTCTGTACAATAAAAGGCTTTCTAAAAAAATGCTTCTTTAATATTTTAAACACTGTTTTATTCGAAAGAAATTTAAACACAATTTGAAAACATGGATTCTGAAAAATCTAAATTTGTTTCCAGATTTAAGCTATATATAATATACAATCTGAGGTTCGATAACAAAAAAGGATATTGTTATTTTATTATTTTTTTAATTGCACTTGCATACGTGTACTTTTACCTTTAAAAAAACCTTGAAATTTAATTAGCAAACACTTCAAAACACTTTAATCTAACTTTCAAGAGTTTTTGTTATTTTATTTCGATCAAGAAGTACTTTTAATTATTATTTTCTATCTTTCTGCCACGCATTCCATTCATTGGAGAGCAATTATTGACACAAAGGGAGATAATCCTGGTATCCATTTTATATTAAATTTACTTTCTATTTCTGATAGCAATCTATTTACCATTGTATCAAGAGCCATTCAGTGGCACAAATCTAGTGACTTTATGTCAAACATTGTAATATAATATAAATTCCTTTCATACAATTCACATAATGAAGGTATTATTCGATACAGTCAATCGTTCCATGTGGAAGATTTACACTAAAAGAATTACGAGTAGGAGTAAAATTAATATCTCCATCAATATCTATGTTTAAAGCCGAACAGTTAGATATAAAATGACTAATTGGATCTTTCGGTCGATTATTTGCTAATAATTCACTGTAAGACACTGCAAGTATTTAAAGAATGAGAGAGTGTCTTCCTGTGTGAATAAGATTACATTCCAATAACACATTTAAGTTTATACTGGGACAGCGACCTCAGTGAGTGTGATCAAATGAAGGCAGGAGGGGGGGGGGGGGGGGGGGGGGGGGGGGAGGAGGGGTATCTGACGAATGAATCTAGAGGAAATATTTTGCCTAAGGATGCACCAAAGAAACCATTCTAAGTTACTTTGACCTTTGACCTCAACATGTGACCTTGACCTATTGAGGTACATACCGGATTCCTGACATTCCTGCACGTAACGCAACTTCCAATTGTGATAAGATGTGTGCGACGTTTCTTGAAATTCCCTTCCGTACTTCCAGTTATGGCTGAGACACACATCTGACTCATTTAACCTTTGACTTTCAATGTTTGACATTGACCTTTGAGGTAGTATGGACATGATTCTTGCATGCAACACACCTTCCCAATATAATTACCATTTATTTTAAGTTTCATGAAATTCCCTACAGTACTTTGATAGTTATGGCTGAGAAATTATTGTTTTGGAAGGCCGGCTGGACGAACAAACGGACTTATGGACTTTGCGATTAACAAATTCCAACCTTTCATAAAGGCTGTAAGAGGAACCCCATACCTTCTTTATTTGGCCTTTGGGCCTGTTAACAGCTTTTGCCTTCACCCCAACATGGTAAACAGGGCATTATTTACAGTTGATCGATACATATAACTTTACTGGATTTTTTTTCAGTGTTGCATGCCAGCATTCCTTCCCAGTTTCCTGGCATGCTGCCAACTTTTTATCAGGCAAAAATTGATTGAGTGATTTAGAGCGGTTGCTCTGTGTACTTTAAGTATGATCCACCAATTGTGTCAGGAAATATGACCTGATGTCCAATGTTAACATTCTGGTTTATGTTTATGATGTATTATACAAGCAATTAAAAGATGTTTTTGTCAGATCTAAGCTCAAATAATATTATTTCGGCTATTTAAAAGTACAAAACATGGTATAAGAATAATGGAATACTAAGAATGTTTCTATTGTTCTGAGCTTATTGTTTGTTTTGTATAAAAATGAAAGTCAGAAGGTGTACGTCTTATCCTTTGTGCGACCAAGAGACTGCTAGGGGTATTTAGGCTACCCTTAAAAAAATATTTTTTTGTTCTTTGCAACCCAGGACTTCATAAATGTGTAGATAGGTAGGTAAGTATTTTTTGCTTTTATCAAACAATATCCGTAACTTTTAGCTCATAAAACATGAAATAAATTACGTTGACAAACATTAAACATTTACCATTATTGAATATTTGAAGTACCCCAAAAATGCATTCCGTTTGCATCATTTGCGTTTCGGTTACGTTCCGTTTCCTATTTTGAATCAGTAAAACTTAAAGGAAATGTGTATTCATGCTTCAGTGGTTCTAAAACACCATTTCCACAGTGTAATTCTTTATATTAAAATACTGAAAAATGGTCTCTCTTTAAATCGAGATTTTAAATATCAACTCAAAAGGATTAATACTAAAAGTTATCCGAAATAGCGAAATGCATTTGCGTTAGTTTTGTTTGTTTTCAGCATTTAGCATTTTTATTTAAAAACTGCATTCATCATTCATTTTTTAAAAAGATAAATGCTGAAAACGAACGAAACGAATAAAACGAACGCAAATGCATTTTTTAAATATAGATCGTTCAACGTTCATTCTGTGTTTGTTCTGCGTTCATTTGGCGTTCATTTTCCATAGGTTCAGCATTCGTTCTGCATTTATTTGGGGTACTTGAATGCAACTGGGTCTGTAGCTGCAGAGATTCTAAACAAAATTTCAAAAGTTTAGTAGCACTTTGGTTTCTAAGATATAGACACTGTCTTTATATTTTAACTTGCATAAATATAAGTAATAAATAGCCAGAAAATACAATCCACTGCTGATGTACTTTATTCCAGGGTAAAGGCAGAAGTTGCATGTACCTTACAGAACAAAAGTGCATGCAGTGTAATGATATAGGAACCTCTACTCATTCAGATACAGGTGTGCAGTTTATTAATGGTTTTTTAAGGACATATTTGGAGCCTATTGTATTTGGGGAGGAGAGAATTTCTATAGGTAACTGTAAATCACTGTTAGCCATACAATTTCATGAGCAAAGTGTGTTTTCAATTTTTCTTCAGATTATGAGGCCCACCCAATAAAGCATTTGTGTCCAGTACACATAATAACACATGCCTCATAAGTGGGGAACACTGCCTCATTCATGGGGGAACAATGCCTCATTCATGGGGAACATTGCTTCATTAACAGCAGGGCACGAAAATTCCACTCGTCCGCTCGTATTGACGAGTGAAATTCGAATCCGGACGAGTGAAACCCATGAATCGGTCGTCCGAGAGGACGAGTGACATTTCAGTAGGAAAAAAACAACTAAGAAAATAATTCTTACATAGTTTATTAAGCGATTAAATGCAGTAAATAGTTGCAACTCTGTTTATTCAGCGATAAAAGGCAGTTTAAGTCAACCGGATATTGGGAAATTGACGTATTTCCGTTTTGGGACATTCTAAGATGCGGCTCCCGTTCTAATTTCACGGAGCGCAAACGTTACAGTATTTGTAATAACACTTTAAAATGTATGCTGTTTTCCTGTATTGGAGTTAACATTTTCTAAAAAATAAATATTGTTTTTTTAAGGGGAATTTTTCACAGGAAAAGAGGGAAATATATACCATGCCAGAGTAACTGTAATGGCCATGATCAGACTGTAGTGAACTATAGAATATGAATATAGTAATCTATACTACTGGTCAAAGTTTCATAAATTTCATTGATTTATATAAAGAAAAACAAACACATTATGATGGAAAAAACACTCATTATGATGTTTCCCTTTGTTTAACTTATATATAATAGTGTTAAATGATGGTATCTGACTACTTTGATTATGAACTTTTACAATCAGAGCAGGACTAGTAAACATCCTATAAGGACGAGTAACATGTCAATGCCACTCGTCCTACAGGACGAGTATACAGTAAAATATATTTCGTCCCCTGAACAGGGAACATTTGCCTCATTAATGGGGAACATTGCCTCATAAATAGGGAAAATTGCCTCATTAACGGGAAACATTGCCTCATCAATGGGGAACATTGCCTCATTCATGGGAAACATTGCCTCATCAATTGGGAACATTGCCTCATTAACGGGGAAATCTGCCATATTGAAGTATGTAGATTTACTAGACCTCAATTTATTATTACACAACATATTTTTTTCACTCTTGAGCTGCATGGGGACTGCCAACAATTTCACATTAGATTTAATAATTAATAATTTTAATTTGGATGGTTGCAATTTCTGTTATTATAACCTCATTAATGGGAAACACTGCCATATTGCAGTATTGGAACATCCTGAGGGATTGCAAACAATTTCAAAATACAATTAATAATTTTCATTTGGATGGCACTATACATGCCAGAATACATTGGTACTTAGCTGTAAAGTTAATAATCATTGCCCAGCCACAGAGCTATGAACTTACTCGATCGAAAAATAGGTAAAATAGGCAGAATTATTCATTCTTCTATTTTCAGCGAGGTTTCTAAAATGCCTGCCTAAATACTCTGAATAAACCTTTATAGCCATTAAATTAGTCCATGCGATCACGTTTTTACTATAAAACCAGTAAAAATACAACTTAACCCTTAACCCACTAAGCACGACTTTAATAGCCTTTGCTTCCATTGTAAACCCAGATCAGCCTGCGAGTAACTCAGGGTTTACAATGTCTGGCTGCTGATCATTTTCCCCAAAACACCCCTTTGTCACATAAATGGAATGGTCTTAATTCAAAGGAAGAACAGTCCATTATATATTTGTAGCTGTTTAAGGCTTAAAATGCCAGAAAAAGAATACATGAATTCTGTTGCGCTCTATAAAGATTAAAATAGTCTACAAAAGATAGCGCAAGACTCACATTTATATAAAACGAAATTTCATTAAACGCTGCTAAATTAAAGTAGTTTTGTTTTTCTACAACGCCTATCATCTATCACAAGTATATTGGGTACAGAACAGCCTCAGATACGACTCATTGATCCAAATGTTACCATTTCTGAAAATATTCAGAACCAAAATCAATCTACACGTTCATTATGAATATTCATGAAAAGGAATTTATCTTCTGATAAAAAGTGTGTTTCAGTGAATTGTCCTACACACAAAATTGAGTAGGGAAGTAACCCTATAGTTAACTCATGCCAGTGAAGCAGTCTCTACCCAGAGTTGTCGTTCCTATACACATACTAGTGAAGCAGTCTCTACCCAGAGTTGTCGTTCCTATACACATACAACATCCATCAACGTCTGAACAAATGCCAAGAATTTTGGAAAATGATGAAAATGGAAAATTACTTGGTGACACACTTCTTTCCGACCCAGCTTTACATGAAAGGTTTAACTTTAAAAAAAAAAGATATGTAATGCGCTAATTTATAGAATAAACAATTACTTTTGCTCAGAATTTTAATGATTTCAAACATGCACACCACCATAACAGTTACACATAGTGTTAAGTATAGATACTGTGCTTAATACCAGCACTTTCCAAAATGAATTGAATTGAATTGGATTTTATAGTCGCACCAACAGCTAAGGTCATATGGTGACTTTCCAGCTTCCACTGGTGGAGGAAGACCCCAGGTGCCCCTCCGGGCAATTTTCGTGCACGGGCGGGCCTTTCCAAAATGAACAGACTACTTCAAATTAAAGTATTATTCACCTAAATACATCAAAAATGTCCAAAAGTAAGCGTTTTTCGTTCAACTGTTTTCGCTCAATCAGCAGCACACCCCCGTGTCATTTAGTGGTGTCAGGGTAGAGTATTTGATTTCTGTTCGCCATTCTGATATTATCATCAAATCATCATTATCATGGCATGATCACAACCAAAACAAATCATCAACCAACAAAAAATCATCAACAGCAGCAAATAAAATTACTCATCAAAATCACCGATGTTCAAGATAAGTGTGTGTTATTGTAGTACATATTGGACTTCAGGCAAGCACAAAATCATGGAAAGCTATAAAGCAGAGTTCATCACGTTTTTTTACTAAGTTTTGAATGGTTTATTGAGATTTTATGTCCTGGTATAATAAAGGTAAAGAGTTTGTGTAGGGAAAGCGATACATCAATTATATGGTACAGGATCATAAAATACATTTTGTGAGTGTTTACCAAGTAAGGCCAAGGCACATGGTACAATCCTCATTATCTATCCTGTATGAGTATGTGTATACATGTGCTTGTATGCATGCATGATGCCTGCATGTGTTTGTATGTGTGTGCATGCATGCATGCATTTTTGAATGTGTGTGTAATGTTAAGGTTTATATACCTTTTACCACAAAATCATATTTGGTGTTCTGAAGCCTAATCTGAACCCATTAATAGGCCAATAATTATATCAGACAAGTGGCACAAGTAAATGGTGGCAAAATGAATTATTTCCCAGGCTCCACCTCTGCTGCCAATTAATTACATGTCATTATTTCTCATTTTATCTCTGGGACATGACCTACTGAGGATAAAACCTAAATTAATATTAATAATCCAGGATTTCAGCATCTCAGTTTTTATATATAATTACAATTATAGTTATGTCACCCCTGTAATATCTGAGGGTCTCCCAGGAGTTTTGGTGAACATGACCATGTATTTTTGGGGAACATTGTCTGTTATTGGTAATATTTTTCGGGAACATTGGGTCATATTTTCAGGGAATAAGGGAGCATGGACCCCCCACAGGGAGGGCCTCATATCTCCTTCCTGTGTGGTCTTCTATATGCCTAAACAAACAGCCCAGTTATATATGCAGAGATTGCTGACCATTTCCGAAAAACAAATGGCAAAATATTTTAGAGTGTATACTTTATAATACATCACTATATAAAAAACTTTGCACTAGGTTATGAAGGAGTGTGGGTTTTTATATGAGCAAAATGCCAACCAGTGACGTTTTTTAGGAAAACAAGGGAACATTGTCCGTTATTGGTAATATTTGACCCCAAAATCAATAGGGGTCATCTACTGGTCATGACCAACCATCCTACCAAGTTTGAGGACCCTAGGTCCAACCATTCTCTAGCTATTGATCGGACATCGTTTTGATAGACAATTGTCACCGCGACTTTGACCTTTGACCTAAAAACCATTAGGGGTCATCTACTGGTCATGACCAACCATCCTTCCAAGTTTGTGGACCCTAGGTCCAACCATTCTCTAGTTATTGATCGGACATCGTTTTGATAGTCAATGTCACTGCAACCTTAACCTTTGACCTAGTGACCCCAAAATCAATAGGGGTCATCTACTTGTCATGACCAACCATCCTTCCAAGTCTGAGGACCCTAGGTCCAACCATTCTCTAGTTATTGATCGCACATCGTTTGTGACACAGACCCACACACACCCTACAGAAAGCACAAAATCAACATGGCTCCCCTTTTCAACAAAATTTGGTGCATGACTTTCCCACATGATAACGTCGTACAAAAGAAACATTTTTTACTTCAACCTCAGGCGCTCCGAGGCGAGTTAAATGGTTACACTTAACATTCATTTTTGCATATAACTTGGTATATTTTAATACAAGTCTATAAAAGATAACTGTAACTTCATTATTTCCAACTCCCCCACTCCAACCAAGACTTTTCCATCACAGGCCATAAAATTACCCAATTGACTTAGTACATTGCCTTTTTTTTTTAAATAAAATGTCTCACAAGTTAAAATCACCTATAACATTTAATTCTTTTTTTTTTTATCTATTTAAGGAAACTATTAAACTCAAACAGCTTTGTCGTCCGTCGGATGGGGACGTAAATCGGGCGGTCCCGATCTATCCTCCGAGCACGTTAATGAACCATAGGAATCTATTCGATAATAAGAGTAGGGCATGGTTCCCAGATTCCTATGTATCCTTCCCCTCTCTCTGGGGCGGCTCTAAATAACCTATACTGTGTTGATGAGCCGTTAAACAACATTCAATTCAATTCAAACAGCTTTGAATGTTCTCATATTTCTAGAATGATCTACCTGATCTATTAATATCACCCAAGGCATTTACCTGGCTCTCTTGTGGGTGTAAACCAGCATTATATTGTCTAGAACTTCACATAGCATGCTCTCTGCACTCACTAGTCATGTGACGTTATCTAGTCATGTGACGTTATGCCACAATAAAGAATACCAGTAGTCATCACAGAATGTGGGTTGTTATTACTGGCTTTTATTATTTTCCTCCCAAGTAATAAATCAATGTCAAATTATGGTATTTTTTGGTGTATGTTTCCTCATTTTAACAGAGTTCATATGATTAAATATCCTGATTTAATGTGACACTGAATAATTATAATTAATATTTATGTATAAAAATGTTTCCAAGGACAAGAAGTTTATTTATAATAAAATTTGTTTTTAGTTTCATAACTCCTAATTTATTTGATGAACTGTTCAACATAATTAATGCACTATTTCAAAGTAAAGTTCCTTTCTCATCAAAATGTATTAGTTCTTAAAAAAGAGTAACTGCTGCTTTTAAACTGAACATTTTTAAAAAAATTCTAATACTGGCACATTCTATATTTGTTTTTTTATTCATTATGAATTAATTGTACAGGTTATAATGCATACTTATTTCCAATATCAAATCTACCTGGCGTATTCAAAAGGACAAAATTAATAATGCATTTTGTAATAGGTTAATTTTAAAGGCTCACAAGAAGATCTTGAGTTAAAGCTCGACGACCGTGGCATGTCGAGAGATCGGTGTGCATGAAAGGATCGGTGTGCATGAGCGTCAATCTGTCAAATTTAACATCGGTAATCTTACAATATGCTATTTTATTGATCTTTACATTTTTTGTAAGATATCAACACAATTTAATTATATAATATATAGCAGAATTGTTTTTGTTAATAAGTTTAAGTGATACTCCTCTTAGTATTTGTGACTACAAAGGAAAATGCATTACCACGATTTTGAGTAGATATATAACGCCCGTTCTTCAAGTTGTCAAAAATTTCATTTGCAAATTAAAATAAGAGAAATATTAAAATTAATTAACTCATAGCCCGCTATGACTGAATAATGGACTGTGCTTTCTTTAAATTTAGACCATTCCATTTATGTTACAAAGGGGTGTTTTGGAGAAATTACTGATGAACAGCCGGACATTGTAAAACCTGAACAATGGTTTACAATGGACGCAAAGGCTATTGTAGTTGCCCTTAGCAGGCTAAGGGTTAAATTTACCAGCAACGTTCGACATATTTTTGACTGGAACACTTATTTTTGAATGAACTATGAAGAAATGTGACCAGATAACGTCCATCACTTTAGTAGCATGTATTCAAACATTCTTTTAACCCTTAGTCTGCTACATATATCTAATGGAGAGTTCTCCATTTCATTTATGTGACAAAGGGGTCTTTTGGGGAAAATGACTGATCAGCAGCCAGACATTGTAAAACCTGATCAGCCTGCGAGTTACTCTCAGGCATATCTGGGTTTACAATGGATGCAAAGGCTATTATAGTCATGCTTAGCGGTTTAAGGGTTAGAACATTTAAAATACTGAAAAACTATCTTTTAAAGAAACTAACCTGCCAAATAATGGCAAATAAACATTATTATATGACCTGAAAACTTGGATAGAGTTGATTGAAAGAATAGGATTTTCCCCCTGATTGAACATGCGTAAAATGAATTATGAGTTGGTAATACATTACCGGAACTATAAATAACCCATTTGGCCCTGCCTGCAAGCTATCTGTTTTATGCTTAAGCACAGTGTACAAGGGACACAACAAAAAAATACATTAATTCACACGAGTTTTCATGATATTGTATTGTAACTATTAATTTGGCATTGATTTTCAAAGTTGAATTCTATTCAACTGATTTGATTTGCAATATATTTAGTTATATAAGATTTCCTAAAACTTTGTCGACTGTTTATTTTACGCTTTTATTAGAATATTTTGCCTTAAATATAAACTGATAGGCACTTTCTTATACCGGCTTCTCACAAATGGCACATACTCAAACATGCATGCCATATATGCATTGTAGATAACTGACCCACTTCCTGCCGTATCTTAAAGGGACACATGGCAATCTTGAATTTTTTAAAACTCACGGCGTCCCGTTAGTTTTTTCTCTTCACTTGCATTTATTCAATCATTAATAGTAATTGTTAGAATAGTTCAAAGCAAATTATATTTACATATTACTAACTTTTTATAATAGTGCA
Organism: Cyrtodaria siliqua; assembly: GCA_037043455.1. NCBI lineage: Eukaryota > Metazoa > Mollusca > Bivalvia > Adapedonta > Hiatellidae > Cyrtodaria > Cyrtodaria siliqua. The sequence continues at coordinate 87,415 of JAWPHD010004196.1, forward strand.
TCAATAATATTTTAAAAATTTGGTAAAATAGTGAAGAAAATTTGAAATCTCATTTTTTTATTTAATTATATGCAAGCAGTCAAAATGACGCAGGATAACTAAACCGAGGAGAAAATTTTAATGTTTGAATAAAACTGAAGATTGCCGTGTGTCCCTTTAACATTTTTTTTCCTTTAATAACCTCATAAATAGTGACATAGCTGGCAAAATATCCAGGTACCTTTAACCAACTCGCCAAAAAATATCACATCAAGTGAGCAAGATTTTGGCGAGCAATGGCAAACACTTCAGCTACAATTTGTCAGTTTACCCAGAATGCAACATTCCACATGACAGAATGACGAGCAGCCATTGACAGAAAGGTTAACAGAAGCCAAGATTGACTGTTCACTACATGTTGTTTTTTAACCAAAAGTACAACTTAAGACAAAACTACCGGTAATCGAAACTGTTGAATTTGGTCCTTCAAAAGTAACGCCAGCTGTCAATCATTTATCCATTTCAAGCAATCAAACCAATAAGATACCTCCTGCAAACAATAGCACGTGAAACTGTATTATAATATAACCTATTGTCAGTATACTCCGACATCAAAAACAGGAAGTACACCGTTATGTTAATTGAATCAAACCCTCATTAAGTCCATTTTCTTTAGGTCTAAACCTTTTTCCAGGTTTTCTGCAGTTTATGTTCCAATATAATCTACGCCCCAACTGAGATGGGCCACAGAATAGCCAACCAAGGGTTAGAACTGTCGTTCCATTAGGGTTATCGTAAGGAATTGCTACAGGAAGTGATCGACATGATCATATACTGTACACATCCATATCTCCATACACAGGGATATAAATACAGGTACCGTGATTTTCACCGTAGCTGATTTTCCGAAAAGCTTTCCGCGTTATACCGCTGTTTCGAGAGCCGCATTTTAAACAAGTCCACTGAAAATCGGAAATGTAATACAAAGGGGTGTTAGGGGGGAAATGACTGATCAGCAGCCAGACATTGTACTCACAGGCTGATCTGGGTTTACAATGGAGGCAAAGGCTATTATAGTCATGCTTAGCGGGTTAAGGATTAAGTCAAATTGATCCCTCTTTGACCCCTATTGGCAGGTCATATTAAATTAGACCTTTGACCCCTATTGGCACGCCGTATTAAATTAGACCACACAAAGACTTGAGAGGCTGTGCCAATTTGGGATAATTGAATACCTCTAAACACACAGTAGGCATCATGTAGTACCACATTTCCTGGAAATGTAAGAAACCTGTATTGAAATGAGCCAGTATCCAGCCATAGCTGTGTATCCCTGCTACATGGACATCTAGGTAAAACTAGCATGACATTTTTATGAAGCGAAGCTCATATCTCTGCTCCTGATCTAAACCTAACAACATGTTCTGTCGAAAAACATTCTGTAGAAATACCTTGCTTACATTATGTTCGTTTTTCGTTTTTGACCACATTTTATATATAAATATATAGACCTGTAAGCATGGTAGGAAAGGAGGGATATTGAGGAAGGGGGGGATATTTCCTCAATAACAGATAATATATGGTGTTGAAAACAACTGAAATAAGTTCATTACTAGTTTGAAACTTAACGCTTAACCCCTTAAATATATATATATATATATATATATTATGGACTGTTCTTTCTTTCAATTAAGACCATTCATTTATGTGACAAAGGGGTGTTTTGGGAAATGACTGATCAGCAGCTGGACATTGAATAATCACCCTTCGATACTCGCAGGCTGATCTGGATTTGCAAAGGACGTAAAGGCTATAGTTGTGCTTAGAGGGTTAAGGGTTAATGTTTAGGATCTGACCTTTATTAATACAGTCCACACCCCCCCCCCCCCCCCACCCCTCTCCCCACCTCGCTTCACCCCGAAAAAAGGACAAACGGCAATCTTGATTTTTTTAAAAGCTTGTGACGCCCCGTTACTTTTACTAGGTAACTTGCATTTGTTCAATACTTAATATTAATTATAAGAATAATATAAAGGAAATTGCTTCAATAGTACTAACTGTGTAAAGCTGTATGTACCTTTGTTTGGTGATGTCTGATTTTGAAATAAGCAAAGCAACACCTCTTCAATCATTAAACTTTAACTGAAGCATCTTCTAAAGAGTTTGAATGGGTCTGTTCCACTGCTACTTATTCTCATGAACTACTAATTAGATATCAATAATAACAAACATCTAACATTAAACGGTTGAATAAAACCTTTCTTACATTGCTAAAAACTGAGATTACCTTCACAGATGCTGCAATTGCTATTATATTACCGTTAAGTTGTATTTTTGTTTATAACTATGATAATTTACCAATTCTTCATATTCTAACCGTGATATTTTCTTAATTCCTCACATTCTAATCATGAAACAACATTCTAGTTAGTGATCCAATACACATACTATTTCAGATGTCTATCATATTCATATAATAACATTTTATCACATAATGTCCCTTGTTAGCAGTGTCGAACACCCATTTAATATTTTATTGTATGGCACACGTGTAATACAACCTGGAATGATTTTGAATGGTTGAGTTAAACCTGTAACACTACGCATATTTATTAACTGAAACTATTTTATTTCTTACAAATTTTCCCAGATCTCAGTCATAAACTTATTATTTGTGACAGCTTATAAAAATAATGCACGTTATACAAAACATTGTTGTTGGTTTGTTAAAAAGTTGGTGTAAAATGCTATTCTGTAAAGAGGTAAAACACGAACTCTTTTATACCCAACGTTCTGTGTGAGACGCGACGTTACGACGTCACATATTTTATGACGTTTTGGCGCTAAAGTGTGTCTGACGTCGTGGCGGTTAAACAAAAGGCTCGTTAAAATTAAAATAAATCATAACTCGTTTCATAAATCTTATATGAAATGGGAACTCGTTTAAGATCCTGTATATACAAAACAGATGCCAACATTAACAAGAGGTCAATGACCTTGAAGCTCTACTGATAGATTTTGATAGCTAGGTCAGCATTCCTGTGAAGTTTCATAAAAATCTGTCAAGTAGTTTTTTGTTTAATGTCGAATCAAAATAATTTTCGACAAGGATCAGCATCTTGTCATGCTGATCATTTTAGAAAAAGTCCCATATCAATATCACTTACAGTTTTCAAGAAGTAGTCGCTACAAACTTGTTTTTAAATATCTATGTTCAGCCGTGGTGGCCATCTTGAATTTCAAGCCGACCTGAAATTGTGCTAGGATTAACTAGATATCAAGAGCAACATTCCTGTGAAGTTTCATGAAAATTCGTCTAGTAGTTTCAGAGGAGTAGTCACTACAAATTTTTACTATACAAACTCTATGTAAACAATGACGGCCACCGGTGCCCAGGTTTAAATTTGATTCAAAATAATTTTCGACAAGGATCAACATCATGTCATGCTATCATTTTAGAAAAAGTCCCATATCAATATCACTTACAGTTTTCAAGAAGTAGTCGCTACAAACCTTTTTAAAAACAAGAGGTCAATGACCTTGAAGCTCTACTGATTGATTTTGATTTCAGGAAGTAGTCGCTACAAACTTGGCCGCTGACAGCCATGTTTAACATCGAATCAAAACGATTTTTGACAAGGACCAACATTATGTCATGCTGATCATTTTAGAAAATGTTCCATATCAATATCACTTATAGTTTTCAAGAAGTACCGTAGTCGCTACAAACTTGTATTTTGAAAATCTATTTTTAGCCATGGCGGCCATCTTGAATTTCCGGCCGACCTGAAATTTTGCTAGGATCAATTAGATATCAAGAGCAACATTCCTGTGAAGTTTCATGAAAATCCGTCAAGTAGTTTCAGAGGAGTAGTCGCTACAAGTTTTCATTATATAACTCTATGTAAACAAAGATGGCCACTGGCAGCCACGTTTAACATCAAATCAAAATAATGTTCGACTCGGATAACCATCATGTCATGCTGATCATTTCAGAAAAAGTCCCATATCAATATCACTTATAGTTTTCAAGAAGTAGTCGCTACAAACTTGTATTTTGAAAATTTATTTTTAACCGTGGCGGCCATCTTGAATTTCCGGCCAACCTGAAATTTTTCTAGGATCAATTAGACATTAAGAGCAACATTTCTGTAAAGTTTCATGAAAATCCGCCAAGTAGTTACAGAGGAGTAGTCGCTACAAGTTTTTACTATATAACTCTATGTAAACAAAGATGGCCGCTGTCAGCCATGTTTAACGTTGAATCAAAACTATTTTTGACAAGGACCAACATCATGTCATGCTGATCATTTTAGAAAAAGTCCCATATCAATATCACTCATAGTTTTCAAGAAGTAGTCGCTACAAACTTGTATTTTGAAAATCTATTTTTAGCTTTGGCGGCCATCTTGGATTTCACATCAACATGAATTTTTGCTAGGATCAACTAGACTTTATGGGCAACATTTCTGTAAAGTTTCATGAATATCCATCTAGTAGTTTCAGAGGAGTAGTCGCTACAAATAAAAGTTAACGGACGGACGGACAGACAGACAGACGGACGGACGGACAGACGGACGGACGACGGACGCCGCACCACGGCATAAAATCTGTTTTTAGCCATGGCGGCCATCTTGAATTTCCGGCCGACCTAAAAAAAATCTGGTATCAGTTAGACATTAAGAGCAACATTCCTGTGAAGTTTCATAAAAATTTGTCTAGTAGTTTCAGGAGTAGTCGCTACAAGTTTTTACTATATAAATCTATGTAAACAAAGATGGCCACTAGCGGCCATGTTTAAAGTCGCATCGAAATACATTTCGACAAGTATCAACATCATGTCATGCTGATCATTTAAGAAAATGTCCCATATCAATATCACTTACAGTTTTCAAGAAGTAGTCGCTACAAATTTATTTATTTTAAATCTATTTTTAGCCGTGGCGGCCATTTTAATTTCCGGCCAGCTTGAAATTTTTCTAGGATCAACTAGACATCAAGAGCAACATTCCTGTGAAGTTTCATGAAATCCATCAAGTAGTCTCAGAGGAGTAGTCGCAACAAGTTTTTACTATATAACTCTATGTAAACAAAGATGGTCACTGGCAGCCATGTTTAACGTCGAATCAAAATAATGTTCGACTCGGATCAACATCATGTCATGCTGATCATTTTAGAAAAAGTCCCATATCAATATCACTTATAGTTTTCAAGAAGTAGTCGCTACAAACTTATTTTTTAAAAATCTATTTTTAGCTGTGGCGGCCATCTTGAATTTCGGACCGATCTGAAATTTTGTTAGGATCAATAAGACATCAAGAGCAACATTCCTGTAAAGTTTCATGAAAATCTGCCAAGTAGTTTCAGAGGAGTAGTCGCTACAAGTTTTTACTATATAACTCTATGTAAACAAAGATGGCCACTGGCAGCCATGTTTAACGTCGAATCAAAACGATTTTTGATAAGGACCAACAACATGTCATGCTGATCATTTTAGAAAAAGTCCCATATCAATATCACTTATAGTTTTCAAGATTGATTCATTGATTGAATTGGATTTTATAGTCGCACTAACAGCTAAGGTCATATGGCGACTTTCCAGCTTCCATTGGTGGAGGAAGACCCCAGGTGCCCCTCCGGGCAATTTTCGTGCACGGGCGGGCACCTGGGTAGAACCACCGTCGTAGTTTTCAAGAAGTAGTCGCTACAAACTTGTATTTTAAAAATCTATTTTTAGCTTTGGCGGCCTTCTTGGATTTCACATCAACATCAATTTTTGCTAGGATCAACTTGACTTCATGGGCAACATTTCTGTAAAGTTTCATGAATATCCATCCAGTAGTTTCAGAGGAGTAGTCGCTACAAATAAAAGTTTACGGACAGACGGAGGACGGACGCCGCACCACGGCATAAGCTCTGCTGACCTCTGATCAGTCAAGCTAAAAACAGGTTAATTTTGTCTCACGAGGACTAGTTTATCTAGTGCTCAAATCTTTCATGATATAGTGCTTCGATTGTTGACAATTACAAACAAAACAAGAGGTCAATGACCTTGAAGCTCTACCGATAGATTTTTGATAGCTAGGTCAACATTCCTGTGAAGTTTCATGAAAATCCATCAAGTAGTTTCATAGGAGTAGTCGGTACAAGTTTTCATTATATAACTCTATGTAAACAAAGATGGCCGCTGGCGGCCATGTTTAATGTCAAATCAAAATAATTTTTGACAAGGATCAACATCATGTCATACTGATCATTTTAGAAAAAGTCCCATATCAATATCACTTATAGTTTTCAAGAAGTAGTCTCTAACTTGAATTTTGAAAATCTATTTTTAGCCATGGCGGCCATCTTGAATTTCCGGTAGACCTGAAATTTTGCTAGGATCAATTAGACATCAAGAGCAACATTCCTGTAAAGCTTCATGAAAATCCGTCAAGTAGTTACAGAGGAGTAGTCGTTTTTACTAGATAACTCTATGTAAACAAAGATGGTCGCTGACAGCCATATTTAACATCAAATCAAAATGATTTTCGACAAGGACCATTATCATGACAGGCTGATCATTTTAGAAAAAGTCCCATATCAATATCACTTATAGTTTTCAAGAAGTAGTCGCCATAAATTTGTTTTTTGAAAATCTATTTTTAGACGTAGCGGCCATCTTGAATTTCCGGCCGACCTGAAGTTTTTGCTAGGAACAATAAGACATCAAGAGCAACATTCATGTGAAGTTTCATGAAAATCCGTCGAGAAGTTTCAGAGGAGTAGTGTAGTCGCTACAAGTTTTCATTATATAACTCTATGTAAACAAAGATGGCCACTGGCAGCCATGTTTAACGTCGAATCAAAACGATTTTCGACAAGGACCAACATCATGTCGTGCTGATCATTTTAGAAAAAGTCCCATATCAATATCACTTAGAGTTTTCAAGAAGTAGTCGCTACAAACTTGTTTTTTAAAAACCTATTTTTAGATGTGGCGGCCATCTTGGATTTCACATCAACATGAATTTTTGCTAGGATCAACTAGACTTCATGGGCAACATTTCTGTAAAGTTTCATGAAAATCCATTCAGTAGTTTCAGAGGAGTAGTCGCTACAAAAAAAAGTTTACGGACAGACAGACGGACAGACGGACGACGGACGCCGCACTACGGCATAAGCTCTGCTGATCTCTGATCAGTCGAGCTAAAAAAACTAACATCTACACACTGTTCGCTTATTTTTATCATATTCATCATTTCCCTTACTGTTTTCTTATGTAACTGTTCTGACGGGCTTTTGATACTTTGTACCACTGTTTTCTTGTATATATTAATACCACCTCCCAATATTTTACCCCCTCCCAATATTAAGGTATTACATTAGCCCTTCTATTACTTGCACAGCAGGCATATACAAGGTTGGCTGATAAGCAGTGGCAGTTTACACCTACTTCTCTGTTTATATACTCCTCTCTTTAAATAGAGCCGCTTTGATGTTTTGGGGTAAAAAAGATTAATTACATTTCCTTACAATATGTACTTGTAGTGTGGCAAGCATGTAGGTATAGGAATGGTATGCTGTGAAAACTGAGCTGGATAAGGATGAATGTAATGATGGGGTTTAATGTTGTTGTCAGCAAATCACAATAGTGTTTACAATATGGCAGTGGGCTCAATGCTCAACTAGTGCTGCCAGACAGGAACACACGGTAATAGCACGCCGTAATAACATGATTATTCCCCGCCCACACCAGGGTGACCAGTCCTGGCACTACCTTTTATGAGTTGTGTCTCCGTGGCCGAATGGATTATGACGTTGCGTTGTAAACCTTCGCCTCTCACCGCTGCGGGTTCGAATCCCACTGGGAGCTCGAATTGTGAGGAAGTGTCGATTCTTACGGATGGCGGGAGGTGTACAGTACTGGTTCTACCCAGGAAAATAGGGTGATCTGCCTCCACCACAAAAAATCGACAGTCATGTATAACTTTGCATGTGTTGAAAATGACGTAAAACACCATACAAAAAAAAATAATTATATGCTGAACATCAAACCAGGGAGCAACTATTACCAATGAAGTATCTGCGTTGTTGTGGGCCAGGAGTCAAACCCACAACTTACCGCACGAGGAGGATGCTCTTCCACTTAGCCGCGGTATAATAACCACGCGTCTCACATCTCACATGATTACACAAAATCAAACAAGAGGACATTACAGAAGAAATCTTAACGGCTGTAACTTTTTTCAAACCCGTTCAATAAATGACATACAAAGTTCACAAAAATAGATCTTAACGGCTGCAACTTTGCTTTGAACCCGTTCAATAAATAACTTATAAGGAAGTTTACAAAAACAGAAGACCCGTAAATACACAGGAATTGAATTGTTTCTGAGAAATGTGTCGTCAATTTCTCTAATCGGTAATAATTATGTTCACAGTTGCATCTCTATGATTTCTCCTGTAGATATAGTGTTAAAGGAACTAAGCTGGATGTCATTGTCAAGGGTTTGATAGATGATACAGAAATTTGTTTAAGACTGGAGTGGATGTCAAATATGTTGTAAAAGATGTTGTAAGAATGTGGCTCTGACTGAAATAACTCACACTGCACAGTGAAACATCTAGTAAGACTCAACAAGCAAAACTAGCCCACGTTTAACAATATGTCAGTAGCGCACATAACATAACAATCTATTTCTGTATCTACAAATCATAAATACATATCACTTCCGGCGCCTGCTTCCTATTTCACCTTTCTCTGTTACAATAGTTTTCTATATAATACAGAGGTCTGGAAAAAAGCTTTTCGAGAAGCACATCGGTATTCTTTGATGACTGGATTTTTGAAGTAACAAACAGCCTTATGTATTCAAAAACAGATTCCTACAGAAATTCCAACTCGTAACTGCTTTTCAATGGTTGAATCATACCACATGACCTTCGTTATAAATTCCAAAATTGATAATTTGGTTGCCCTGGTATTTGACAATGTTAGAACATAAGGAGAAAACAAAAAACGTCAGAAATTCTGACGAATGCCGGAGAAAACAAAAAATGTCAGAAATTCTGAAGAATGCGCTGGAATATGAAGAGGGAAATCCGAATCTGCACTCCGGTTTAGGAGATGAGGTAAAGACACGAAGATGCCCGATTTTGACCTTTGCAATCATGTGACACTGACCTTGCAACTTTGGCCACGGTGGTCCAGTGGATAGCATATTCCACTCAGAATCCCGAGATTATGGGTACGAACCTCAATAGCACATTTGGGTTACCTCGGTGTCCTTAGGTGGGTACCAGCCTCAATAGCACATTTGGGTTACCTCGGTGTGTCCTTAGACATACTTTGCTAAGCCTTCCACCAGAAGAGGAAGTAAACACGAGGATATTATGACCTTTGAAATCTAAGTGTGCCCATGACCTTGACAACAGGTACCGGGAGTTAAACGTGTTGAATAAAAAAATCACGCAAAACTACATTAACCCTTAACCCACTAAGCACGGTTATAACAACCGTCCATTGTAAACCCAGATCATCCTGCCAGTAACTTCCAGGCTGATCAGGGTTTACAATGTCTGGCTGCTGATCATCAGTCATTTCCCCCAAAACACTCCTTTGTCACATAAATGGAATGGTCTTAATTCAAAGAAAGAACAGTCCATTATATTTATGTAGCTGGTCTGTAAGTATATCGGTCCAACTTAACTATAAATATCCGAGACATATAATTTTGAACCTCTTAAGTAATATGTTACAAATAAATGCATTTTAATTTTTTTTCTGTTTCAAATATCAGTTTCTCTTTCTTTTTAAAATAATGTACATAACTTGTTCCAACTTTGTTTTTGTCTTACCTTGATAATTAGTCAGACCTTTCTCTACTTTTGTTTTATCACAAAAGCTATCAAGAATGGAATGTAAACAATAAAATAAATTCCCCCATTGGTTGACTAACTTCTTGCTATTTACCATTATTGCACTTGTGATGGATAACCCTTCTTGAAGGCAATATGGTAGCATCTATGAACACTTTAATTGAACTGTCCAGCTTAAATTACTTTATCATGCAGATATGCAATTTTCTGCCTAATAAAGAGGTGACCTAATAAATTTTGCTTTATTAGGCACTGACCAATAGAGAAAATCAATGCGGAATCCATTGGCGTTTATTTTGTATGTAACGTTGCTTGACGTCATTAAACAAACAAAAAACAACAACATGGCGGCGTCCTCGATAAGCGTATCATTCTAGAAATAGGTAATAATAGTAATTCATACAGAAAATGTGGATAATCTACATGATAAATAGAATATTATTTCAGTGCCTTTTACTATCAAGTTTATAAACTTGATAGTAAAAGGCACTGGCATAATATTCTCTATATGCGAGGCCTTCTAGGTTTTCCCAGAATTATAAAATATGTCTAGCATGAGCTGCTTTTATCCTCACTAATGTTACATCACCCACCATTGTTAATGTTGGAGGTTTCAATGAGTGACCTTTGATCATCAACTGCAGCTACTTTAGTCGGAATATAGTAGAACCAAATTCATCATATGTCTACTATGGTCTACTTTATGCAAAGTGCATGCATTACGCGGTCAGAGTATTAACTTTCAAACCCCATCCGATCCCTTCTCCAAGAAGCGAAAATGGGGTTGGCTGGGATATGAGATAAAACCTTAATTTTGGCTTAAAAAGTTTGCATATTGTATTAAAACATTTAATAAGGTTATCACGTTTTTTCAGTAAAAATGTTTTTAAACATATTTTATTGTCGAAATATCTGTTATAAAATCCTGCAAATATAAGCTTTTCCATCGCTAAATGGAATTAAGGCGGGACCACATAATGGTAGAGGCCGATGCCCAATTTGATCAAATGTTCCGTGAAGGCTCGAACTTCGTTTTGAATATCATGATTATCCTTAAGTTCTTGTTTTATTGACTGCAATACACAGCACCATGACTGACATCTAAAACGTACTTACAAGGCTGAATACGATTAATACGATTGAATTGTTGAGACTCTACTTATTATAGTGACACCAAAGGGTGTTCGAACAACCTTTCAACCAGACATGCGCAAATCAGCGACCGAAACAATAGCATAGTTCTACTATTGTGATTGATCAGTCGCTCAATATGTCACATCATTCACCACTGACTATGGTGAAGGTTGGTGGGGGTTGCCATACAAAATAATTCACGTACTCACCACAAATGTATGTTTTGCCAGATCCTTCGGGTTCCTCTTTATTCGGACCTGCCAGTGAGCTTTGACATTGGATGACAAAATGACGATGAATGGCGTCTGAAACCCTGAAAACAGAATAACAATCCTTAGGTACATGTATGTGGTATATAAGTAAAAGTAGGTGGGGCTGTTATGAATTATGCACTAAACACACATTCAGACACATTAGTGAAAATGAAAGAGTATGCAGATTGTGTAGTTTAAACCAGGTAGAAAATGAAAAACACTTTTTGATGAGTTGTCCTATTTTTGAACAGGATAAGACACAATTTCTTAAATCAAATGTCTTCATCTAGTAAGTATTTCAATAATCTACAGGGCTTAATCTAGGCCATGAATTTAGGGAGAAGTCACTTCTCCCTCAAGTGATTTTAGGGAGAAGTGGAGAGAATTTAGGGAGACTTCACACAACGTGTATACGTATACAACGGTTGAATAGTCATCACCATGTATATCGCAGTGCAGTGAATACAGTGTAATGCACACTAATTCTTTTTACTCTATAATATGAGCTTGAAATATTGATGCAAATTTCTATGATAATGGATGTATTACTATACTGTACCTTTTTAGACTATTTTTTTTTTTTTTTTTTTTAAATAATATTTATTTATTTATTTATTTTTTAAATTTCGGCGACTTGAACTTCGCTTTGATGTGCTGCCAAGGCGAAGTCAAGAGATCGCGGGCGCGTTCTTCGCCCAAATCGCCCAGTAGACTGAGCCCTGATCTATCCTCAAATAAGTTTATATTCTTGCTAATTAATGAATATGATGATGTCTTAAATATAACTGCTACTTTTATATACAAAATTTATCACAAACGTTTTGAGCTTTAAAAGTAATTTCCTCAACAAATTAAATACTAGTGTGTGCTAATTAATTATTAATAAAGAATACATTTTGTTTGAGAATGTTTAAATGTTTTATAGATATATTTTGCTATCTTCAGTAAACTGTGTTTCACATATCAGAATCAAGCCTTAGTTGTTATTCTTAACTGTTAATCTCTTTGTTTTGATATACACATTATGCATTGTATTATATATGTGACATTATATGCATTGTATTATATATATGACATTATGCATTGTATTATATATATGACATTATGCATTGTATTATATATTATGTGACATTATGCATTGTATTATATATGTGACATTATGCATTGTATTATATATGTGACATTATGCATTGTATTATATATATGACATTATGTATTGTATTATATATGTGACATTATGCATTGTATTATATATATGACATTATGCATTGTATTATATATATGACATTATGCATTGTATTATATATATGACATTATGCATTGTATTATATATATGACATTAATTGTATTATATATATGACATTATGCATTGTATTATATATGTGACATTATGCATTGTATTATATATGTGACATTATGCATTGTATTATATATATGACATTATGCATTGTATTATATATATGACATTATGCATTGTATTATATATATGACATTATGCATTGTATTATATATATGACATTATGCATTGTATTATATATATGTGATTATGTATTGTATTATATATGTGACATTATGCATTGTATTATATATATGACATTATGCATTGTATTATATATATGTGATTATATGACTATCTTGGGCCCTTGATTGGAATTAAATATATTTATACAATTCACCATCTGATCCTGCTAAACATGTTTGTTGTTTGATGAATTCCCTTATGTAGTTTTTGAGCTATGGCAGACACAATTTTGATGCATCAGTGTGACTCGTCCTTCGAGGTACAGACCCCAGGGCCCGGTTTTATGAAACAACTTACAATAATTTTGATCGTAAGTTAATTTCTTAAATTCTTTACTTTGATTTACAATTCACAAATGAACGCGATTTCATTTCATTTTCTTACACATTTGATATTTCTGCACATAATGCACAGAAAATTGTCTACATTGAATGCCTAGGTGCAAAAATGTGAACAGATTTAAAATTGGAGACTTATAGTAAGATGTTTAATAAAACGGGCCCCTGGTTCTTGCACACCAAACACCTTCTCATTGTCATTACCATTTGTGTGAAGTTTCATGAAATTCCCTTTAGTACTCCCTATGTTATGGCTGAGAACAGATGAACGGACAAACGGATGAACAAACAAATGGACGGGGAGTGTGATTACTATATCAACCAGGGGACGAAATATATTTTACTGTATACTCATTCTGTAGGACGAGTGGCATTGACATGTTACTTGTCCTTATAGGATGTTTACTCGTCCTCCTCTGATTGTAAAGGTTTGTAAGCCAAAGTAGTCAGATACCATCATTTAACACTATTATATAAACAAAACAAAGGGAAACATCTTAATGTGTTGTTTTCTTTATATAAATCAATGAAAATTATAAAACTTATAGTATTATAGATGACTATATTCATTTTATATAGTTCACTAGTCTGATCATGGCCATTTACTCTGACTTACACCCCACATTGATCTCAACTGAATCACTAGCAGAGGTCGAATTGGACTGTCGCCTCCTTGGACCATATTAGCCTGTGGGGCCTGTGCCACTTGTCCTTTTGAATATCTTATCCCTTCCCCAGAATTTAGCCATTTTACAATACTTTCTGTTGGATTATAAGGCCAAATAAAATTATATGTGTGGTACCGTAACGTTCGTGCTCCGTGAAATAAGAACAAGGGAGCCGCATTTTAGAATGTCCGAAAACGGAAATGCATCCATTTCCCTACATCCGCTTGACTTAAATTGCATTTTATCGCTGAATGAGTTGCAACTATTTTCTGCATTTAATCGCTTAATAAACTATGTAAGAAATATTTTCTTTGTTGTTTTTTTTCTACTGAAATGTTACTCGTCCTCTTGGACGACCGATTCATAGGTTTCACTTCGTCCGGATTTAAATTTCACTCGTCAATACGAGCGGACGAGTGGAACTTTCGTGCCCTGTGAATCTCTCCCTTCAGGGGCATCAAATATTTTAAAATATGTCAGATTACAAGAAGCTTGTCAAGCCATGTATAGCGCCTGCTGCTATGCACAGTTTGTAAATCACTGGAACAATAATTGCACTTATTCTGAAGATTTTTTTGAATCAATAACTTCCCCATTTTTTTAAAATCATAATAAAAAAATTCACGCCACTATCGGCAGTGTTTGTGTTTTTATGAACAATCGTTAATGAATAAGTGAAAGAACACACAAGCAGACTTAAGTATTGATGTAAACAAAAACAATAATGAAATTTACAAATGAAGCACCAATAATGGTGTGAATGCCAGATTGCAAATTCAACTTTTTATATTAAATGAAAAATCTAAGTAAAAAGAGGGGTAAATTAAGGTAAGATACATGACAGAGTTATGGTTCTTGTCATATAATATAGTGTAATGATAATGAACATGTGTGCCAAGTTTCAAAGCTTTCTGAAAATTCGTTTTTGAGAAATGAGGAAAAACAACAAGAGGTCAATGACCTTGAAGCTCTACTGATTGATTTTGATTTCAGGAAGTAGTCGCTACAGACTTGTTTTTTGAAAATCTATTTTTAACCGTGGCTGCCATCTTGAATTTCCGGCCGACCTGAAATTTTGCTAAGATCAATAAGACATTAAGAGCAACATTCCTGTGAAGTTTCATGAAAATCCGTCAGGTAGTTTCAAAGAAGTAGTCGCTACAAGTTTTCATTATATAACTCTATGTAAACAAAGCAGCCATGTTTAAGGTCAAATCAAAACGATTTTCGACAAGGACCAACATCATGTCATACTGATCATTTTAGAAAAAGTCCCATATCAATATCTCTTATTGTTTTGAAGAAGTAGTCGCTACAAACTTATTTATTTTAAATCTATTTTTAGCTGTGGTGGCCATCTTGAATTTCCGGCCGACCTGAAATTTTTCTAGGATCAACTAGACATCAAGAGCAACATTCCTGTGAAGTTTCATGAACATCCATCAAGTAGTTTCAGAGGAGTAGTCGCTAAAAGTTTTTACTATATAACTCTATGTAACCAAAGATGGCCACTGGCAGCCATGTTTAACGTCGAATCAAAACGATTTTCCACAAGGATCTACATCATGTCATGCTGATCAGTTTAGAAAAAGTCCCATATCAATATCACTTATAGTTTTCAAGAAGTAGTCGCTACAAACTTATTTTTTAAAAATCTATTTTTAGCTGTGACGGCCATCTTGAATTTCCGGCCGACCTGAAATTTTGATAGGATCAATTAGACATCAAGAGCAACATTCCTGTAAAGTTTCATGACAATCCGCCAAGTAGTTTCAGAGGAGTAGTCGCTACAAGTTTTTACTATATAACTCTATGTAAACAAAGATGGCCGCTGGCAGCCATGTTTAACGTTGAATCAAAACGATTTTTGATTAGGATCAACATCATGTTATGCTGATCATTTTAGAAAAAGTCCCATATCAATATCACTTATAGTTTTCAAGAAGTAGTCGCTACAAACTTATTTTTTAAAAATCTATTTTTAGCTGTGACGGCCATCTTGAATTTCCGGCCGACCTGAAATTTTTCTAGGATTAATTAGACATCAAGAGCAACATTCCTGTAAAGTTTCATGACAATCCGCCAAGTAGTTTCAGAGAAGTAGTCGCTACAAGTTTTTACTATATAACTCTATGTAAACAAAGATGGCCGCTGGCAGCCATGTTTAACGTTGAATCAAAACGATTTTTGACTAGGATCAACATCATGTCATGCTGATCATTTTAGAAAAAGTCCCATATCAATATCACTTATAGTTTTCAAGAAGAAGTCGCTACAAACTTGTATTTTAAAACTCTATTTTTAGCTTTGGCGGCCATCTTGGATTTCACATCAACATGAATTTTTGCTAGGATCAACTAGACTTTATGGGCAACATTTCTGTAAAGTTTCATGAATATCCATCCAGTAGTTTCAGCTGTGAAGTCGCTACAAATAAAAGTTTACGGACAGACGGACAGACGGACAGACAGACGGACGACGGACGCCGCACCACGGCATAAGCTCTGCTGATCTCTGATCAGTAGAGCTAAAAACGATAACCAAAAACTTCAACCAAAATGTCGAACGCATAGATGGACAAACAGACTGACAGAAAGATGGAAATCACCAAACTACTCAGTCCGGCTAATAAACTTGATTGTCTAAAGCAATATTTTGCACTTGATACTGTCTTCGCAATACAAAGGGATGGATGCCAAGGTCTTCCACAATGTATATATATATATATATATATATATATAAACATCAGCTTCGCGTGTGTCTATTTAAGACCAGCTGAATTACAGGTACAATTTTGTGATTATAGCATGATCTTTCACGAGAAATTTGATGAAATGTAATAAAATCAATTATTTGTAGTAATAACACATCTTGATGTGTGGTCCATCTTGATGTGGGGTCCTTCTTGATGTGTGGTTCATCTTAATGTGTGGTCCATCTTGATGTCATCTTGATAGGTGGTCCATCTTGATGTGCAGTCCGTCTTAATGTGTGGTCCGTCTTGATGTGTGGTCCATCTTGATGTGTGGTCCATCTTCATGTGTGGTCCATCTTGATGGGTGGTCCATCTTGATGTGCAGTCCGTCTTAATGTGTGGTCCGTCTTGATGTCATCTTGATGGGTGGTCCATCTTGATGTGTAGTCCGTCTTGATGTGTGGTCCGTCTTGATGTGTGGTCCATCTTGATGTGTGGTCCATCTTGATGTGTGGTCCATCTTGATGTCATCTTGATGGGTGGTCCATCTTGATGTGTAGTCCGTCTTAATGTGTGGTCCGTCTTGATGTGTGGTCCATCTTGATGTGTGGTCCATCTTGATGTGTGGTCCGTATGTGTGGTCCGTCTTAATGTGTTGTCCGTCTTGATGTGTGATACGTCTTGATGTGTGGTCCATCTTGATGTGTGGTCCGTCTTGATGTGTGGTCCATCTTGATATGTGGTCCATCTTGATGGGTGGTCCATCTTGATGTGTAGTCCGTCTTAATGTGTGGTCCGTCTTGATGTGTGGTCCGTCTTGATGTGTGGTCCATCTTGATGTGTGGTCCATCTTGATGTGTTGTCCGTATGTGTGGTCCGTCTTAATGTGTTGTCCGTCTTGATGTGTGGTCCGTCTTGATGTGTGGTCCATCTTGATGTGTGGTCCATCTTGATGTCATCTTGATGGGTGGTCCATCTTGATGTGTAGTCCGTCTTAATGTGTGGTCCGTCTTAATGTGTGGTCCGTCTTGATGTGTGGTCCATCTTGATGTGTGGTCCATCTTGATGTGTGGTCCGTATGTGTGGTGCGTCTTAATGTGTTGTCCGTCTTGATGTGTGGTCCATCTTGATGTGTGGTCCGTCTTGATGTGTGATCCATCTTGAGGTGTGGTCCATCTTGATGTGTAGTCCATCTTGCTGTGTGGTCCATCTTGATGTAGGACCTTCTTGATGTGTGGTCATCTTGATGTGTGGTCCATCTTGATGTGTGTGCAGGGCCTTTTTTCCAAAAATAGGGAAGGGGCCTTAGCCTTTCATTTTGGGAAATTTAAGCGCGATTTTCGGCCAAATTGGGAAAAGGTAGACTGACTTTCAAGATACATCAATAAACAAATGGCAGTCTACATACATACAGTAAATAGAAAGTTGCAACAATTTAATAACTGAAAACAAAATTATTTAACACTAAAACAGGACTGGTATAATAGGACACTTCTAATTTTAACATCATTTACAAGCGTAACTGTCTGGACTTGAAGTCCTTAAAGTCATCAACAATTTGATCAAAGTCCTCCTCTTGGGGGTTTACACAGTTAATCCTCATCAGAGCATCCAAGTTTGTTGTCTTCAATGAAGACCTCAGAAATGTACATAGGTCATTCATCCGGCTGAAAGAACGCTCAACAACAGCGGTGCTCTGCATCGCAAGTTGCGAGTCCGACTGACCCGGCACTTCAGTAGGCGGAGATTTGGCAAGTTGTGTTGTCAAGGAATTTGTCCTTTTAACACCAAAGGTCAAAAGGCTGCGCTGGCCTTTATCATCTGCAGCCCTTTTAACAGATTTTCTGTAGTATTTTCCGTTTTTCGAGATTTTTTACTCGCATTTTGTTTACGGTGTACTTGTTTTTTTCAAATATTGTTTACGACAACCGTGTTAGAATATGTTCTACAGTGTTCGGTTAAGAAAAACTTCTTTTTTTTTTATCAATTTTAAATTTTTAAAAAAAATAATTATATAACATTTCAAACGATTCAATATTAAATAATAAGGAAATGACGACCGCGTCAAGTCTACATGCGGTTTAATAAATCGCGTAAAATAACTCTCTTCGGTTCACGTTCTCTCCATTAAACAAAACAAATGGCGCCAAGAGATCGTAACATCTCGGTCATAAGCGGACTGCAGTGCAATGCCGAGTCATTCTGAATCGATATTTATTTCGGTAAGCCAATAAAAAGCCTGCTTTCGGTTTCATTCGCTGCTAAATAATGTAGTTTTATTAACCGAACGTGTGAAATAGATTTCGGGAGAATCATATGTCAACATATTGGGAATTTCAGCATTGTATTTTTGGGAAATTCTTTCACCAAAATTGGGAAAAAAAGAGGCTTTTTGCAATTGGGAAGTCACCGAATATCGGCCTCTATTATAGAAGGAAAAAAGGCCCTGGTGTGTGGTCCATCTTGATGTGTGGTCCATCTTAATGTGTGGCTTTTAAAACATGCATGCGATATTAACTCATAATTTAGTCCACTGAATTAATGAACGACTTAATTAATTGTTGCTCACTATCAACCAGAACGATCACTGAATGTCATCAATACCTCTTATGTGTATATGAAGTTTGGGAACAACCCATTCAAAACTATCTGAGGAATGCAAGTTAATAAAATGTGTAACACAACGGGGAAAAAAAAAGTGTTACGCGACCGGGCAAAAAATGTGTTAAGCGACGGGACAAGACGTTATGGACAGCTGCAGGATTCATATAGTATCGTTTCAATCGTCTTCCCTTTAAAATGGGTCTCAATGAATCTTTCTTCGATTTATGCAAAATTACATTGCAACACAACAGAGAAAACCTGCAAATAATCCATATTTAAAAATAATATTATGCTAAAAGAACCATTTTCTCGAACACAGAAAAACAAATACCGTCATAATTCTCGTAAATGTACGATACATTGGTAATATTTGCGAGCGATGCGAAGCAATTATTAACTGTAACAGTTCTTCTGTTTTAATCATTGTATTATTTACATTTTTAATAATTTAAAAAACAAGAGGTCAATGACCTTGAAACTCTACTGATTGATTTTGATTTCAGGATCAATTACACATCAAGAGCAACATTCGTGTGAAGTTTCATGAAAATCCGTCAAGTAGTTTCAGAGGAGTAATCGCTACAAGTTTTCATTATATATATAATTATATGTAAACAAAGATGCCCAATGGCAGCCACGTTTAAAGTCGAATCAAAATAATGTTCGACTCGGATAACCATCATGTCATGCTGATCATTTTAGAAAAAGTCCCATATCAATATCACTTATAGTTTTCAAGAAGTAGTCGCTACAAACTTATTTTTTAAAAATCTATTTTTAGCTGTGGTGGCCATCTTGAATTTCTGGCCGATCTGAAATTATGCTAGGATCAATTAGACATTAAGAGCAACATTCCTGTAAAGTTTCATGAAATCCGCGAAGTAGTTTCAGAGAAGGAGTCGCTACAAGTTTTTACTATATAACTCTATGTAAACAAAGATGGCCGCTGGCAGCCATGTTTAACATCCAATCAAAACCATTTTTGACAAGGACCAACATCATGTCATGCTGATCATTTTAGAAAAAGTCCCATATCAATATCACTTACAGTTTTCAAGAAGTAGTCGCTACAAACTTGTATTTTGAAAATCTATTTTTAGCCATGGCGGCCATCATGAATTTCCTGCCAACCTGAAATTTTGCTAGGATCAATTAGACATCAAGAGCAACATTCCTGTGAAGTTTCATGAAAATCCGTCAAGTAGTTTCAGAGGAGTAGTCGCTACCAGTTTTCATTATATAACTCTATGTAAACAAAGATGGCCGCTGCAGCCATGTTTAACGTCGAATCAAAACGATCTACAAACTTGTATTTTGAAAAATTATTTTTAGCCGTGGCGGCCATCTTGAATTTCTGGCCAACCTGAAATTTTGCTAGGATCAATCAGACATCAAGAGCAACATTCCTGTGAAGTTTCATGAAAATCCGTCAAGTAGTTTCAGAGGAGTAGTCGCTACAAGTTTTCATTATATAACTCTATGTAAACAAAGATGGCCGCTGCAGCCATGTTTAACGTCGAATCAAAACGATTTTCGACAAGGGCCAACATCATGTCATGCTGATCATTTTAGAAAAAGTCCCATATCAATATCATTTAGTTTTCAAGAAGTAGTCGGTACAAACTTGTATTTTAAAAACCTATTTTTAGATTTGGCGGCCATCTTGGATTTCACATCAACATGAATTTTTGCTAGGATCAACTAGACTTCATGGGCAACATTTCTGTAAAGTTTCATGAAAATCCATTCAGTAGTTTCAGAGGAGTAGTCGCTACAAAAAAAGTTTACGGACAGACAGACAGACGGACGGACGGACGGACGGACGACGGACACCGCACCACGCCATAAGCTCTGCTGATCTCTGATCTGTAGAGCTAAAAATCATAGCAGCATTTGCTGTAAAATGGAATCACAACTCATGATTAAATAGGTTAACGTCATTGCCTTTATAAGATCTACTAATTGCTATTCTACAGAAATAGACCACACATCATTTAAATAATAGAAAAAACTTAGTTTAGTTTAAGCTTGTTTTTATCGATTGTAACAAGCTCTCTGACCTTATTTTAATCACTCTCGATGTCTTCCTGGGTAAAACCAGTACTAAGCAAATGCAGATAGGTGACTTGTAGGGACACAACACCTATCATGGTGGGATCGAACCCATGACTTTCCGATCCTGGGTCCAATACTCTGCCACAGGACAACTTACCATTTGATTCATGATCTACGAGGTTCAGCTCCAAGTTCTGTTCTCCTAGGTCGCTATGGTAACTAATGATGTGAACCTCTGCCCCTGACCCCGCGACCGTGGTGTTGGATACACATCCTGATGATGTCACTTCCTCTTCCAAATAGGCACTGACCAGTGGTGAGTTGAATGGGGAGGCAACTACGCATGGTTTCGTATCCGAGAGATCTGAAAAGTCAAGAAATTTGAATTACAGTTTGTTCCCATACAGTTAATGTCATCCCTAGTATGTTCTATGGGCCAGAGGGACACTTCACCTTAAGCTGGTACACACACATGCACATAGGGCTTTTTTATAGTAAATTTGTTATAAGAAATTTTGTAATGCAAGTAGAACGTAACGTTTTATTAAATTGATGAATGTCTATGGTTAACTCCCTATTTAATGGCTGGAAATAAAGTGACGTCACAGAATGCTACAACAAACAACATCATTAGATAATGCCATCTTAACGTGAAGTTTAACGCTGATGCCTCCGTATGAAAAAGTTATACATGTCTCCAGTTTTTCTTCAATAAGGCTCGACTTATTTGCTTGCAGTTTCCCGACCCTGGATCGGGTCAGTGGGGAGAGGGAGCAATATATATGTGTAAGAAGCTATGTGTAATCAAATCAAATCTTTTATTGGTCTAAAACCCAACAGTAGGAATATCACCAAAACACACAGACATACACAGTGAAATACAAAGCATGTACGAAGCAAGAAGCAAGAAAATAAGTCATATATCTCTCTCCATATATGCTTATTTATATTTATAATAACATTCAATTGTTATCTTATATAAATCCACTCCTGAGGGAGATCATATCTAAATACTACCACATATATAGTGTTACTTCACCAAGTAAATTTTATATCCCTACATATATAGTGTTACTTCACCAAGTAAATTTTATATCCCTAATACTGTCTTCCTAAAATTGAAAAACTCTGAGATAAATGATACACATATATTGTTGATATCAGGATCATTACTACCGAGAATAAGGTAAAATTTACTGTTATCCTCCAAAGTTGAAAAATTGGGAAAATATGTGTAAGAAGCTATGTGTAAGAATTGACCAAACAACACAGAAATATGTAAAAAAAATAAAAAAAATTGTAGTTTTGAGTGGGGTGGGGGGGGGGGGGGCAGGGGGAAGGGAGGCAGGGGGACGAGGAGGCAACATGTGTAAGAATTGACAAAAGCAACACAGAAATATGTAAAACAAAATATAAAAAAATAGACTTTCAAGTGGGGGGGGGGGGGGGGGGGGCGAGGGGGGGGAGAGAGGCGGGGGGAGGGGGCAACATATATGTGTAAGAATCGACCAAAACAACAAAGAAATATGTAAAAAAAAAAAAAAAGTGTGGAGGGGTGGGGTGGGGTGGGGAGTGGGGGCTGGGGAGGAGGGAGGAGGGAGCCCATGCCCCAATATGATTGAAATATGAATAAGATGCATAATGCTATAAGAAATCCCAAACCAAATTTATAGATATATACATGCTTACATGCAAACCTAGATCTGCCTTTATTGCACATTTTATGGGCCATCACAATTTGGGTTCCATGGGAGCCCAGAATTTGCAGAAGACAAAAATTACTTAAATTTAGTTCAGTTAGGACAAGAAATGCAAGAGATATAGACCTGTAAACACAGCTTACATGCAAAATTTGATGTGAAACAGACACATTTTAAGGGCTATCAGAATTTGGGTTCCATGGGATCCCAGTGGTTACAGGAACCAAAATTACTTAAGCAGCCCTTAAGATAATGCTATAAGGAAGCTAATGGTCAAATATGATTGTGCTAGGGTAAGAATTGTAAGAGATATAGACCTGTAAACACAGCTTACATGCAAAATTTGATGTGAAATGGGACACTTTTTATGAGCTATCATAATTTGGGTTCCATGGGAGCCCATTGGGATACAGGAACCAAAATTGCTTATGCAACCCTTAAGATAATGCTATAAGGAAGCCCATGTCCAAAGTTGGTTGTGCTAGGATAAGAAATGTAAGAGATATAGACTTGTAAACACAGCTTACACGCAAACCTTGATGTGGGACACCGAACGCCGACGCCGGGTAATTACATAAGCTCTCTTATTCTTCGAATAGTCAAGCTAAAAATGACAAAATGAACATTAGGGGGTGCGGGGGAGGTCCTACGCATCTGCCTCTAGCGGGACTTGCAGTGGTTGTAGGATTTGCAGTGGTTGTATTCTACCCCGGCAACCACACGGGGAAGCTTTCTAAGTAAGTCATGTGGAGATAAGATTAAGACATCGTGGCATCGTGGCAACTAATTTGAGGCATAGCGGCCACATTAAGACGTGGCGGCAGGTTATTTTCTGAAGTGAAGGCATCACGGTAGCTGTGGAAGCCCTGTTATACAATATCAGAGTGGGGAAGCCCTGTTATACAATATTAGAGTGGAAAATTCTAAGTCAAACAAAGGGCCATAATTCTAAATCAAATTAGGCAATTAATGACGGGTAATGTACAGGGACATAAGGTCATTAGTTGTTATGTGTATATTGTTTGGGAACAATCAATCCGAAAATGTTTGAGAACAAGAGGTCAATGACCTTGAAGCTCTACTGATAGATTTTGATAGCTAGATCAACATTCCTGTGAAGTTTCATAAAAATCTGTCAAGTAGTTTTAGAGGAGTAGTCGCTACAAGTTGAAGTTTTTACTATATAACTCTAGGTAAACAAAGATGGCCACTGGCAGCCATGTTTAACGTCGAATGAAAATAATGTTAGACTAATCAACATCATGTCATGCTGATCATTTTAGAAAAAGTCCCATATCAATATCACTTACAGTTTTCAAGAAATAGTCGCTACAAACTTATTTTTTAAAAATCTATTTTTAGCCACGGCCATCTTCAATTTCTCGCCGACCTGAAATTGTGCTAGGATCAATTAGACATCAAGAGCAACATTCCTGTGAAGTTTCATGAAAATCCGTCAAGTAGTTTCAGAGGAGTAGCCGCTACAAATTTTTACTATACAAACTCTATGTAAACAAAGATGGCCACTGGCAGCCATGTTTAACGTCGAATCAAAACAGTTTTCAACAAGGACCAACATCATGTCATGCTGATCATTTTAGAAAAAGTCCCATATCAATATCACTTATAGTTTTCAAGAAGTAGTCGCTACAAACTTGTATTTTAAAAATCTATTTTTAGCTTTGGTGGCCATCTTGGATTTCACAACAACATGCATTTTTGCAAGGATCAACTAGACTTTATGGGCAACATTTTTGTAAAGTTTCATGAATATCCATCCAGTAGTTTCAGAGGAGTAGTCGCTACAAATAAAAGTTTACGGACGGACAGACGGACGCTGCACCATGGCATAAGCTCTGTTGATCTCTGATCAGTCTGCTGCTGATCTCTGATCAGTCGAGCTAAAAATGTGTTAACATGTTATATTTATGTGAATGGAAAATTCCAAGTCAAACAAAGGGCCATTATTCTGTAATAATCAGGCAATCAATGATGGGTGATGCACAGGGATATAAGTTCATCAATTGTTATGTGTACATGAAGTTTGGATGAGACGAGAAAAAAAATCATTACTTTTAAAAATCATGAGTATTATATGTGGAACAGTATTTTCCATATTTACAGGATGAAAATTGTTCAAAATATGTATCTTACTATTTAAAGGTCATACAGTGTTTCTTTTGTTCTACTTAACTTCGATTTAATCAGAATAGTTGTTTATTTTAAACGTATTAATTCAGTATAAAATATTTAAAGGAATGTTAACTCTGAATTAAGTCCTTTTTATGCATTCATTTTAAATCTGGTGAGTAAATACTCATTGCAGTCAAGCTCTGCAGACCTTTACAGCCGACCATCCACCTTAGGTAAAAAAAAAATAGGTGTGTTTCCTACTGCATGCTCTAAACAAATAGGGTAGGTCCGTAGGCATTTTCTTTTTTTTTTTCTTTTTCTTTTTCTTTTTGGAGCAAAATATTGTGAGATTCTACATGTATTTATCTCATAAACCCCATACATTTTGATGATACAGCTGAAAGTTGCTCTGTGATGTCAGTTTACCTCGATATATTGTGATAAATCATTGTTCAGAACAAAAAGTTTTAGGGTCAGCCCCTTAAAAATAGGGTCGGTCTGGCCACCGGAAACACAGGTTTTTTTTCTTTGGCCTTACCAATAGTCCTTATCCGAAATGCTCTGAATGGGTTTACCATGTCAGGGGTGTAAAATTCCACTCGCCCGCTCGCTCTGGCGAGTGCAAGCTGCCTGCGGGCAAGTAACATTTGGCGTCTGGTCGTCCGACAGGGCGAGTGACTTTTTGCACTATAAAAACTAAGTTAAACTATCGTTCAAACACGATGTCGCAATATTTGCAAGATTTCAAATCTGGATCATTTCCAAAGCGTAATTTTGTTCCGTATTGTCGTTTGCAGGACCCAGATTAACAGGTGTTTGTTTGTTACCAGGTAACCCACGCGTCATATAGACTGTGATTCAATTCAAGCTAAAATCAATTGGGAGTGTGATGCAATATATCGCTAACCAGTCAGACTGTTTTTTTTTTATATCGACACCGTAAAAATGGCGGGTAAACAAGCAGACATCAGGTCGCTGTTCGGAAAGTCTGCGTGAGCGACTGCAAGCGGATTCGGCCCGAGTGTTGGCGAATCAGAACGGGTATGGCGTAGTTCCCTACCGCTATTAATTAGTTCTGGTGTCTATTATTGGTCCAGTGGAGACAAAATACTGAAGAGAAAGTTCAGCAGAATGTTGTTGTTGTTGTAGAAGTTAATTCTCCGCCGCGCTTATTTTTTTTGCCCACTCCCCGACTAATGTCCGCGTATAAGGGAATAAATCTTAATGTGTTTACTTCAAGTGGGAAGGATTGTAAAACTTTTCTTATATATCTCAAACTCAAACACAGGGATATTGATTGGTTGATGCTGAGAATATACTCAGCAACAACTAATCATTCAATATGCTTCATACTGAGTTTGAGATTTTGGAATAAATATGACCTTGGGACAGAACTAGTCTAATTAAATACGTTCAGTCACTATGCCTGTGAAGTGTATGAGGACAGGTATTAAATGTGTTGTTAGATAATATGGCGCTTTCTTTATTTGCATCACAATAAAATATCCACATACAGCCTGTCAGCTACTACAGTGTCTGTGAGTACACAAATGTACTTATTGTAGCTTACTATAGTGGTGAAAATAATGTTCAGGTTATATGCTGCAGGGCGAGTGGTAAATTGGCAAGGGCGAGTAGCTTTTTGCTTCCACTAGTCCTGCAGGGCGAGTGGATTTTTCCAAATTTTTACACCCCTGCATGTACCTGTAGGTACAAACATGATAAGTCAGTCAACTTTCTCATGGGCGTAAGTAGGCTGGCGTAGGAACGTTTCAATTATTGAGGGGACAAAACTTTTTGAAAAAGATATTTGACAATCAGATGCACAAAAAATCTGACAGGCGAAAAAAGCAAAAATAAATACACGTTATCCATGCTCAATTACACCAAAACATACAACATTATATAGGGAAAAAGTACAAACATTGCAGAACACTTAATATTCATTCTTCAAATTATACTTGCCGTACCTACATTTGTGACCTACATTTGTGACCGATGTACCTACATTTGTGACCAATAAAACTCAGAGTAATGCTATTTCATGTAGATGCACTAATTGGCTCAAACATAATGAATGATCACCTAACAAATAAAACCTGGATTTTATTATAAATGACATTTTCTTCTACTGTTTAATGTCATCAGTCAATGGTTAATTACAGGAGAAAACTATTTTGTGTATGGATTGGACGTGATGGAATCTGATCCCTCACTTTTAAGTTAAATCTAGCTGTTTTCAATTTCTTTGTCTTTTCTGTGTGCAAGTTTACTGGGTACAAACGTATTATGAAGCAAGTAAAAATCACTGAAACAGTATTAAACAGCATGGTGATATGGATCTCCCACTTTACCAGCTACCTGACCTCAACAAGGTACTGCTAGGAGATGTTATCCTGCTATTTTTCAAGGATGTTTAACAAGCCCTTATCATGCAAATTCCATCTATGCCAGGCACTATTATACATACAGTACAGTTATGTCAGGCACAACTTTATGAGGCGCCGTATTGCTGTTTAATACAATTCAGTGATATCACCTATCTGAATGAGTGATATCACTCATTCGAATAGGTGATATCACTGATTCAAATTTAAATGAGTGATATGATCTATTCGAATCAGTGATATCACCTATTCGAATCAGTGATATCACTCATTCAAATAGGTGATATCACTCATTCAAATAGGTGATATCACTCATTCAATAGGTGATATCACCCTTTCGTTTTGAATCAGTGATATCACCTATTCGAATCAGTGATATCACATATTCGTTTTTACAACAAGAAAAATACAGACTCCACACCCAAGAGTATTATCACGGAGAACGTTATACGTCACTGGTATTATATAGTGTTGCTAACGGTTTGTTGTAATAATTAAATAATAACTGTCCACTGTGTTTCTCAGTGTAATTGGTGAAGGGTGTGTTTATTTACAACTTGAATTACTGTATCAAATAATAGACAAGGCATAGAAAATGTAATTATATTTTGCGCGGGGGGGGGGGGGGGGGGGGGTTTCAGCCACATCTTCTGGATCGACCCCTGTAGGGGTAGGTTTGGAAGGGTGTATACCCCTTCTACTGTGTGGGGGAGGGGGAAATATCCGCATCACTTGCTGCAAGAGCTGATGCGACCATAACATGAAAGCCGGCCATTATATGCCGATGACGAAACAACCTGCCAAATGTTGCAACAGACGACGATTTTGAAGGTCCGTCTATTTAGTTACGTGGACCCTGGATGGGATCAGTCATTTATATAGAGTTTATTTCTGAATTGGTAATCGGTGATATCACTGATTCAAATAGGTGATATCATACAACTTACTGTAAAGCAGTTTGGCCCGACATAATAATGGTTTGAGTAATGTTAGGCACAACTGTAAAGCAGAATAATGGTTGAGTTATGGCAGGCACAATTGTAAAGCAGAATAATGGTTGAGTTATGGCAGGCACAATTGTAAAGCAGTTAGGCCAAAATAACAATCATCATGCCAGGCAAAAGAATCATAGTTAGGCCCAACAAAATAATGGCCGAGTTATGGCAGGCACGAGATTAGTAGTTAGGCTGACAAAATAATGGCTAGGTAATGGCAGGCACGAGATTAGTAGTTAGGCCCAACATAATAACGTTTGAGTTCAGTGTTCTCAATAGACGCATACACACGCGTTTTGACGCATGGAAATTCAATTTGACCCAATTCTGACGCAGCTAATTTACCACCTGTGAGTTTTTATGACCGCATGTATTTGCTTCCAAGCATCAATACAATACACATGTACCTATTTTCGATAGTCCAAACATCCAAACAATGAGCACGCGCTGCATAACACTTTGCCTGACGATCTTGATCGCCTCTCAACCAATCAAATTCGCTGCTGTCGCAGCTTGTGGAACAGAGGCGGAAATAACCTGTCTGTAAATGGTGTCACTGTGTAATCTAATCGCTGCTATTGTGTTAATAATTTTACGATTATCTTCGAAGTTTATGATGCTTTTTGCGGGTAGAGACTATTATGACTTGATTGAATTAACTGTTTAATTGATTGCTACCGGGTTCTGATTGATTACCGGTTAATTAGACCGCACTGAGATAAAACAAATGCTAGCGGTCAAGCATGTGAAAAGATAAAATCGGCGAAAATAAAATTGACTATATCTGTGTCTGTTGTTTGTTTATTTGTGTTAATTTTGTTTTACGCACGTTTTAAAGAACAAAGAAATATAGTTTTAATGAGGATAACTTAAATATTTATAAATCGGTGAAATGTACATAAACAGAGCGTTTTTTAACCTGGGTTATCGTTCAGTTAAAACTTACCAGACATTACACATTGTGATATTTCGTGTTTACATACTATTTTTGTGCTATCGAGTAACAGACTTTATGTATACACAAATGGCGCAAAGAAGTATATTTTCGTTTATGTCATCGCAGTCTACGAAATGGCCTGTTTGGGATGCACTGTCTGAGGGAGCACTGTTTGAGGTTGCACTGTCTGACCCCGAAGAAACAGAAAATAAGAGAGCTTGTCTTATAACAACACCAATAACTTGTAATATATAATAACACCAATAACTTAATAAATATTAACAAATGTGGACCCCAATTTATTAAACAGCCTTACATAACTTTGAATCTTTGACATAATGACACATTATTGTAAAATGGAATAGTAGTTTTTAAGTTCAAATGCATATCCTTGCACATCTTTCTTGGCAATAAAATATTTACAGGATTCACTAAAATTAAAGTTATTAAAGGATGTTTTATAAAACGGCCCTTCGATTTGTTTTGATTTATATTTGACTTCTGACATTTCAATTTTGAGACAAGGGTCATATGACTCTTCACTTTTAAAGTCTATTGAGAACCCTGGAGTTATGGACGACAAAAGAGTAGTAGTTAGGCCCGACAATGTAATGATTGAGTTATGGCAGGCACAAGATTAGTAGTTAGGCCGACAAAATAATGGCTGAGTTATGCCAGGCACAAGAATCGTAGTTAGGCCCGACAAAATAATGGCACGAGATATGTAGATAGGCCCAACATAATAATGGTTGAGTTATGCCAGTTATTATGTAACTTTGATGTTATTAATTGATTTCATATGGACGCATTTACTGGTCGAAGGACTGGCCTTCGGCTAATACGACAGTGCGAGGACCAAATAATTAGGACAATATGAAAAACACTTAAAAGTCCCTACAGTAAAATTTGATTTTACTAAAACCATTGTGACATGATTTGCACTGATTTCATTTATTGGCTGATAAGCGAGTGTGAATGATGTAACTTAAAGCTTGTATTGGCCAGTTTCTGCATATTGGCCAGATTCTGCATATTGGCCAGGTTCTGCATATTGGCCTTTTTTCATATTGGCCAACATATTTGATGAGGTTGCATCATATTATGTGCTGTTTGTAGTAAAACATGGCTAAAATAACATAGTAAAATTAGGCCAGGCAACAACAATTGTTTATGTTAATACTGAATTCTGATTTACTTTTTTGTGGGGTAGGGGTTGGAGGGGTGGGGGTGGGGGGGTGCTTACTATTACGTGAGGCACTTTTATTAGGGAAAATGATACGGTATACTAGAGTTAGGCCAGATATGATAATAAATACTAGTAGAGAATTATAGTAGATATAAGTATTATAGTAGATATAGGCCAGGCCCAATGATATGTGGCCTAGTTAAGGGTCCCAATTTTATTGCATCAACAAGAATATATAAGCTTACAGACGAGTGACAGACAACTTCCATCACAGATACTTGGCTGCCTTTGGAGACAGAGAAAATAAAAAAATATATATGTACTTCAGTTCTCTGAATCAACCTAATAAATTATTTCTCTGAAATCTAGGTTAATTGATTGATTGAATTGGATTTTATAGTCACACCAACAGCTAAGGTCATATGGCGACTTTCCAGCTTCCATTGGTGGAGGAAGACCCCAGGTGCCCCTCAGGGCAATTTTCGTGCACGGGCGGGCACCTGGGTAGAACCACCGCGGTTCCGCAAGCCAGCTGGAGAGCTTCCTCACATAAAGATAAATCTAGGTTAAGCAGTCACACCATTAACTTGAATTCTTAGGTAACATTATATATATCCACTCTTCTCTTGTTAAATAAATCACATATCTCCAGGGACATTGTTGATGTAATTTCTTAAAGACCAAGGTAATGGGGATGATACAAATGGAAATAATGTTGAACATAATAATAGATTTATAACAGGAAGAGTTTCTACCACAGCATAGGTTAATAATATATATGTAGCGACTAGATTTTCAAATTTATATATCAATAAATCGTACAAATTATGTATCTATTTTATTAAGTGCAAAACTGTTTAATTTACCTTATTTCCCCTAATAGTAGCATCCGGTAGCATAGATAAGGGGCAATCTTATAAAACGTAAAAAAAAAAATGTAAAAAAAAAAAAAAAAAAAAGATTTTTTATTTTGTTAATCCATTCCATGAGGGATACGACTCCATTCGTACTTACCCTTTTCATTCGGGATACAAATCCATTCGTATGTAATGACTGTTGTTGACATGTCGTAGTTTTCAATGTGGAAAACCCGTATCAAACGTCGTTACTTTGTGGATACTCTTCAGATAGAAGGCAGGGTGAGCATACGCAGTAAATAAAAAATTGTCTGGGAATTTTAAAGACTTCAGGAAGTGGAAAAAAATATGTATTTCGGCGATTTTTTGCGTGTATTTCCTCGATTTTACGAGTGAATCGGTAAATATGGATTATAGATTTTATGTACCGAGCGAAGAGAGATACATTTATGTGCGATTTCATGACGAATTATAGTTTATGGATGAAGAAAACGATGTTTTGGACAACTTTTAGCGAGAGGAAACTGTAAACAACAAATGAATTTAGACCGAAAGGGACTTTGATTTTTTTTTCTGCCGATTTTGACTTGGATGACTATGGAAATGATGAAAATGTTTGGTTTCAGGAGGAATGTATTAAGGAAATCTTCCATCCATGCCATCTCAGACAATAATTAGACCCTGGGGTGCCTTTTTCCAGCACCCTGAAGAAGCAAAACCCCATCATTCCTTCAATATGATTTGGGAAGACGATCTTTGGGAACGGTTGGTCACCGAGACTCAAATACGCGTAGGATTTGACCAAATTTATAAAAATCAGTATAATTTTTGAACTTCTCTATGGATTTTAAAGATTCTTTCAGCACTAGAAATGACTTAAAATTCTCTACAGTCTAAACACTGGGTTATCGTGAAAAAGTGAATATATCTTACAGAAAATTTGGGTGAAAGTAAGGTAGGACATCATTTTGACCCGATTCGCATGTTCACGTATGATTTTTATGTTCATTAAATTAGTTTTTGCACGACTATGGCTTTTAAAATATTTCATGGTGTAGGGAATTTAAACACCTACATAATGATATATAGTTTTGTTAATTTCTTTTTAAAACTGACGAAGTAAACCACATTTTACTAACATCACCAAAATGTAATTTGCTGCAGCAGCAGAAACCGCAAACTGTTCAGATTTACAGGAGTACTTATCAGATTTGCCTGCAGAATGAAATGGGTTAATTAGTGGGGATAAATTTAATTTCTGAATTTATTTATTTATTTATTTATTTTTTTTTTTTTTTTGGAAAAGGTGGTTGTGGTGTGGCGAGGGTGGGGTCTACCTAGGCCCACGTTAACCATTCGCCAAATCGCCATAGGCGAAAAGTAACCTGAACTGGCGAATGAAAACCGTAAGAAATACACACCAAATTCGCCAGACATCGGCGGTCTTGGCGAATCCAAATTTGTGACCGATTTTGTCTAAAAGATCTCGGAAAATCCCGAATTCTAATTCACAAAGTCTTTCACTGTTTATAAGCCACTATCCCGCTGAGTGTTTTAGCTAATTAGTGACAATCCATTTAGATAGATAAACTAATTATGGCAGTGTTTATTGAAAACCACTGTCAAATTGTCAGTGCGATAGACTCCGCCCACTGTTCCGCCTCTTGCTGTCAATCAACTGGTTTGTGTCCCCGCGCTCAACAATATCTACAGATTTAACTGTGTGATCGAGCCAGGTAAAATATCAAATGTGGCGCCCTCTATCGGCCAAAATGCCTGATCAAAACAGAGAGTTTGAAAATGTTTGCTCATGAATTAGCCAGAGATACTCAGCCCGTCCGTGTTTTTGAACTTTACGATCACTGATAAGCCTAATTAGTTGTACACACGGTAGCGTAAACTGAATCAATGGCAAGTGTGAACCGGTGTTTGATCGGCTGTTTCTGAATTGGGTTCATTTTATGGTTGATTGTTCAATCAACATGAAACAATACAAAAGGTGCGATTACTCAAAATATTGGTGTATGTAGCAGTTCTGAATTTGCAGCGCGATCTTTCTAGCTTCTTTGGAACTCGTGTTAGTTGAACTTGTTGTATATGCCTCAGTTTAGCCTTACATTCTTTAAATATATTGCTATTTATTTTATTTCTCTGAATGTTAGCATATTGAAATGCATTTAATGAAAATACTAAATGGTGACAAGAGTCTGCATTTTTCTATTTTCTTATTATATGCATGCATTCATTCTGTCCTTTTTTAAATTTCAGTCAAAATTAAAATTACATTAAATTAAATACAATTTTTAAAAAGTTTTGAATATTGTACAACTCAACATGTAATTATAAGCACTAAAGCAGAATGCATATGATGTGGAAATATTGATACCCTATAGGTTAATAAAGCATACTCTTTTAACATTTTATTGATGTGTACGCAAACGCAAAGTTTTAGCGCCTTCAATTAGTTTAAAAATATCTCGGCAAAAGTCTGGCTAAAGACATTCTAATCTGGCTAAAGGAATTTTTAAGGCTTTAGCCATATTTGGCTATTGGGTTTAAAATCCTAGTGCAAGGCTAGTCTACTATTACGTGGGAGGTGCTCTTATTAGAGAAAATAGGGTAGTGGTCAAGGCGCATTTCGCCTGTGTTACAATACAATGGTACGCTGCGCTCAAGGTAATGATAATTTGCATATCAATGTCATCGTGCAATGAATTCTTTAGCATTATCTGCTCCTATGGTCGCTACATCTGGGATTCCTTTAAATTTCTACTTAATAAACACTAACTATTACGAAAAAGTGGATAAAAAATTTGGGCATTAATACGAGTTTGGTCAAATTTATGTGAACCATATATTTAAAGCTAGCTTTTCACCTTTAACTGGAGTTTCAACTTATAAACAGCCATATAAAACAAAAATGATTTCCCTTGGCCTAAACATAGACAATCTGATTAGTTATTTGTTAGGCTAATTCATGTCACCTGCACATTAACACTCATTGAATAACTGAATGTTTAAGGTCAAATCTTCAGGTCTTATTCCATGAAATTCAATGAACAATTGAATAGTTTGGAGTCTTGGGTTATCTAAACACTTGGGAATAAGATACAAATGGATTTGTTTGCCAAATAAAGGTGACTATCCGGCTGATCGCTGAATATTTAAACGAGTTGAGAACTTCAAGATAGTAACTCAAAACTATAAGACCTGAGTACTCAAGCCAAGGGTAGAAGATGTTAAACATTTTATGAAAATGTTTTTACATTTTAGTTTGTAAACATGCTATGACGAATTTCGACACCCAATTAAATGGTTGACCGGGATTTTGATAACTCCATCAGATGAAAATCGCATCCCTCAGGTAGATTATAGAAAATAAATGAAAATCGCATCCAGGTAGATCATAGAAAATAAATGAAAATCGCATCCCTCAGGTAGATCTTTGAAAATAAATGAAGATCGCATCCCTCAGGTAAAACATAGGAAATAAATGAAAATCGCATCCATCAAGTAATACATAGGAAATAAAAGAAAATCGCACCCCTCAGGTAGAACATAGGAAATAAATAAAAATCGCATCCCTCAGGTAGATCATAGAAAATAAAAGAAAATCGCATCCCTCAGCTAAAACATAGGAAATAAACTAAAAACTCATCTGTCAGGTGAGAAAAACGAAATCAATGAAAATAGCATCCCTTAAGGTAGATATTTGGAAATTGATGAAGTTGAATCTCTTAAGTAGAACCTCGGAAGTAATTAAATGAAAATCACATCCCTTAGTTTGTATAGCGTCTCCGTGGCCGAATGGTTAACATGCAACATTGCATTTGAATCCCACTGGGAGCTCGACTTGTAAGTGAGAAAGTGTTGATTCTTACGGAGGCATGTGTACTGTAAGTACTGGTTCTACCCAGCAAAAGTGGGTTGTCTGCCTCCACCAAAACAAATCGACCATCATATATAACTTCACATGTGTTGAAAATGACGTAAAACACCATTCAAACAAACAAATCCCTTAGTTTGAATTTAAAAAAAAAAGAACTGACAACTCTACACACAGGAACATACATGTATTGCATAAGCTCTGTTGACCTTGTTATCAGTAGAGCTAAAAATTGTGATTAAATCTTACCAAAAGTTCATAATAAAATCAAAAAATTAACAAGTCCTTAATCATTGCCAAATTTTCATTTATCTGGTAACGGTTTGTGCTGGTAGTATATGTTTTAATCACACCTTTTATGGATCTACAGCCTTTCAAGTAAATTAAAATCATTATTTTCTATCATTTTCTTTCTCCAGCAAAGGCATGCAAGGGTTAATGTTGAGTTTTTAAAGTATGTTTGCACTTTAAAAAGTATAATATATGTTTAGTTATTAAAACATATCATATCATATTACTATTGTGTTTAATATAGAACAAAAACGCAAAAAAAAAAAGGAATATCCAATTTTTATAAATTATTTATCAAATTCATGCGTACTCTCGTATTTGTATAGCAAAATGTTTGTTCGGTGTCAACAATAGTCTTAACAATCTTGATCGTCCAAGCGTTTAATGGTGGATACTGCGTAGAAAATACTATTCTATTCTATTAAATTACGATAATTATTATGTTAATTCAGACTGTAGCAGTCTATCGATCATAATCAATTGCGCTTAGATGCCAAACAACAAATTTTCATAGTAAATGAAAGCGTCTATCAAAATAGCATGGAAACGCCGACGAAAAGAAAAAGCATCATTAAAGTGAGTTTTGTCATATTATAATTATATAGTCCTTGTCACTCAGTTTTGAAGTTGCCAGATGGGCTTGAGCCTTCGAGATATTTCCTGCCCAGATCAATGTTTTACCTGCCTGAGGCAAGCGGACAGTCCTTAACGTCGAGCCCTGTTAACACCACCTATCCAGACTCCAATATATGGTAGTGCCCCTCCTGTACATGGTACCGCACTGTTTATGTTCCAATCCAGCATCGATCCAGTAAATGGTACCTTCAAAACATGCTACAGCCCCTTCAGGACATCAGGTACCACCCCTTCAGGACATGGTACCACATCTTCAGAAATGATACCACCCCTTCAGGACATGGTACTGCCCCTTCAGGATATGGTACTGCTCCTTCAGGACATCAGGTACCACCCCTTCAAAACATGATACTGCCTCTTCAAGATTCTTGAAGAATGGTACATCTTCAGAAATGATACCATCCCTTCAGGACATGGTATTGCCTCTTCAGGACATGGTACTGCCCCTTCAGGACATGGTACTGCCTCTTCAAAACACGGTACCGTCCCTTCAAAACATGGTACTGCCCCTTCAGGACATGATACTGCCTCTTCAGAAATGGTACCACCTCTTCAGGACATGGTACCACATCTTCAAAAATGATACCACCCCTTCAGGACATGGTACTGCCCCTTCAGGAAAAGGTACTGCCCCTTCACAACATGGTACCGCCCCTTCAAAACATGGTACTACCCCTTCAAAACATGGTATTGCCTCTTCAAAACATGGTACCGCCCCTTCAAAACATGGTACTGCCCCTTCAGGACAAGGTACTGCCCCTTCAAAACATGGTACCGCCCCTTCAAAACATGGTACCACCCCTTCAAAAATGGTACTGCCCCTTCAGGACATAGTACCGCCCCTTCAAAACATGGTACTGCCCCATTTACAATCCCCATCATAATACTGCTACCCCAGTACATAAATGTAATGCCTCTTTAGTTCATAATACAATCCCTCCAGTACATGGTACTGCCCCATTTACATCCCATCCAGACTTAAGAACATGGTACCGCCTCTTCCAGACTTAGAACTTGGTACTGCCCAATTTACATACTCTCAAGTAAATGGTACTGCCCCTGCAGTGCATAGTACCACCCCTTCCATGCATGGTACGGCCCCATTTACATCCCCATCCAGACACCAGTGCATGGTACCACCCCATTTACATTCCCATCCGGACTCAATGGTACCGTACCATTTATGTCCCCATCCAGACTCCAGTTCATGGGATTACCCCATTTACATCCCCATCATGGTACCGCCTCTCCAGCTCATGGCACTGCCCCAGTTATGTCCCGATCGAACAAACTATGCAGTCAAAGCTCATTATTTTGGTAACTTTGCTTCAGCTTTTGGAGACAGGTTTACAGAGAAATGTGACAAGCCTATCCTGGACTGCCAGGATGGTATACTCCAGAATAATGTCCCCCAGTAACTTCCCCATACAACAGAGGAAGCAGTGGGAGGAGAATTTACTGCCATTTCCTGAAGGTCCAAATTTAGCCCAATACTGAAGACAACACTTGCCGTATAAAGTTGACATGGCACACAAATGATGTATACACCATAATGCCATTTATCTTAAAGTGGTAACAATTCAATTTTTCACCAAATTTGAACTTCTGAAACCATATTCGATATGAGCAGACAGCAATTTTCAAGTAACTAAATATCGACACAATTATTACCCAATCAGATTACATCTTTCCATTCGATGCAGCATCCTTAACTCTTTTAGTCATGTACAATCCAATTTTTTCCAATAATGAGGACAGAATACATATGAATAATGGGGAAAATACCATGACCGAACAAGGGAGAAGTTGGAATACAAACAAAACGAGAAGCAAGCAAAAAGATGCTAGTTTGGTGTAGTTTCTGTCATGAGGGCGTTTTTGTCGTTAATATATTTTTAATAATGCTACCGTAATGGTTTAGACCAATTTAAGAGTATTTCAGAGAAACTTTCAGCACAATGCATGTCCTACACATGAAAATTTTTTACATTACGTACATTTACAAATGCGTATTCTTTGATTGCGACTAGACAGAGCTATTGAAGTGTGTATGCAGGAATTTGGTTCTCAATTTTTTATTGGCAGTTTTTAATGTGTTTTTGTATGCGTTGATTTAATTTTTAATGCGTTCTTGGTGAAATAATATGCGTAATTATGCAGATACGCTTCTTATCCTAGAAAGGATTTAATACATGTACATTAAGTAAGAATTTATACATATTGTGAGTTTCAGTCTGCACGGAAGTTATTGAAGGCACCAATGTTCAAACCGGTGTGAGCTTGGCAATTTTAATGGCATGATCAATACGGTATGTGAGCTTTGCAATTTTAATGGCATGATCAATACTGTATGTGAGTTTGGCAATTTTAATGGCATGAATACGGTATGTGAGCTTGGCAATTTTAATGGCATGAATACAGTATGTGAGCTTAGCAATTTTAATGGCATGAATACGGTACGTGAGCTTGGCAATTTTAATGGCATGAATACGGTATGTGAGCTTTGCAATTTTAATGGCATGAATACGGTATGTGAGCTTGGCAATTTTAATGGCATGAATACGGTATGTGAGCTTGGCAATTTTAATGGCATGAATACGGTATGTGAGCTTGGCAATTTAAATGGCATGAATGGTATACATTTTAATCAGAAGACATGCAACCATTCCTATTTGAAATAAGATAAACTTTTCAACTTACTTTTTTATCATTTTAATATTATCCTCTCAAATACAAGTACCTACAGACCTCTACTGGCAATGCTAGAATGGCTGTTATAAGTATGGTATTAATGTTTCCTGTCAATCTGATGCAAAATAATCAAGTATAGCCCTTAACCTTTAGCTTGCTATGAATGTATAATGGACTGTCCTTTCTTTAAATTTAGACCATTCCATTTATGTTACAAAGAGGGGTGTTTTGGAGAAATGACTGATGAGCAGCTGGACATTGTAAATCCTGATCAGCCTGCGAGTTACTTAGCAGGCTAAGAGTTAAAGAAGGTACCTTTCTTTTTCCTCAAATTCCTCTGATGTTCAACACTTTATTTCGGTTGTAGCAGGTGATTAATTTTTTTTTGTACATCTCATAGGGTTTTTATAATTTATTATGTTTATTTATTGATTTATTGATTAAATTTCAAGTATTTATAGGTCTGTAGGTTTAAAGGGACACACGGCAATCTTTATTTGTTTAAAACTCACGGCGTCCCATTTGTTATTCACATAACTTGCATTTGTTCAATCATTAATATAAATTATAAAAATATTGTACCAAGTATAAATTATTTCTGCATATATTACTAACTGGTGACTATGTTGCAAATATATTTAAAACTATGAAAGAAACAAGAGGTCAATGACCTTGAAGCTCTACTGATTGATTTTGATTTCAGGAAGTAGTCGCTACAAACTGGTTTTTTGAAAATCTATTTTTAGCCGTGGTGGCCATCTTGAATTTCCGGCCGACCTGAAATTTTGCTAGGATCAATAAGACATCGAGAGCAACATTCCTGTGAAGTTTTATGAAAATCCGTCAAGTAGTTTCAGAGGAGTAGTCGCTACAAGTTTTCATTATATAACTCTATGTAAACAAACATGGCCACTGGCAGCCATGTTTAACGTCGAATCAAAATAATGTTCGTCTTGAATAACCATCATGTCATGCTGATCATTTTAGAAAAAGTCCCATATCAATATCACTTATAGTTTTCAAGAAGTAGTCGCTACAAACTTATTTTTTAAACAATTATTTTTAACTGTGGCAGCCATCTTGAATTTCTGGCCGATCTGAAATTTTGCTAGGATCAATAAGACATTAAGAGCAACATTCCTGTAAAGTTTCATGAAAATCCGCCAAGTAGTTTCAGAGGAGTAGTCGCTACAAGTTTTTACTATATAACTCTATGTAAACAAAGATGGCCGCTGGCAGCCACGTTTAACGTCGAATCAAAACGATTTTTGATAAGGACCAACATCATGTCATGCTGATCATTTTAGAAAAAGTCCCGTATCAATATCACTTATAGTTTTCAAGAAGTAGTCACTACAAACTTGTATTTTGAAAATTTATTTTTAGCCGTGGCGGCCATCTTGAATTTCCGGCCGACCTGAAATTTTGCTAGGATCATTGAGACATAAAGAGCAACATTCCTATGAAGTTTCATGAAAATCCGTCAAGTAGTTTCAGAGGAGTAGTCGCTACAAGTTTTCATTATATAACTCTATGCAAACAAAGATGGCCGCTGGCAGCCATGTTTAACGTCAAATCAAAACGATTTTCGACAAGGACCAACATCATGTCATGCTGATCATTTTAGAAAAAGTCCCATATCAATATCACTTATAGTTTTCAAGAAGTAGTCGCTACAAACTTGAATTTAAAAAATCTACTTTTAGCTTTGGCGGCCATCTTGGATTTCACATCAACATGAATTTTTGCTAGGATCAACTAGACTTCATGGGCAACATTTCTGTAAAGTTTTATGAATATCCATCCAGTAGTTTCAGAGGAGTAGTCGCTACAAATAAAGTTAACGGACGGACGGACGGACGGACGACGGACGGACGGACGGACGGACGGACGCCGCACCACGGCATAAGCTCTGCTGATCTCTGATCAGTAGAGCTAAAAATGAAAATTAATGATATGCAAGCAGTTTTAAAGTCAACATGATACTGGATTACAGTCTTTGAATTAAAATGTTAAGTGTCACTAGCCCGAATTCTTATATACTCTTTATTTCTTTAGCCCAACTACATAAATTAAAAAAAATTCACGAGCCCAATGACAGTTTACTAGCCCCGGGCTTCAGGCGAGTGGGTTAATTCACTAGCCCAATGACAGTTTACTAGCCCCGGGCTTCAGGCAAGTGGGTTAATTCGAAGACTGAGATTAATTAATCGAGACTAATATTAATTCCAATACTTGATAAAAACTTCAAGACTGCAATAACTAAACATAGTCAAACGTTAATGAACTGAAAAAAACACCCACATGTATGAATACTTCTACATCAAGGGAAAGTAATTTTCTTCTATTTTTTACCAACCGTCAAAAATTACATTTATCTTTATTTTCTACCAGCTGTCAGTCATACCTACCAGTATATAAAATATCAGTTTGTTTTGTAGCCTTATTAGAATACGATTTACATAAAACATAAGCCTGCTGTTACAAAATAGCTGGAAGATATTGTT
Organism: Cyrtodaria siliqua; assembly: GCA_037043455.1. NCBI lineage: Eukaryota > Metazoa > Mollusca > Bivalvia > Adapedonta > Hiatellidae > Cyrtodaria > Cyrtodaria siliqua. The sequence goes on from JAWPHD010004196.1 coordinate 128,734, forward strand.
TGTGGGCAGTCTGTCACAGTGGTATTTGTGATAAATATATTGTTTAATCCCCTAAGCCGGTGTAGAAGTGACCTTTAAGGCAGAAATCTGAAAATTGTCTTGTTGAGAGATATATATAAGGAGCTGTGACGGTTTTGAAATCTGAGCTTTTTCATTTTGCATTATAATAATGAGGAGCATTCTGGGTTAATAAATCATTATTAAGTTTATTTATTTTATGTTGTTGTTTTTTTATCAGTTATAAGTCAATAACTTCACCTCCACATATCAATTGAGTATGATAATGGACCGTTGGAAAAGGCCGAAAACGACACGTACGAAATACTGCAGTCTCGGTTTGATTGAGACTGTTCATGAGCGGTAGTGAAATATGCTAGCTACCGCTCACGCCCTCTAGCCCCGGGTTGAGCAGAACTCAATATTAATAAAATCAATAGTACAAAATTTTAACCATCCCGAAGATGGCATGCATATGGCAGTGGACATGGAGATTAAGTTGAAACAATTGTATTTCTCGCCTAATCTTCCATGTAATAGGGTACAAAAACAGATGCCTGATGTTATTTAATAGGTATGTACTCAAATTTCATAAACTGGTAATTATCTGTATCATAGCTTGTGTTGATGACACAAAGACAAAAACATAAAATATTTTACCCTATTTTTGTAATATGAATTGAATTGAGGTTTTAGGTGATATGAACCACACATAATTTTCAGTTGGCCTAAATCGCACAACACCTTAACAAGGGTATCAAGCTACCACATAAAGATAAAAGGCTTGATAATGTTTCCCCTTGAGTTCACCTGAAGTATATCAGGCCTTGTTAACCAGAAGGTCAAGCACCAACAGTACTTTGATTACAGTGAGATAACCCTTTGATTACGGGTGAGATAACCCTTTGATCACTGGGAGACCCACCTTCAGCACAATATCAACAAGTTACAATGCAATCAGATATCTGTTGATATTTCAATAACCAAAACAATTTGTTTTTATTTATTAGATTGATCTATGCCTTAAGGATTAATGTCACTTACACAATATATAATTTTTTTATGCTTTTATTTCCTCTGTCTTCTTTAGCTGTCTCATATCAGCGCTTTTCCCCCTTTATAGACAGAGGTCGAAATTCCGCCTCTTCCCCTAGCAAAATATTTTTTCCCCCTCTCTTGAAAATCACACCTTTTTCCCTTAGGTCTATGGCCTCTTCCATCTGGAAAAAAAGTCCTGCACATATTAATTTTGACTGGACTGAATTGAACGTTGTTTAACAGCTCATCAACACAATCATGGGTTATTTTATTTTTCACTGCCTCACACAGCGAGAGGGGAAGGATACATAGGAATCTGCGAACCTGCCCTACTCTAACAGATTCCTAATGTTGAATAGGTGAACCATCTAATGTTCTTACCGTGCTTGAAGGATGGACACCAATACATGGGACTACCCAGTTTACTTCCCCATCCGACTGACGAGGCTAAGGGAAGGTGTTATCCCCGAGAACGAACTCCGAGGTGACCCGATGAGGCTTGAACCCAGCTTCTCCAGATTTCAAGTCCACTGGGCCACACCAGCCCCAATGACTGATCAATTTATTAGCGTATGGTATGCAATTAACGGTGAAAAAAGGTTAAAAATGTCACATAACATAAAATAGTAACAGATGTGTACCACCCAGGCTGGAAAGTGAATCGCGTGACCCGAGTTTGGTGCAACTGTACGCAAAATTAATGTGGTGAACGTATACTTAAATTATCAGAAGCCGTAGTGTAAAGCAAAAATGTTGTTAGTGCGGTGGTCGTCACGGCCACCATAGAATACATTGTGACTCCTAATTCACTGTAAGTTGATATAAGTTCATATAGGTCGGATTACTGGATCGGGTTAGTTGTTTACTAATTCGAGATCATACCCATGACTGTAATCATAAATTAAAGATTACTAAAGGTGACTAGTCCAAGACCTGTTGTCATATCAGATACCTGTATGTGTTGATGTTCTTACAAATAAAATAAGAGGTCAATGACCTTGAAGCTGTACTGATAGGTTTTTGATAGCTAGATCAACATTCCTGTGAATTTTCATGAACATCTGTCAAGCAGTTCAGAGGAGTAGTCCTACAAGTGTTTACTATATAACTCTATGTAAACAAACGCGGCCATGTTTAATGTTGAATCAATTTTCGATAAGGATCAACATCATGTCATGCTGATCATTTTAGCAAAAGTCCCTATCACTTATAGTTTTCAAGAAGTAGTCGTTACAAACTTTTAAAAAATCTCTTTTTAGACGTGAAGTAGTTTCAGAGGAGTAGTCGCTAAAGTTTTTACTACATAACTCTATGTAAACAAAGATGGCCGATGGTAGCCATGTTTAATGTTGAATTTTACGGCAAGGATCAACATCATGTCATGCTGATCATTTAAAAAAAAAGTCCCATATCAATATCACTTATAGTTTTCAAGAAGTAGTCGCTACAAACTTGTTTTTAAAAATCTATTTTTAGGTGTGGTGGCCATCTTGAATTTCGGGCCAACCTGAAATTTTGCTAGGATCAATTAGACATTAGGAGCAACATTCCTGTGAAGTTTCATGAAAATCCGTCACGCAGTTTCATCAGAGTAGTCACTACAAGTGTTTACTGTATAACTCTATGTAAACAAAGATGGCCGCTGGCAGCCATGTTTAACGTTGAAATTTTCCACAAGGACCAACAACATGTCATGCTGATCATTTTAGAAAAAGTCCCATATCAATATCACTTATAGATTTCAAGAAGTAATCACAACAAACTTGTTTTTTAAAAATCTTATTTTAGCTTTGACGTCATCTTGGATTTCACATCAACACACATTTTTGCTAGGATCAACTAGACATGATATCATGGGCACCATTTCTGTAAAGTTTCATGAAAATCCATCTAGTAGTTTCAGAGGAGTAGTCTCTACAAAAAAAGTTTTACGGACGGACGGACAGCGGATGACGGACACCGCTCCACGGCATAAGCTCTGCTGATCTTTGATCAATAGAGCTAAAAACATGCCTTTCCGAGGGTTCATGGCAGCTAGCTAACATAGCCAGTGACCTATCAAAGCAATATATTAATTTATACTACCTATCTAAAAGATCAAAGGTAGGCTTAAGAGCCATTGTTCACTAAATCACCAATAAATACCTTGTGGGATTACTGAAGCACTTTCCAGGGGCATTATAATCAAAGGAAGGTGAATAACAAACCAGATAGACTTTTTCACTGCAATATTGCATTGTGATGTATGTTAATCCGGTCTGTAGCGGATTGAATGATGGGGTGACAGGAGTGTTAACAAGGTAGACAGGAGCTCCGAACCCAGCACACTGAGATTATTAACGATGGTGGAGGGGAATATAAAATATTTAAAAAAAAAAAAATTAATACAAAATTTGTCATTGCCCACCCTATTGAAAAATCTTGGATCCGCATATGCCAATTAATTTTGGCTGTGGGCTCTCTCAAATTTTTTATGTTACCTGCATTTCATCACACTATGTGTAAATTTTCAATGATGAACTTAAGATAAGCCTGGGAAATTCAAATTGGCTGATATATAATCAGATTAGAAATTCAATTTATTTTCAAAGAGATCTGCATCAGAGTACCATATTAATCGTGGAAGTTTATTATTCTAATTTTAAATGAAACTTTGCAATATGCCGATTGAATGAGGCAATGTTCAACATAAATGGTGGTCTGGCTGTCCAAACCGCCTTAAAGAAATTAACCCGCAAAACAATGGCAAAATTACACTACAAGTAGGTGTGTTGCATGTCAGCGCTTTGTCAGTATAACAAGGTTTTTTGGACCCATATAAATGACCCTGACAAACTGGCTTGACAAATTTGTCGTGAAGAAAACAATGAGTATTTAACCCATATAATGACCTTCAGTGTTCCTTGACCTTTATTTTTTAGTATGGCCATGTTGATGTTGTCATGACAAGTGTATATTGAAAGATTGATGAAGAAATAAAAAGAATTGAGAAAGTTACAGCCAACGGCAAGTTTTTGTGAAGAAAAAAAAAGAGCATTTAACCCATATAATGACCTTCAGTGTAATCTTGACCTTTATAGTTTAGTTTGGTCATGTCGATGTTGTCATGGTGAGTATATATTGAAAGTTTGATGAAGAAATATCAAGAAATGAGAAAGTTATAACCAACGTTAAGTTTTTGTGAAGAAAAAAATGAGTATTTAAGCCATATATGACCTTCAGTAGGACCTTAAGCATGGTCATGTCGGTGTTGTCATGGTGAGTATATATTGAAAGTTTGATGAAGAAATATCAAGAAATGAGAAAATTATAACCAACGTTAAGTTTTTGTGAAGAAAAAAAAGAGTATTTAAGCCATATGTGACCTTCAGTAGGACCTTTAGCATGGTCATGTCGGTGTTGTCATGGCGAGTATATATTGAAAGTTTGATGAAGAAATATCAAGAAATGAGAAAGTTATAACCAACGTTAAGTTTTTGTGAAGAAAAAAATGAGTATTTAAGCCATATATGACCTTCAGTAGGACCTTTAGCATGGTCATGTCGGTGTTGTCATGGTGAGTATATATTGAAAGTTTGATGAAGAAATATCAAGAAATGAGAAAGTTATAACCAACGTTAAGTTTTTGTGAAGAAAACAAGAGGCCCAGGAGGGCCTGTAGACGCTCTACTGGCTAACACGGCTCTTATAACATCAATGAAGCGACTGACTGCCATTTAAGTTTTTTTGAAAGTTTCGGGCAAAAAACAGCTTTTTAACTTTATCATGGACCATAACTAAAGAATCTGGTAAAGTTTGGTAAAACATTTTTTTAGAGAATAATAATAATCAAAAAAAAAAAAAATTAAACAATTAAAAAAAATAAAAATAATAATAAATAAAAAAAAAATTTAAAAAAAATTAAATCAATTAAAAAAAAAAATAAAAAAAAAAAAATTAAAGAAAAAAAATAAATCAATCAATAAATATTAAAAACAACAAAAAAAAACATGAATAAAAAAATAAAAATAAAAAAAAAAAGAGTAAAAAAAAAATAAAAAAAAATAAAAAGTAAAAAATCAACGGCCATAACTCTGCTTTTTATGGTTCGATCTGGCTGGTTTTCAAACTTGACCAAGCTTTCATAAACATTAACAATCTGATAAAGTTTGGTACAGATCGGATGAAAAATGAAGGCCCTATCGTCTTAACGAGGCAAAATATCACATTTTGAACTAAATCAAGGGCCATAACTCCGCTGTTACTGGTCCGATATGAATGTTTTTCGAACTTGATCAAGCTTTCATTGATATTAACAATCTGATAAAGTTTGCTAAAGATCGGATGAACAATGAAGCCCCTATCATCTTAACGAGGCAAAATATAGCATTTTTAACTAAATCAAGGGCCATAACTCCGCTGTTACTGGTCCAATATGGCTGGTTTTCGAACATGTTCGAGCTTTCAACGGCATTAACAATATGATAAAGTTTGGTAAAGATCGGATGAACAATGAAGCCCCTATTGTCTTAACGAGGCAAAATATAGCATTTTTAACTAAATCAAGGGCCATAACTCTGCTTTTACTAATCCGATATGGCTGGTTTTCGAACTTGTCCGAGCTTTCATTGATATTAACAATCTGATAAAGATTGGTAAAGATCGGATGAACAATAAAGCCCCTATTGTCTTAACGAGGCAAAATATAGCATTTTTAACTAAATCAAGGACCATAACTCTGCTGTTACTGGTCCGATCTGGCTGGTTTTTGAACTTGTCTGAGCTTTCATTGATATTAACAATGTGGTAAAGTTTGGTAAAGATAGGATGAAAAATGAAGACCCTATCGTCTTAACGAGGCAAAATATAGCAATATAGCATTTTTAACTAAATCAAGGGCCATAACTCCGCTGTTACTTGTCCGATCTGGCTGGTTTTCGAACTCATCCGAGTTTCATTGATATTAACAACCTGTTAAAGTTTGGTAAAGATCGGATGAAAAATGAAGGCCCTATCGTCTTAACGAGGCAAAATAGAGCAATATAGCATTTTTAACTAACTCAAGGGCCATAACTCTTCAGTAACTTGTCCGATTTGGCTGGTTTTCGAACTCATCCGAGCTTTCAATGATATTAACAACCTGTTAAAGTTTGGTAAAGATCGGATGAAAAATAAAGGCCCTATCGTCTTAACAAGACAAAAGTTAACGACGGACGGACAACTCGGCATCCCATAAGCTCTGCTGGCCTTCGGCCAGTAGAGCTAAAAATGAGTATTTAAGCCATATATGACCTTCAGTAGGACCTTTAGCATGGTCATGTCAGTGTTGTCATGATGAGTATATATTGAAAGTTTGATGAAGAAATATCAAGAAAAGAGAAAGTTATAGCCAACCTTAAGTTTTCATGAAGAAAAAAATGTGTATTTAACCCATATAATGACCTTCAGTGTGATCTTGACCTTTATATTTTAGTATAGCCAACGTTAAGTTTTCGGGACGGACCGACGGACGACAAAGTGATCCCTATGTATCGTACTTTTCTTCAAAAAGGCGACACAAAAACTCTGTCCAGATGTTCAGGTCATATAATAATGTATATGTGCTGATTAAAAGCAAAGATTTTTTCACGGGTTCTTAAAATGTGCGTGATTGAATATGCGTAAAATGAATTATAAGTTGGTAACTCTTAATTCAATGCTCCAGGTACTGGGGTTTGGACTGGCTGGTTAAAGCCGTTTATATTGTCTCTAAGGCGACTTTATTTTTTTCTCTTTGTTTACGGATCCGCCGACCCCAATTTTCGAGAGATTGGAAAAAAAATAAAAATTTGAACATCTGTTGTTTTTTTCACCGCCGGCCGCATTTCAATGCCAGATGAATAAAAAAAAAAATTGAATTGGTGAATCAAGATCCTCAAGACAAAATACTCCCATGTGTATTCTGAACTATGAAAACACTTGCAATAAAGTAATTAAAATGTGTTATACACAAATTAAAACAATAAGAAGTTTGAATATTTTGCCTGGCGTCGAGTCGGCAGTTTGTCACAACTTAGAGATAGACAATTTCTGACGTAAAACTACATTATCCTGCTATTAGGGTTGTGTTTTCTTTCCTCTTTGATAAGAAATACCATTTTTGGCATTCAAAACACATTAATGCATGAAAAAAGTTCCTAATTGATGGTATTTCGATTGAATGTTTGTGAAATTTTCGGGCCGTAAAAGTGCGGTGTCATAGTAGTTCGGATGGTACATAATTTCGGATATTTTTTTTTTTTTTTTTTTTACATAATCGAATAGTAAAACATTTCTATTCATTATTTAATCCATCATTCTTTCTTTTATCATGTGTAAGAGGTTCCTGGAATCCTACTTTTAAATGAATTTTACTCTAAGCTCCTAATTCTTTAACTTGGAGAAAGTGGTGACAAAATGAAAAATATAGCCAGAGGAGGCCCTGATAGTATAATAAAACCTGATTAAAAACTTGGCTCCAAGTTCGGCTCCAGTTTCACCAAGTCGGCTCTGATTATTATAGTTTGGCAAAAGTGCTAGTACTCTCCTTTGCATCGGTTGTAAATTTCAATGTAATATATATTCTATTCTAACGAAGTGATAAATTTTTATAAGTCTGCTGACTAGGGAGCATAAAGTGGTAACAAAAAGAACAAGAGGTCAATGACCTTGAAGCTCTACTGATTGATTTTGATTTCAGGAAGTAGTCGCTACAGTCTTGTTTTTTGAAAATCTATTTTTAACCGTGGCGGCCATCTTGAATTTCCAGCCAACCTGAAATTTTGCTAGGATCCATTAGACATTAAGAGCAACATTCCTATGAAGTTTCATGAAAATATGTCAAGTAGTTTCAGAGGAGTAGTCGCTACAAGTTTTCATTATATAACTCTATGTAAACAAAGATGGCCACTGGCAGCCATTTTAACGTCAAACCAAAACGATTTTCGACAAGGACCAACATCATGTCATACTGATCATTTTAGAAAAAGTCCCATATCAATATCTCTTATTGTTTTGAAGAAGTAGTCGCTACAAACTTATTTATTTTAAATCTATTTTTAGCTGTGGCGGCCATCTTGAATGTCCGGCCGACCTGAAATTTTTCTAGGATCAACTAGACATCAAGAGCAACATTCCTGTGAAGTTTCATGAACATCCGTCAAGTAGTTTCAGAGGAGTAGTCGCTACAAGTTTTTACTATATAACTCTATGTAACCAAAGATGGCCACTGGCAGCCATGTTTAACATCGAATCAAAATAATTTTCCACAAGGATCTACATCATGTCATGCTGATCATTTTAGAAAAAGTCCCATATCAATATCACTTATAGTTTTCAAGAAGTAGTCGCTACAAACTTATTTTTTAAAAATCTATTTTTAGCTGTGACGGCCATCTTGAATTTCCGGCCGACCTGAAATTTTGATAGGATCAATTAGACATCAAGAGCAACATTCCTGTAAAGTTTCATGACAATCCGCCAAGTAGTTTCAGAGGAGTAGTCGCTACAAGTTTTTACTATATAACTCTATGTAAACAATGATGGCCGCTGGCAGCCATGTTTAACGTTGAATCAAAACGATTTTTGACTAGGATCAACATCATGTAATGCTGATCATTTTAGAAAAAGTCCCATATCAATATCACTTATAGTTTTCAAGAAGTAGTCGCTACAAACTTATTTTTTAAAAATCTATTTTTAGCTGTGACGGCCATCTTGAATTTCCGGCCGACCTGAAATTTTTCTAGGATCAATTAGACATCAAGAGCAACATTCCTGTAAAGTTTCATGACAATCCGCCAAGTAGTTTCAGAGAAGTAGTCGCTAGGATCAACATCATGTCATGCTGATCATTTTAGAAAAAGTCCCATATCAATATCACTTACAGTTTTCAAGAAGAAGTCGCTACAAACTTGTATTTTAAAACTCTATTTTTAGCTTTGGCGGCCATCTTGGATTTCACATCAACATGAATTTTTGCTAGGATCAACTAGACTTTATGGGCAACATTTCTGTAAAGTTTCATGAATATCCATCCAGTAGTTTCAGCTGTGAAGTCGCTACAAATAAAAGTTTACGGACAGACAGACGGACAGACGGACAGACGGACGGACGGACGACGGACGCCGCACCACGGCATAAGCTCTGCTGATCTCTGATCAGTAGAGCTAAAAATATAGTCAGGGGAGGTTCTGAGTTTGAGTAATACATACAAATTTGTGCTATAAAAGCTAATAAAGACACATTTCCACTAAGAAAAAATATTGGACCTTTACATTTTAAATCAGGGCCTGTCCATTTTAAATCAGGGCCTGTCCATTTTAAATCAGGGCCTGTCCATTTTCAGAAGCAACAAGCCCTGGGCCTGTCTCTAAAAATAATTTTCTTTGAGCACTGAATATTAAAAGAATATTCAACGATTTAAATACATGTTGTGTTGTATAAACTTACGGTTTTATATGAGAAACATGGTCACCATGTTTGAAATTTGTACTTAGAAACACATTTAATTTTTTTTTCCCCTTCCGACCGAGCGTAAAAAAATAAGAAAAAATCCGTAAACCAAGAAAAAAAATATTTGTGGCCTAAAGAGTTTGCATTTTCAAAATATGTACAGTACAGCTCACGCGAACTCGATTCGCCGAGTTTGGCGGCACAAAGTGCCATGCGGATGTACGCGGAGTCGGTGTTTAAGACTCCGAATATCCACTTTGCGAAAGTATACCACTGTCGAGTCACTCTGAGTGATCAAACACTCCGAGTTACTCCGCGCAGAATCCAATTAGCCATGAGTGCACACCTGTGTTGATCTATTATTGGGAATAAAAAAATCTGATTTTTTCCGACAACTTTCAACTTGTCCGACAGCATGCTTAAAATAGCAATCAATCGCCAAAAAAGTACAATGAGACACCGAGTGCAACTTTTCTGTGCAAAGTTGATTAAATTTCAAAACAAATATGTATTTCAAACGTTTAATGCATTTAATCACAAGTTTTGTTCAGGTTTGTTGTCCAAAAGTCACACGACATAAATACGAAATAAATACCCATAATCCTTGGCCACATATATAACTTTTAACAAGACGGCACTAACAACAGGTTTATGACCCGGAATTCTTTAATTTGTTTCAGATTGTTTCTAACCAAAGAACCCAGCGATGTATTAATAATAAACAGCAGACGAGTAAAAACTTGTTACAAATAACCATTAATTAAAAATATAATTATAATTTCCAGTATTACTAATTGGATTTTATGTTCAGTCGCCACAAAGCCGGTAATAGGAACCGCCATATGAATATCGTGACCCAGTATACATAATCCGGGCATTCGAATTTTCCCACATCTGCTTTCCAAAAACAAAAGTCAAATTGTCTTCTGCTTCGATTTTTTCGAAGTTATTGAATAATTATGCATTAAAATGACTGCAATCAGAAAAAGTTGCACAAGGGTGCAGTTTCGACTCGGCGAACTCCGAGTTTGCCTACGCGAAAATCGTGGCGTAAGTATGCCGAGAGTGAGAGCTTTTCGCGTAGCTGATTCCCACTCCGAGTAGTTTTATCTTCAAAACTCTGTGTAAGTACGCAATTTGTAAATTTGTAAATTCCTCACTCGACCACCGCGACACAATCACCGCGATTCGTCGTGATTCGTATTGATTCGCACACCGCGTAACCCGGTGTGAAATTGCAGGCCATCGCCGCGATTTACCTTCATTATCAATGTACAATTTTGCAGTCAATTTATTAAACAAGAGGCCCAAGAGGGCCTGTGGACGCTCTACTGGCTAATATGGCTCTTATAACATCAATGAAGCGAGTGACCATCGTCTTAAAGAGGCAAAATATAGCATTTTTAACTAAATCAAGAGCCATAACTCCGCCATTACTGGTCCGATCTGGCTGGTTTTCGAACTTGGCCAGTAGAGATAATAAAAAATCAAAAATCTATTTAAAAAAAAAAAAATCAATAAATTAAAAAATATTAAATATATGAGCCGAAACATGCGAAAACGACCTTTCAAACAAAATTTTGACATTTAATATTTTTTTTATGTTTATGAAAAACATTGATTTTCTCTTTAAAAATCTCTTTATGTATGTTGATATCGTAATTGAAAATTATTTTATATCAATTTGAAAATTAAACATTGTATGAACCATTAATTTCGACGTTGACGTCGGCGTCTTGGATGACGTCGTAGATTAAATACAACCAAAAAACATAAAACAATTACCATGTTCAATAGCATCAACTATTTATATTAAGAAAACATATTCCCTATGATATAATAATAAGGTAAAACACGGAAGTGACGAGAAATGATTAGTAATTAATTGATTACCGGCCGACGTCACAAACAACGTCATAAATTGTTACTTTATGACGTTGTCGTTTCAACGTCCGAATGGACGTTTTCGTGTGTTGCAACTCATATATAAAAATAATAAAAGAAAACTGTCAAAAAATCTGGTAAAGTTTGGTAAAGATCAGATGAAAAATGAAGGCCCTATTGCCTTAACAAGGCAAAATATAGCATATTTAACGAAATCAAGGGCCATAACTCCGCTGTTGCTGGTCTGATTTGGCTGGTTTTCGAAATTGTCCGAGCTTTTATTGACATTAATCTGGTAAAATTTGGTAAAGATCAGATGAAAAATGAAGGCCCTATCCTCTTAACGAGGCAAAATATAGGATTTTTAACTAAATCAAGGGCCATAACTACGCTGTTACTGGTCCGATCCGGCTGGTTTTCGAAATTGTCCGAGCTTTTATTGACGTTAATCTGGTAAAATTTGGTAAAGATCGGATGAAAAATGAAGGCCCTATCCTCTTAACGAGGCAAAATATAGCATTTTTAACTAAATCAAGGGCCATAACTCCGCAGTTACTGCTCCGATCTGGCTGGTTTTCGAACTTGTCCGAGCTTTCATTGACATTAACAATTTGGTAAAGTTTGGCAAAGATTGGATGAAAAATGGAGGCCCTATCGTCTTAACGAGGCAAAATATAGCATTTTTAACTAAATCAAGGGCCGCGCTTTCATTGATATTAACAATGTGGTAAAGTTTGGTAAAGATAGGATGAAAAAAAATGAAGGCCCTGTCGTCTTAACGAGGCAAAGTATAGCAATATAGCATTTTGAACTAAATCAAGGGCCATAACTCCGCTGTTACTGATTTGGCTGGTTTTCGAACTTGTCCGAGCTTTCATTGACACTAACAATCTGGTAAAGATCAGATGAAAAATGAAGGCATTGTCTGAACGATACAAAAGTTAACGACGGACGGACGGACAGACGGACGACGGACAATTCGGCATCCCATAAACTCTGCGGCCAGTAGAGCTAAAAATTGAAGCAGAAGACAATTTTAGTTTTGTTTTGGAAAAATTCAAATGCCCGGATAATGTATACTGGGTCACGATAGTTATATGACGGTTCCTATTACCGACTTCGCGCCGACTGAACATAAAATGCAATTAGTAATTTTTATACTGGAAATTAGAATTATATTTTAAATGAAGCGTTATTTGTAAATAATTTTACTATTCTGCTGTTGATTATTAATACATCGATGGGTTCTTTAGTCAGAAATAATCCGATTTTTTTTTTTAAGAATTCCAGATCATAAACCCGTTATTAGTGCTGCCTTGTTAATAGGTACACACATCGCAAAGGATTGTGGGTAGCCAATTTATGTTCGTAGAAGAGACTTTTGGATAACAAAAACGAAAAACACGTGTTATTAAATGCATTAAAAGTTTGAAATACGTATTGCTTTCAAAATTTATTCATTGTATTTATCAATTTTATTACATTTTTTTATTTATCCCGGCTCTAATTTCCCCCGCAAACCTATGACAGAGAATTGCGGTGATTACATATATATAATGGACTGTTCGTTGTTTAAATTTAGACTATTCCATTTATGTTTATGTTTTGGGGGAAATGACTGATCAGCAACCAGACATTGTATACCATGATACTCGCAGGCTGATCTGGGTTTACAATGGACGCAAAGGCTATTATAGTCATGCTTAGCAAGTTAAGGGTTAAATAAACCAATTATGAAAGATATGCGTACAAATGTATATTGTATAACACAGCTGATTTTACAAAAGTTTGTAAATGTCAAACTGTTTCACGGGCGAGTGGTCATAAAAATATCTTGTTAAATTGACTTCCAGTAACGACTTCCACAAATTATTCAATACATATTGATAACAAAAATTGTGGTGTATTTGTCAGAGGCAAGCCCACCCCTGGCAAAAAAAACACCAGATATTAGAAACTCAACCAGATATTAGAAACTCAAAATGTAGGGAAAATGTGACCATTTGTTTCAAGTAGCCTGGACATGTTTGTAAGTGTGGTTGAATGCTGTATGACGAGGACAATCAAACTAGATTTTACAGCTGCATCAAGAGCTAAGGTCATAATTGGGCGCCTGGGTAGAAACACAGACATTCTGCAATCCAGCTGGATAGCTTCCTCACATAAAGATTCATGGTCCCATGAGGGCTCGAACCCAGAGCAGTGAGGGGAATATGATTTCAAGTCAGAGACTCTAACCCCTTGGGACAAGGGCGCCCTCAGTGAGGATATCTGTTGTTTTAAACAGATTAAACTTAACTAAATCAATGATCTTGTTAAAAAGCTGGATAAATATACTTCAAGTCTGCCATGCACTGTCTCTAAAAACTAGTGTTGTTCCGATTAATCGATTTGATCAATCATCGATCAGTTATGCCTCTGATCTGATTAATCGATTACAATTTTTCATGATCAACTTTACTCGGTTGTTGAAAATTATAGCTTATTTCATTCTCTTGTACTAAAATATATGCAAGAAAATAAAATGAGTTATAATTTTGCAACAAGTAATCACATATGTATAGTGGGTATCACAACTTACTTATTAAAGTTGGTCAGTTTCATTCAGTTCCTTTATTACCAGAACATACTTGAAATGTGACTATTTTCTTCATTATAGGCTTACACAAGATTGTCTTTTTTAGCAGCCATGTTTAATCGATTAACGATCGATCATTAGTCGGTCAAATATTCTGATGATCGATCATGAATTTTCAGCCGATACCCAACACTACTAAAAATAAAAATAATAAAAAGTAATGGGCTATACCTGAAGTGCATTTTAGTATTAAAAATACTTTTAATTTTGTTTGCGATAAATTACATATGTATCACTTTCTAAACTTACAAGAGCCATTGTTCCAGGGACACAGTATTACAATTATTAGGTATTAGAGATTATTATGTTAGGTACTAGAGATTATTATGGGAATTTTAACAGAATAGAAACTTAAATAAAGCGACCGTAGGGAGCAAATATTGGGGTTTTATCTTGTTAAAATTCCACATAATCAATACTAACTTATTTAGTGTTTAACCTTAGCTTTTCAACAATTTAATGAACGATGGCACTGATATGTAAATGAACATTCATCCATCCTTAAAAACTATGTGTTTGCTGTTTCTGACCCAGGATTTAATAAATGGGTAAGTAGGTCGGTTGGTTCTTTTTTGTTTTGTTGGCCAAGGACAGAACAAATATTAAGAAATAATACTGAAGATAACAACCAAAACAATAATGTTAAAGAATTGCTATAGAAAGTTTTGGGTGGGGCTCTTTTTCGTGAGTAGGTAGGGAAACAGCAAAACAACAGTTTTTAATTGCCGGCCTTCCCACGAGCAAAGTGTACCATAGTATTATGTATGATGAATGCGCCTTGAACACTTTTAAAACAGTGTCGGATCACATTTAATAAAATAGACATAATCCGACTTTAAATGATAAAAAAAATTGAAAATCTAGTCGATTTGATTGGATTGAACAGTAGGTTAAACACAAAGTAACACAATTACCAACTTTGTTACAAGTAGAACTTAAAAGAAAAGCAAAAACAATAAAAAACAAAAGACTATTAATTTTGTATTATTGCCCATGGGTGCTCACATGGCTTTTATGTTACATCATGAGTATAATTTTCAATGAATGCACATGAACCCTTAAATTGGGAAACTGGCTGATAACAAGATAAACAAGAGTCAATGATCTTGAAGCTCTACTGATAGGTTCTGATAGCTAGATCAGCATTCCTATGAAGTTTCATGAAAATCTGTCAAGTAGTTTCACAGGAGTATTCGCTTAAGTTCTTACTATATAACTCTATGCAAACAAAGATAACCACTGGCAGCCATTTTTATTGTTGAATCAAAATAATTTTCAACAAGGACCAACTTCACGTCATGCTGATCATTTTATAAAAAGTTCCATATCATTATAACTTATAGTTTTCAAGAAGTAGTCGCTACAAACTTGTTTTTTAACAAGAGGTCAATGACCTTGAAGCTCAACTGATAGATTTTGATAGTCAGATCAGCCATGGGAACCAGGGCTTCTAAAATCGCCGGTTTATCAGTTCCCAGACCGAAATCTGTTTCTCCAGACCGTTTTCCTTTTCAAAATCTCTGTTTAAATCGGTCCAGATATTTTATCTATCGGTCGTTAAAAAATCTACAATTGCCTTTTACCCTTAAACTATGCCTTGCGGCAATATTCTTTGATCCATAACACGATTGTTTGTCGCTCGCTGTGCGAAAGTAGGTCTTTGGACTTAACCATTACCGATAGTAGGGAGTTTTCCGGAAGAGTCTATAGCTAGGTAGCATGAGAAAGTATATCACGCGTTCTGTCGGTTCACTAAAGCGAGTGTTACCGTCTGTAATTTCTTTGATATACCGTTAGTCGTAAGGTGTTAGCCTCTTTGCTTGTGTCGGTTTGTTTTTTTAAGTGGCCAAAGCTGGGACTGAAAATTGTTTGCGTCATTAAAAAAAATTAAAATACCGAGCGGTGTTACTTGTTTGTTTGATATTTCTTTTACAATAACTTTAAGTATAATATTAATGACATTAATAATATTAATGACATTAATTAAGGAAAGTGATCAAATAAAATGTTAGAACCGACAAATGAACTCGACTGCCTCTAAATTACATTGGTTACCACGGTGATTCTTCACGCGACTTCCAGTTTATTAGACACTTCCGGTTCAATTCCTCAAATGATCAACAATTTTAATATTGAGTGAAAGTTATTCATTCAGTAAAGCGAAGACATGTCAGTCATTAAAATGTACAAATTGTGATAAAGTAAGTTATAAATAATACAAATATAATACAAACATACATTTTAAATAGTTGTCTATATAAATGACCAAACGGAAAAAATGCATTGGGTGGGGTACGGCGATTTTCAAAATAAGTGCGATTCTTGCAGCAGTAAAAAACCTGGACCGATTTGCATTTTTAAATTTTAGAAGCCCTGATGGGAACCTGTGAAGTTTTATGGAAAAAAGACCAACAGTCGCCACAAATTATTCCTATATAACTCTATGTAAACAAAGATGGCCACTGAATTTTGTTTAGGACCAACTACATGTCACGCCAGTCATTTTAGTAAAGGTTCCAAATCAATACCAGTTAGGCCAAAAAAACAACAACTGTGTTTCGGTGGCTGACATCACAGAGAAACTTTCAGTTGTTTCATCAAATTGTATGGGTTTATGAGATAAATACATGTAGAATCTCATAATATCTTGCTCCAAAAAACAAAAAAACAAAAAAGGAAAAAGAAAAAAATATGCCTACCTACCTACCCCATTTTTTTAGAGCATGCAATAGGAAACACACCTAATTATTTTTTTTGGCCTTATGGCTTTTCAGAAGTAGTTGCCATGAAAGTCATGTTGGTAAAGGTACCAAACCGATACCACTTATGGTATTAGAGAAGTAGTCACCACAAAATTGTATTTAAAATCTATTTTTATACATGGCGGCCATCTTGAATTTAAGGCCAACCTGATTTTTACTTAGGACGAACTAGACATCAAGAGCACCATTCCTATATTTCTAAATATTATTATTTATTATGCAACATTACCTAATCATAAATATAGCAGGTGCTTCTGTGTGACCAGGTCACAGGTCATGTTATGCAATTTCTCCTGAGAATTAGGTTACTATCTCACCAGTATAAGTAGACTTGCTTTTGTCTCAGTGGTTATATTTGGAAAATCAGAATCAAAATAAAATCTTAAAATCCTACAATTTGTTTACAGTCGTTTTCTGGGAGCCAAAAATACAAAGGAGACTTAATCCTTACCCCACTATGAATGTATAATGGACTGTCCTTTCGTTGAATTTGGACCTGTCCATTTATATAGTGCAAAGGGGTGTTTCGGTCAAATTGACTGATGAGCACCCAGACAGTGTATACTCTGAGCATCCTGGAAAATGTTGTGCTTGTCATTTTGGTAAAAGTTCCAATTCAATATCACTTATGGTTTTTGAGAAGTAGTCGCCACGAAGTCGCATTTTTAAAATCTATTTTTGACAGTGGCGGCCATCCCGAATTCCCTACAGTCCTGAATTTTTGCTAGGATCAACTAGACATCAAGAGCAACATTCCTTTCAAGTTTCATGAAATTCCAGTAGTTTCAGAGGGGTAGTCGCCACAAGTTTTTATTATATAACTCTATGTAAACAAAGATGGCTGCTGGCGGCCACGTTTGACATCCAATCAAAATAAACTCTGATCAGGACCAACAACATTTCATGAAAATCATTTTGGTAAAGGTTCCAAATCAATATCACTTATGGTTTTTGAGAAGTAGTCGTCACAAAATTGCATTTTTAAAATCTATTTTTAGACGTGGCAGCCATCTTGAATTTTCGGCCAACCTGAATGTTCCCTAGGATCAACTAGATATCAAGTGCAACATTCAAGTGAAGTTTCATGAAAAGCCGTCAAGTACTTTGAGAGGAGTAGTCGCAACAAGTTTTACTATAACTATATGTAAACAAAAAGGCAGCCATGTTTAACGTTGAATCAAAATGATTTTCGACAAGGAACAACATCATGTCATGCTGATCATTTTAGGAGAAGTCCCATATCAATATCACTTATATTTTTCAAGAAGTAGTCGCTACAAACTTGTTTTTTGAAAAATTATTTTTATCTATGGTGGCCATCTTGAATTTCACATCAACGTGAATTTCTGCTAGGATCAACTAGACATCACGCGCAACATTTCTGTAAAGTATCATGAAAATCCATTCAGTAGTTTCAGAAGAGTAGTCGCTAAAAAGGAAGTTTATGGACACTGCACCACGGCATAAGCTCTTCTGTAGAACTAAAAAAAGTATTTTCAAATAAAAAAGCAATTTAACATGCCCCACCTAAACCATTCATGAAAGTATTACTGTTCCTTGTTGAAGACATTGTGCACACATTTTTAAAGACACGTTTTTTGGCATTGGGAAGCCGAGGTACTTGTTCTCAACGACACGGCTACAAAATTATTCTGATTTCCACTCACACTACACGGCCAGTGCTATCAAAACTACTCATCCTGTGCCAAATTTTATTCATCCTGCATTAATTTTGCTCGGGATTTTATCAAAATAATTAACATGTATATGATACTCAAAATGTAAATATTATTATCATTAACCAAACAAGAGGTCAATGACCTTCAAGCTTTACTGATAGGTTTTGATAGCTTGATCAGTATTCCTATGAAATTTCATGAAAATCCAGAGGAGTAGTCACTACCAGTTTTTACTATATAACTCTATGTAAACAAAGATGGCCACTGGCAGCCATGTTTAATGTTGAATCAAAATAATTTTCAACCAGGACCAATCACGTCATGCTGATCATTTTAGAAAAAGTCCCATATCAATAATACTTAAGAGTTTTCAAGAAGTAGGTGCACTTGTTTTTTTAATTTATTTAAGACCTGGCGGCCGTCCTGAATTTCCGGCCGACCTGAATTTTTTTTCAGAGAAGTAGTCACTACAATTTTTTTTACTATATAACTCTTGAAAACAAAGATGACCGCTGGCAGCCATGTTTAAAGTTGAATCAAAATGATTTTCAAAAAAGACCAACATCATGTCATGCTGATCATTTTAGAAAAAGTCCCATATCAATATCACTTACGGTTTTCAAGAAGTAGTCTCTACAAACTTGTCTTTTAAAAACCTATTTTTAGCTGTGGTGGCCATCTTGAATTCACGGCCGACCTGAAATTTTGCTAGGATCAACATTCCTGTGAAGTTTCATGTAAATCCGTCAAGTAGTTTCAGACGAGTAGTCACTACAATTTTTTTTATATAACTCTATGTAAACAAAGATGGCCACTGGCGGCCATGTTTAATGCCGAATCAAAATAATTTTCGACAAGGATCAATAACATGTCATGCTGATAATTTTAGAAAAAGTCTCATATCAATATCACTTATAGTTTTCAAGAAGTAGTCGCTACAAACTTTTTTTTTTACGAAAATCTATTTTTAGCCGTGGTGGCCATCTAAAATTTCTGGCCGACCTGAAATTTTGATAGGATCAATTAAGACACCAAGAGCAACATTCTTGTAAAGTTTCATGTAAATCCGTCGAGTAGTTTCAGAGGAGTAGTCGCTACAATTTTTTAGTATATGACTATATAAATAAAGATGGCCGCTGGCAGCCATTTTTAACATCGAATCAAAACAATTTTCGACAACATCTTGTCATGCTGATCATTTTAGAAGAAGTCCCATATGAATATCACTTATAGTTTTCAAGAAGTAGGCACTACAAACTTGTTTTTTAAAAATCTATTTTTAGCTTTGGCGACCATCTTGGAATTCACATCAATGTGAATTTTTGCTAGGATCAAATAGATTCAGGAAAATCCATCCAGTAGTTTCAGAGGATTAGTCGCTGCAAAAAAAAAAAAGTTTGGCCCTGTCCCAATTTGAGTAAACTGATTTTTGCACTTATTTTGCTCTTAGTAATGGGTTTTAAACCATTCTATTTTCACGGCTACCATTATATAACGACGTTTTTCATTGGACTAGAGGTCGAGCACGTCTTAATGAACCAAATGAATGAAAAGGACCGCAAGGACACGTTTATATAAGGCGGTGTGTCCACATGTTAAAAAAATATCAAACAAGAGGCCCAAGAGGGCCTGTGAACGCTCTACTGGCTGTTATACCATTGATGAATCGAGTCGTACTACATGGTGTCTAGAGTGTACACAAGGTTTTTCAAGTATTTGACCTAGTGACCTAGTTTTTGACCCCATGGGACCCATTTTCGAACTTGACCAAAATATAATTAAGACAACATTTCGACAAAGTTTCATCAAGATCGGGTCAGAAATATGGCCTCTAGAGTGTACACAAGGTTTTTCAAGTATTTGACCTAGTGACCTGGTTTTTGACCCTGTGTGACCCATTTTCGAACTTTAGCAAGCTATAATTGAGACAAATATTCTGACAAAATTGCATCAAGATCGGGTCAAAAATATGGCCTCTAGAGTGTACACACGGTTTTTCCAAAGTTTGACCTAGTGACCTAGTTTTTAACACCATGTGACCCATTTTTGAACTTGACCAAGATATAATTAAGACAAACATTTTGACAAAGTTTCAAGATTAAGTCAGAAATACGGCTTCTAGAGTGTACACAAGGTTTTTCAAGTATTTGACCTAGTGACCTAGTTTTTAACCCCATGTGACCCATTTTTAAACTTGACCAAGATATAATTAAGACAAACATTCTGACAAAGTTGCATCAAGCTCGGGTCAAAAATATGGCCTCTAGAGTGTACACAAGGTTTTTCCAATATTTGACCTAGTGACCTAGTTTTTAACTTCATGTGACCCATTTCCGAACTTGATCAAGATATAATTAAGATAAACAATTTGACAAAGTTTCATCAAGATTGGGTAACAGATATGACCTCTAGAGTGTACACAAGTTTTTTCAAGTATTTGACCTAGTGACCTAGTTTTTGACCCCACATAACCCATTTTTGAACTTGACCAAGATTTCATTGAGACAAACATTCTGACAAAGTTTCATGATGATTGCATCAGAAATGTGGCCTCTAGAGTGTACACAAGAAAAGTTAACAGACGACGGACGACGGAAAACGGACAACACACTATCCCATAAGCTAAAAACAAACTTTACCGAGCTGTTATTGACATTAACAATCTGGTAAAGTTTGGTAAAGATCGAATGAAAAAAAATATGGCGTCTAGAGTGTACACAAGGTTTTTCAAGTATTTGACCTAGTGATCTAGTTTTTGACCCCATGGGACCCATTTTCGAACTTGACCAAAATATAAATAAGACAACATTTCGACAAAGTTTCATCAAGATCGGGTTAGAAATATGGCCTCTAGAGTGTACACAAGGTTTTTCAAGTATATGACCTAGTGACCTAGTTTTCGACCCTGTGTGACCCATTTTCGAATTTTAGCAAGCTATAATTGAGACAAATATTCTGATAAAATTGCATCAAGATCGGGTCAAATATATGGCCTCTAGAGTGTACACACGGTTTTTCCAAAGTTTGACCTAGTGACCTAGTTTTTAACCCCATGTGACCCATTTTCAAACTTGACCAAGATATAATTAAGACAAACATTCTGACAAAGTTACATCAAGCTCGGGTCAAAAATAT
Organism: Cyrtodaria siliqua; assembly: GCA_037043455.1. NCBI lineage: Eukaryota > Metazoa > Mollusca > Bivalvia > Adapedonta > Hiatellidae > Cyrtodaria > Cyrtodaria siliqua. Next base: position 150,318 of record JAWPHD010004196.1, read on the forward strand.
GGCCTCTCGAGTGTACACAAGGTTTTTCCAATATTTGACCTAGTGACCTAGTTTTTAACTTCATGTGACCCATTTCCGAACTTGATCAAGATATAATTAAGATAAACAATTTGACAAAGTTTCATCAAGATTGGGTAACAAATATGACCTCTAGAGTGTACACAAGTTTTTTCAAGTATTTGACCTAGTGACCTAGTTTTTGACCCCACATGACCCATTTTTGAACTTGACCGAGATTTCACTGAGACAAACATTCTGACAAAGTTTCATCAAGATCGGGTCAAAAATATGGCCTCTAGAGTGTACACACGGTTTTTCCAAAGTTTGACCTAGTGACCTAGTTTTTAACACCATGTGACCCATTTTTGAACTTGACCAAGATATAATTAAGACAAACATTTTGACAAAGTTTCATCAAGATTGGGTCAGCAATACGGCTTCTAGAGTGTACAAAAGGTTTTTCAAGTATTTGACCTAGTGACCTAGTTTTTAACCCCATGTGACCCATTTTCAAACTTGACCAAGATATAATTAAGACAAACATTCTGACAAAGTTGCATCAAGCTGGGGTCAAAAATATGGCCTCTAGAGTGTACACAAGGTTTTTCCAATATTTGACCTAGTGACCTAGTTTTTGACCCCACATGACCCATTTTCGAACTTGACCGAGATTTCATTGAGACAAACATTCTGACAAAGTTTCATGATGATTGCATCAGAAATGTGGCCTCTAGAGTGTACACAAGCAAAAGTTAACGGACGGACGGACGGACAACGGACAACACACCATCCCATAAGCTCTGCTGGCCCTTGGCCAGTAGAGCTAAAAATGATTTTATTCATTCCCTTCAGAACTTGCCACATTGACTAAGTAGCTGTAAATGGAGAACATTAATTTGTATTCCCTTCAGAACATGCCGGCATTCTACTAAATATGTTGTAAATTGAAAAATATTATTTTTCATTCCCTTCAAGTTCAGAACTTGAAAAATTGAACATGTCCATTTTTCAAAAAATACGAAAAATGCGAAAATCACAAAGACGATCTGTGTCCACATTTCCAAAAACTTGATACTTTACCCCAAAAAAGTAATCCAAGCCCCTTTTCTATGTATTTGTCCCCAAAGGAGACCCTTTCCCCGGAATATACCTTCCATGTGTCACATTATAACAACTTCTAAATGTGGACACAGCTCTATAAGGCGGTGTGTCCACATTTTAAAACAAGAAACTTTTCTTAAGAAAACCATACTTTTTTAAAATGTGGACACAGCTCTATAAGGCGGTGTGTCCACATTTTAAAAAAATACACTTTTCTTAGGAAAATCATACTTTTTTAAAATGTGGACACAGCCCTATAAGGTGGTTTGTCCACATTTCAAAAAGACACTTTTCTTAGGAAAACCATACTTTTTAAAATGTGGACACGGCTCTATAAGGCAGCGTGTCCACATTTTAAAAAAGTATGGTTTTCCTACACATGGAAGGTATATTCCATAGAAAAAGGGGCTTGGATTACTTTTTGGGGGTAAAATATCTCGTTTTTGGAAATGTGGACACAGATCATGTTGTTGCAATAGGCATTTTTGCCTGTTTTTGATGATGAATTGCGGTGTTTTGGCGCGTGTTTTGGCCGTTTTTGAAATCTGGTCACTTTCACTTTTGCAAAATAGGGAGTGAAAAGGAATTTATCCCAATTTAAATTAATATCAATTTTAATGGGCACTGACATTTTCACAAGAAATTGGAGGGAATGAATAACATGAAAACCTTAAATTAGCACAGACGTTTCGACAACAATTTGAAGGGAATGAAAAACATCAAACCCATAAATTAGCACAGACCTTTCGACAACAGTTTGAAGGGAATGAATAACATCAAACCCTTAAATTAACACAGACGTTTCAACAAACAACTGAAGGGAATGAATAACAGAAATATAGCTCTTTTTGTTGAATGCTGCAAGTTCTGAAGAAAATAAAAAATATGTATCCATTTACAGCTATTAAGTCAATGTTGCAAGTTCTGAAGGAAATGAAAAAAGAATATAAATTATCTCAATTTAAAGGTTATTCTATCAAGGTTGCAGTATCTGAAGGGAATGAAAACTATTTTATACAGAAATGTAGCTCTTTCTGTAGTTATAAGGAAATATCAGAACACACCATAGTAGTAAACGTGCCATGAATATTTCTACGAACTAGGCCTATGTCCTTGTGATGACACAATTGTAAAGGCATTTAATTTCATTCATAAATTGTTGACTGCGTCCCTTGCTGAAGCGATATAGTTCATTCATCGAGTTTATGGTTCGTAAACCAGAATGTTATCGCGCGCTTATTAGTTTAAATTGACCAATTAAAACAATTGTTGCATAATTCTGACTGGTTTACAACGGATTTTACCTCGATGTTGTCTGTTAAGATGGCCGCGTCAGAGAAATAGGAAAAAGTGCAGTTGTCAACATAAATTGCATATTTCGAACATAAAACGATCCTTGAAGGTAATTTTATTGACGCAGTAACACTAGACTTGTATTAGTGTTACATGTTTTATGTTTCGTCTCCTCCAGAATCACCGAATTTTTCCAGAATGATCGATCGATGTTGAACATACTTTTTTTTTAAAAAAAAGGGTCAATTTCGGAAAATAGTCAAATACGTCTTGGTCTAAAAACGGTTAAAAATGTCAATTAAATCATTTTTTTATATTTTTTTAACATGTGGACACACCGCCTTATATGAATGTGTCCACTTTTTCAATATTAAGTAGCAAAAACATAAAAACACTTTAAAAAAAGTCTCAAAATCAGTTTACTCAAATTGGGACAGGGCCAAATGTTTACGGACGGACGACGGAAACCGCACCACGGCATAAGCTATGCTGATCTTTGATCAGTAGAGCTAATAAAATGGCATTAAATGGAGGTCTAAACCCTAAACCTTTTTTATAGGTTGCCAAGTGGTTAGACTTGAGTCTCTGACTGTCTCTCACCGCTGTGGGTTCTGACTTGTCTCTCACCGCTGAGGGCTCTGACTTGTCCCTCACCGCTGTGGGTTCTGACTTGTCTCTCACCGCTGTGGGTTCTAGTTTGTCTCTCACCGCTGTGGGTTCCGTCTTGTCTCTCACCGCTGTGGGTTCTGACTTGTCTCTCACCACTGTGGGTTTCGACTTGTCTCTCACCGCTGTGGGTTCTGACTTGTCTCTCACCGCTGTGGGTTCTGACTTGTCTCTCACCCATGTGAGTTCTGACTTGTCTCTCACCGCTGTGGGTTCTGACCTGTCTCTCACCGCTGTGGGTTTCGTCTTGTCTCTCACCGCTGTCACCAATGTGAGTTCTGACTTGTCTCTCATCGCTGTAGGTACCTGTCTCTCACCGCTGTGGGTTCTGACTTGTCCCTCACCGCTGTGGGTTCTGACCTCTCACCACTGTGGGTTCTGACTTGTCTCTCACAGCTGTGGGTCAGACTTGTCTCTCACCGCTGTGGGTTCAGACTTGTCCCCACCCCTGTGGGTTCGGACTTGTCTCCCACCCCTGTGGGTTCAGACTTGTCCCCACCCCTGTGGGTTCAGACTTGTCCCTCACCGCTGTGGGTTCAGACTTGTCTCTCACCGCTGTGGGTTCCGACTTGTCTCTCACAGCTGTGGGTCAGACTTGTCTCTCACTGCTGTGGGTTCTGACTTGTCCCTCATCGCTGTGGGTTCTGACCTCTCACCACTGTGGGTTCAGACTTGTCTCTCACAGCTGTGGGTCAGACTTGTCCCTCACCGCTGTGGGTTCAGACTTGTCTCTCACAGCTGTGGGTCAGACTTGTCCCTCACCGCTGTGGGTTCAGACTTGTCTCTCACAGCTGTGGGTCAGACTTGTCTCTCACAGCTGTGGGTCAGACTTGTCTCTCACAGCTGTGGGTTCAGACTTGTCTCTCACAGCTGTGGGTCAGACTTGTCCCTCACCGCTGTGGGTTCAGACTTGTTTCTCACAGCTGTGGGTCAGACTTGTCTCTCACAGCTGTGGGTCAGACTTGTCTCTCACAGCTGTGGGTTCAGACTTGTCTCTCACAGCTGTGGGTCAGACTTGTCCCTCACCGCTGTGGGTTCAGACTTGTCTCTCACAGCTGTGGGTCAGACTTGTCTCTCACAGCTGTGGGTCAGACTTGTCTCTCACTGCTGTGGGTCAGACTTGTCCCTCACCGCTGTGGGTTCAGACTTGTCCCTCACCGCTGTGGGTCAGACTTGTCTCTCACCGCTGTGGGTCAGACTTGTCCCTCACCGCTGTGGGTTCAGACTTGTCTCTCACAGCTGTGGGTCAGACTTGTCTCTCACTGCTGTGGGTCAGACTTGTCCCTCACCGCTGTGGGTTCAGACTTGTCCCTCACCGCTGTGGGTCAGACTTGTCTCTCACTGCTGTGGGTCAGACTTGTCCCTCACCGCTGTGGGTTCAGACTTGTCTCTCACAGCTGTGGGTCAGACTTGTCTCTCACAGCTGTGGGTCAGACTTGTCTCTCACAGCTGTGGGTCAGACTTGTCTCTCACTGCTGTGGGTCAGACTTGTCCCTCACCGCTGTGGGTCAGACTTGTCTCTCACAGCTGTGGGTCAGACTTGTCTCTCACTGCTGTGGGTCAGACTTGTCTCTCACAGCTGTGGGTCAGACTTGTCTCTCACAGCTGTGGGTCAGACTTGTCTCTCACTGCTGTGGGTCAGACTTGTCCCTCACCGCTGTGGGTCAGACTTATCTCTCCCTGCTATGGGTTCCGACTTGTCTCTCGCCGCTGTGGGTTCCGAATTGTCTCTCACCGCTGTGGATTCTGACTTATCTCTCACCTCTGTGGGTTCTCACTTGTCTCTCACCGCTGAGGGTTCTGACTTGTCTCTCATCGCTGTGGGTTCTGACTTGTCTCTCAATGCTGTGGGTTCTGACTTGACCCTCACCGCTGTGGGTTCTGACCTCTCACCGCTGTGGGTTCTGACTTGTCTCTCACTTCTATGGGTTCCGACTTGTCTCCCACCGCTGTGGGTTCTGAATTGTCTCTCACCGCTGTGGGTTCTGACTTATCTCTCACCTCTGTGGGTTCTGACTTGTCTCTCACCGCTATGGGTTCTGACTTGTCTCTCACCACTATGGTTCTGACTTGTCTTCTCACCCATGTGGGTTCTGACTTCTCTCACCGCTGTGGGTTCTGACTTGTCTCTCACCGCTGTGGGTTCTGACTTGTCTTCACCGCTATGGGTTCTGACTTGTGTCTCACCACTGTGGTTCTGACTTGTCTCTCACCCCTGTGGGTTCTGACTTGTCTCTCACCCCTGTGGGTTCTGACTTGTCTCTCAACGCTATGGGTTCTGACTTGTCTCTCACCGCTGTGGTTCTGACTTGTCTCTCACCCCTGTGGGTTCTGACTTGTGTCTCACCGCTGTGGGTTCTGAATTGTCTCTCACCGCTGTGGGTTCGTCCTCATTTGACCAGGAATCGTTATGTGAGGAAGCTAGCTAGCCAGGTGCTGGAGGGGCACCTGGGGACTTTCTCAGCCATTCTGGAAAGTCGCCATATGACCTTAACTGTTGGTGTGACTATGAAACCAATTCAATTCAATATATATACAAATTAATATCATACTAGAACAGTAACTTCATAGGGAGATGAGTTGGATGAAGATTTCCTTCTGATACGCCACCAGAGCTCAAACTCGTGTGGGGTAGAGCTCTGCATCTCTAAGATGCTAGGCCTAATCCTCAGAGCTACCCTGACTCACTACCTGAATGCACAGCATTAAATCTTTTAATTCAGGATAAACAAAGGGGCGGCACTTACCCAGACTCTAACGTTCGATAAATGGAAGTTAGAGTACAGACAGGGTTACTAAGAACCCCATACTAACAAAAAAAAGAGGCTTTCTTTCTTTGTTGGTGATATGCCCATCTCAGTGTTTAAATAAACCAACTCGCTGAGACCAGATTTAAAATTATCCATTACTTAATCTCACTACAGTGCTCACGGAAAATATTTTTGACAGGAAGTCCCTGAATAATATTGACAAGCCCTCAAATAATGATATAATAATTGGCAAAAAGGGACAAGCCCCAACCAGATTTTGACAGACCCCGGGCTTGGGGCTTTCCTATTTAGTGAGCACTGCAGTATGGTCAGGGTACCAGTTAAAATAACGGAAATTTGTGTGTTTGAAAATATAGCTCTTTTTCAATTGTAACCCATGAAACAATGCAAAAACAAATTTACGCTTGTTACTGCCATTAGGTAAAGTGCGAGTTGAACCATCGTTTCCTGGTAAGATCACAATTTCATGCATGGAATCAGGGCACGAAAACTCCACTTGACCGCTCGCCATGACGAGAGCTCATTGATGCAGGAAGAGCAGAAATTCAGATAAATTATTTAACAGTTTATCAATTTGACTATTCATACATGTATATATCTAGTCCAGCAACTCAGACGGAAAAAAATCCTGCCCTGGAAATGAAACAAAGTGGGCGTCTTATTGCCTAAGTGTCAGATAAATGCAGATGAAAAGACCGGAAATATATTGCTACTTGCATTCTCTTTCTTGTTAGAAACAATTCTTAAGATGTTATTTTCCTTAGAAATGAATGATTTAAGATAAAAAGAAAAAGTAATGACATTAGCAATGGATGAGAGAGAAACTAGACCCTTCAGCTAATTTCCCATACATGAGGCAATCTACAATCACCTTGGTGGTACATGTACGGATAACAAATTCTAGGAATACGTACTGCTCTCATGATATTCCTAAGATCTGCTTGGATAAAATGGTAAATGTTATCACTGAGCAAAGTCAACTGAACATAGATGATAGAAAGCATTAAGTACATTTAAAAAACAAACTGTACGATTGGGACCACAAATTAGTTAAAACTGGTGCAAAGTTAATCATTTTTTAAACAGATGCATGTTTTGTATCATTTTTTTTTTTTAATTGTCGAGATACGTCAGATAAGCAGAGCAGCGTATTTGTGCAATCACAAAATACCCAATTTTAAAAATGGAAAACAATTACATCAGTATCAGAATACAGCAATATGGTAGTTGATCCGACAGCGTATCTAATTTACAAACGTGCAGTCTGTCATGTGAAAAAAACAAAGCCACAGCACCGTCAGTTCATCAAATTATCTAGTTTTTTGGCTCCAACATTCCTATTTGAGGAGCATTAAACCAGTCAAATTACAGCATTACAGACGAACATGTTCATAAAACGAGAAAATGAGGAAGCACAATCAAATTATTTATTTGAAAGACTTGAGCTAAATTAAGCAAACAACATGTACATGCAGTACTGGAGTAAAACATTTAAGATGTCACTCTTTTGAATTGGTGTGTTCTTGGGCAAGACACTTTCCCTTAGCCTCGTCCTTCGGATGGGGACGTAAACCGGACAGTCCCGTGTATCGGTCTATCCTCCGAGCACGTTAAAGAACCATAGAAATCTATTCGATAATAAGAGTAGGGCACGGTTCCCGGATTCCTATGTATCCGTCCCCTCTCTCTGGGGCGGCTCTAAATAACCTATACTGTGTTGATGAGCCGTTAAACAACATTCAATTAATTTTGAATATCGGAATAGTTTCTATGTTCTATCTTGTAATACAAGTGATTGAGTAAGAAAGATTGCTAAAAAAAGCAGAAGAGTATTCTGTGAATTCAGTATTTTTTTCCCTTTAAGTATATAAGTGGTACCGAAAGAAAACGGTACCATTCCCAATGGCAAAAAGTAGCGGTGAAGCAGTCAATTGTACCCCCCTCTGAATGTTTCCCTGGGGAAGAATTGGCCAGCTGATTCTTTTCCCCGGGGGAAGAATATAAGAATCCATCATGAGTATCCATGTGAGATAGAGAAATCTCACCCGAGGGGTTAGAATTGCAACCAGGGACGAACGAGGCTCTGCCGAGTGCCTGGTTGCAAATCTAATCCCGAGTGTGAGATTTCCCTATCTCACATGGATCACTCATGATGGATTATTTTGTTTATTGCCGGCATAAAATCAATGACTTTGATGATTTAACGTCAGAATAAGGCGACGTTGACGTAACGTCATGACGTCGTAAGTCACGTCATGTAAGATAGTTATCTCACATGAGGAAAATGCCTATCTCACATGAGCAGAAATGGGAGAAACTGGCTAGCTGATTATTTCGCCCATTCCAAATTGGAGTGGAAAAATTGCCAATCTCAAAAACCAAAAAAAACATAATCTTTTTTTTTGGTAATTTTTTTAGAGGGGAACTTGAAACACAAACAGGGAGAATGTATATTTTTAGGGAAGGATAATGAAATACTACAAGAGAATATATACTTTTAGGGAAGGATAATGAAATACTACAAGAGAATATATACTTTTAGGGGAGGGTAATGAAATACTACAAGAGAATATATACTTTTAGGGAAGGATAATGAAATACTACAAGAGAATATATACTTTTAGGGAAGGATAATGAAATACTACAAGAGAATATATACTTTTAGGGAAGGATAATGAAATACTACAAGAGAATATATACTTTTAGGGAAGGATAATGAAATACTACAAGAGAATATATACTTTTAGGGGAGGGTAATGAAATACTACAAGAGAATATATACTTTTAGGGAAGGATAATGAAATACTACAAGAGAATATATACTTTTAGGGGAGGGTAATGAAATACTACAAGAGAATATATACTTTTAGGGAAAGATAATGAAATACTACAAGAGAATATATACTTTTAGGGAAGGATAGTGAAATACTACAAGGGAATGTATACTTTTAGGGAAGGATAATGAAATACTACAAGAGAATATATACTTTAAGGGAAGGATAATGAAATACTACAAGAGAATATATACTTTTAGGGAAGGATAATGAAATACTACAAGAGAATATATACTTTTAGGGAAGGATAATGAAATACTACAAGGGAATGTATACTTTTAGGGAAGGATAATGGAATACTACAAGGGAATGTATACTTTTAGGGGAGGATAATGAAATACTACAAGGGAATGTATACTTTTAGGGGAGGATAATGAAATACTACAAGGGAATGTATACTTTTAGGGAAGGATAATGAAATACTACAAGGGAATGTATACTTTTAGGGGAGGATAATGAAATACTACAAGGGAATGTATACTTTTAGGGGAGGATAATGAAATACTACAAGGGAATGTATACTTTTAGGAAAGGGTAATGAAATACTACAAGGGAATGTATACTTTTAGGGAAGGGTAACGCAATACTACAAGGGAATGTATACTTTTAGGGGAGGATAATGAAATACTACAAGGGGATGTATACTTTTAGGGGAGGATAATGAAATACTACAAGGGAATGTATACTTTTAGGGAAGGGTAATGAAATACTACAAGAGAATGTATACATGGTAATGTGTTTGCAAAGTATTTAAACATACAATATTGCTTTTGTCTGATAGTGAAAAACTCCGAAATTAAGGCAAAACGACGCGAGTATAAAAAGCTTAAAGTTTTAACTAGGACTATCTCAGAACTTAGTGAAGGTGATGAATAACCCCGCTTGTTTACAATACCATGTAAATGTAAAACAACCCTCCATAATTCTGTAAATAAAATAGCAGAATTGTAAACCTTGATGGAGAGACACATCCTATCATCAAGTTTGGAAACAAACCTTTGTACTACACTACCTGATACAGTATGATTCCTATATAGCTGGGGTATGACACCTGATACAGCATGATTCCTATATACATGTATAGCTGGGGTATAATTCAGAGCTGTAGATAAGCTGAGTTTTTGAGCATTTTACTCATATTTGTTTACAAAAACCTTATGTTTCTTTAAAATTGTGAGTATCATCACTCACCAACTTACTCCAAATACTCATAACTTCATGAGTACTATGTGTGTATTTTTTGTCCAGTGGAACGGTTTATTCAATACTTACAAGATGATGAACATTGTTCAAGCATGTGTGTCTAAAATTAAGGTCATTATACAGTGTTTCTGTTCTTCTTTACTTAATTTCCATTTAATCAGAATAGTTGCTTTTTTTTTTAAATGTATTCACATCTCTTTTGAAAGCATAAGCTATTTAAAGAATTTGTTTTCTCTGAATGAGTTCCTCGTTTCTCATTCATTTTGAATCTGATGAGTAAATACTCATTGCAGTCAAAAATTATCTACATCTCTGTATATTAAAACAGTTTTTGATGTTTGTAAGCACACTCAATTGAGTACAAATTATTCTATTAAACAGTTTCAAAATTGCCAAGTAATAATCCATTACATTAGGATGATACGAAAACTTCAAAGGAATGTACTTTGATAAATGTGGATAATCAAAAAACACTATCTATAAAAGCTGTGTTATGTATGTTTTTTTGTTTTTGTTTTTTGGGTAATGAACCAACAGAAAATATGTCTCCGACAAAGGACTAGGTATGATAAGGGGCAAAATTGGCCTCCCGATACTGAACGTTTTAATGCACAAGTTTTGAATATCTAGTTTAGCCACAAATGAACTGAATCATTATAAAAACTCATTTCAAGTATGTTTAAAGGCTCTAAATGAGTTTAAGAGCCTCACCAACAAGGCATTTTCTTTCAAAAAAACAATGTTTTTGTTCATTTTCAGCATTTTTCAATCAGTTTTTGGTCTTGGAAATACAGAGCGCACCCTCGAGCACAGCTAATTTTTTTGAGCACACCCTCCAATACAGCTATTTTTTTTGTTGAAACAGGTACTTGATAGGGATGCATCATCAGCCAAAAAACTGTGCTGGGAGGTGAGCTCTATATTTTTAGGATCAAAATCTTGCCCAGAAAGGTCCAAAATCTACCAAATATAACAAAATTACCAAAAAAATACATTTTTTGAGAGCTGTTAATTCTTCAAGATAAATAAAATATCTTTTGAAGATAGAATATGATCAATTTACTTCAACATACACAACAGATTATATGTACATGTTGTACATATAATGGGGGGGGGGGGGAGGGGGGGGGGGGGGGGGGGGGGAGGGGGGGGGGCAAAATACCCCCTTATCATACCTTGTCCTTTAGGGTTGATACTTTGAAGGCCAATAATGTAGGTTTTAAGTAAAAGTGGGATAACTTCCTTGATTAAATATGTTTTCGACTAGTTCTTTGATTGGACCATTGGTGGCAGCCTATCCAATTAATCCATGTACAGTTGCTGCCACGCGGATTACGACTAATCCCACTCATCGCGGCGATTTTATCTCACCGCGGACACACTGACACACACACATACGCGGAGAGCCCGCTCATCGCCGGGATAATACATTTTTTCCACCGCGACACAATCACCGCGATTCGCCGTGATCTGTTTTGATTCGTGAAATCGCAGGCCATCGCCGCGATTTATCTTCAGTATCAATGTACAATTGGGCAATCAATTTAATGCATTATTATTCAATAACTATTAAAAACCCGAAGCAGAAGACAATTTTATTTTTGTTTTCGGAAAATTCAAATGCCCGGATAATGTATACTGGGTCACGATAGTTATATGGCGGTTCCTATTACCGACTTCGCGGTGACTGAACATAAAATTCAAATAGTAATTCTTATACTGGAAATTAGAATTATATTTTTAATTAATCGTTATTTTAACATATTTTACTATTCCGCTGTTGGTTATTAATACATTGATGGGTTCTTTAGTCAGAAATAATCCGAAAAATTGTAAAGAATTCCGGGTCATAAACCCGTTATTAGTGCCGCCTTGTTAATAGGTACACACATCGCAAAGGATTGTGGGTAGCAAATTTATGTCCGGTGAAGAGAAATGCGACTTTTGGACAACAAAAACGAAAAACACACGTTATTAAATGCATTAAAAGTTTGAAATACGTATTGCTTCCAAAATTGTTCATTGTATTTATCATTTTTATTACATTTTTCATTGATCCGTGCTCTAATTTCCCCCGCGTTCCCCCGCGAATCTATCACGGAGAATCGCGGTGATTTCTTTCTTTCGAGACTGGATTTTGCAATCGCGGCGATTTTTACAGTCACGGGGAATCCCCGCGATATTTCGGGTGACAATCCGCGGTACGATCGCGGGGATTTATGACTTCGATTGAAAAACGGCCGCGGGGATGCCGCGAAAAAGTCGTAATCCGCGTTGCAGCAACTGTATATACGTTTATCAATAATTAGTGCATTTCATGTTGTCCAGAAAATAAGGTGGGGGGGGGGGGGGGGGGGGGGGGGGGGGGGGGGGGGGGGGGGGGGTGTAAGTGGGGTAAAAGTGTGTGTGTTTTTAATTTTGATCTTTCACTTGCATTATATAACAACTTTAGACTTACCAAACAGAAAAGAAACATAAAACGGAAAAAGTTTGTTTTGAGGGTATGCTACCCACCCATCCCAACACCCACAGTCTTGGTTTCATAAATCATCTTATTTGTATCATAGGCTCTGCCCAACCATGTGTATTCGTGCTTCGATTGTGCACTATTAGCGACCAAGATATTAAATACATACAGGAATGCACTAAGCACAATCTGATCATCTGAGAACAATATCATTTTAAAATCAGTCATAAATGTGTTAAGTCATTTGGCAAGATCTTATTTCTTTATCATTTTATTATGCATTTCAAAAAAAAAGCTTTTTAATCATTTCATTTATATTGATTTAAAGGTTCAGCACAATACGTAGGTAAAATGTTTCATTCAAGATGCACGTGAAATGGTTTTATCCTTGTTGGTGAGTCTAAAGTATAATAATTTCCTCTTTTAGCAAAGTGCTTGTAACTGTATGTGTTGCGCCGACTGGTCATCCAATCCAGAAAATCCGAGTAATCTAAGTGGTCTTACCTGAGTAATGTACTGCTGCGGAACTCCAGTCACAGAGGCATGAGATGCACGTGAAAACCAACAGAAACTTACCTGAGTAATGTACTGCTGCGGAACTCCAGTCACAGAGGCATGAGATGCACGTGAAAACCAACAGAAACAGCATGATTCCAGGTAGTTGTCACATTGTACACTTAATCAGGCCAGCTATATCCAAGCATTTAGCACTGAGAGATTTTGTTCACTGTTGCAAATTCATGAAACAATAATATAGAATAATTCCACACTTTCAACCTCTTACTAAATTTTTACAAGTTTTACTATAATTGAAAAGTAAACACTATGTTGGTTAATTCACTCCGATTCCTCAATTTCACGTTTGCCATGTCACTTTAAAATTTGGGAGAGCTTTGGTTGGAGCCTTTATTAAACAAACTCTTAGGAGTCCGTGCAACTATAGGCCATTTTTGTAGTTTATTATCGTAACATGTTTTTATATATGTTTCTATAGTTTATGACTTTAACCCTACAGGGTATAATATGTCAATAAATATATATATATCTTATCACGAACACCTGCTGAATAAAGGTATTAGCATTCAATCAATAAGGTTTCGTTATAGCACGTTGAATTGCAATTTCCCTATTTCAAATAATCATTATTCTAAATGTTTTATCACCACGGATACAAAACAAATTCTATTTTTGACAGTAAATATGTCATGAAAATACGAAGTGACGTCTTTCTTGAAGCGTACCGGTATATATATTCAACAATACCAAGTGATAAAAGGTTGACTGCACTGATCAATATAGGATTCACTTGACGTAGGCATGTACATCTATCTCCCCGGTATTCCTAAAACGAAAATAAATAGATTATAACATTTTTTTACATGGACCTTGGTTACATGGTATTTCCTACAATCTTTTATATTGTATATACAATTAGGTAGTCAAAGGATGTCATGAAGGCTTAGTGACTAACATCCTGAGTGATTAACAAAGAAAAATAATGGGGGTAAAATACAGGGCTTTTTCTAGGTGTTCCACTGGGCCGAAAAATGGACCTGTTCCCAATGCAAAACAGTGTATTATTTTCCCAATTAGTGAAAAAATTCCCAATCTCAAAAAATAAATTTTACGTATGTATTTTGTACCGATACATCCCTTATGTTCATGATGTTACATACTATTCAATATAAGCGGTATGTTAGTGATGTAATAGTGTTCCTAATTATACCTTTTAGGCTTTTACCTCGCCCTAACTTACAAAATGTTGACGTAAACAATTCTCAATTGGCCATTTCATTGATGATTGGTCGTTTTCATGATAGAAATTTCCCAAATTTACAAGGGTCCCTTTTCCCAAAATGCCTGGAAAAAGCCCTGAATTATTGGGAATAACATCAAATGGACACGGGGCAATTAATCCTGTATAAATCAATTCTTACTGTAGTTGATACCGTTGTAAGCAATTCGCTTCTAAGGTACTTCTTGATTTTGCCTTTTCAAACTTTTGTTTTTTGACGTTATATGAAACTTGGAGAAAATTTAGTGGGGTGGCATGACCAATGTTTATTTAAACAACTTTAAAACGCATTGAGCGAAGGCGCCTCAATTATCTTGATGTGAAGTTTATTCCAGGCACCCACAACACTCTGTTTCCAAAGGTGTTCTTACTGACATTTAACCTTGCCCTTTTTTTTTATATAGCTTTTGTGAATGACCCCTAGTTCCTGCATAGATTGCCTTTTGAAAGAGCTTGTTTTCATCTACTTTATTGATCTTGTTCAGGATTTTATAAAAGGATATCTACAGCTCTGTAATAGGACAAGCTGTATTAACCTATATTAACCCTTAACCCCCTACATATATATAATGAACTGTTCTTGCTTTGAATTAAGACCATTCTATTTATGTGACAAAGGGGTTTATTGGGGAAAAACACTGATCAGCTGTCGGACATTGCGAGTAATTAACTCACAGGCTGATCTGGGTTTACAATGGACAAAAGGACTATTACAGTCGTGCTTAGCGGGTTAAGGTGTCAGTAAGAACACCTTTATTAAGTTACAATTAAAATTAGCATTTCAATTTAGTAATAAACCTATGACATCAAATTTCTTTGCTTATTTTAATTAAAATGAAATTGGTTTTAAATTGAGATAGAGGATGAAGTATCCCATAAGACATATATCTGGGAGAAAACCCAATTGCATGTAATTAAGTCTTAGGGATTACACTGCCTGGCTGCTCATCAGTCATGTAACCAAAACACCCCTTTGTAACATAAATGGAATGGTCTAAATTTAAAGAAAGGACAGTCCATTATATATTCATAGGGGCTTAGGGTTAAGTAAAGTAGTACAATTAAGAGTTTTTCAATGTCTTTTTGTTATTTAGCCATAGATGAGGCTTATATTATATATAATTGGAGGAATATAATCTGCATTTATATTATATATAATTGGAGGAATATAATCTCAGTGTTTTATCTACAATTGGCTACATGCGAGTCATTTGACACACCCAAACAAAAAAAAATGCGTCAAAATCCAAACATATGCTTCACATTGAAACTGGTGATCAATTCTCAACATTTAAAAAAAAAATATTATGTTCATTTTTTATTGTTTTAATAATTAAAACAAGAGGGCCATGATGGCCCTATATCGCTCACCTGGGTAAATTTGAACCATTACAAGAGGACCAAGATGGCCCTAAAGCGAACACCTTAGTACTGGCACATTATCAAACTTCTTCGAAATCTTATGGTCATATACAATCTGTGCAAGTTTGGTTAAGATTGTTCAAGAAATGTGGGCTCTGTTGTGTATAACAACATTGATATAGGCTGTTTAAGACCCTGACAAAGTTTGGTAAAGATCAAATACAAAATGAAGGTGCTAGAGAGTAACACCTTGGCCAGAGCAATATACGAGAGATGTGTGCCTTGTGGTTTTAGAGAAGAAGATTTTTTAAGTTTTTCCCTATACAAGTCTATGTAAAATGTGACCCCTGGGGCGGGGTCAAATGTGAATCCAGGGTCACCATTTGAACAAACTTGGTAAAGGACCATAAGAGTATAGTAAATGCAAAATATTAAACCTCTGGCTCTTGTAGTTACAGAGAAGAAGACTTTAATGTGTTTCCTATATACGTCTATGTAAAACTGTGACCCTCGGAGTGGGGTCAAATTTTACCCCAGTGTCACCATTTGAACAAACTTTTTCGAGGACCATATTCTTATAGTAAATGCAAAATATTAAACCTCTGGCTCTTGCAGTTTCAGAGAATTTTTTTCCCCTATATATATGTCTATATAAAACTGTGACCCCTGGGGCGCGGCCAAGTTTGACACCAGGGTCACCATTTGAACAAACTTGGTAGAGGACCATAAGCTTATAGCAAATGCAAAATATTAAACCTCTGGCTCTTGCAGTTCCAGAGAAGAAGATTTCTTAAGTTTTTCCCTATACATCTCTATGTAAAACATGTGACCCTTGGGCGGGGCCAAATGTGACCCGAGGGTCACCATTTGAACAAACTTGGTAAAGGACCACAAGCTTATATTAAATGCAAAATACCAAACCTCTGGCTCTTGTAGTTTCCTAGAAGATTTTTTTTTTTTTTTCCTATATGTCTATGTAAAACTGTGACACCGGGCGGGGACAAATTTGAACCCAGGGTCACCATTTGAACAAACTAAGTAGAGGACCATAAGCTGATGCTACATGTAATACATGAGAGCTCTGTGCCATGTGGTTCCAGAGAAGAAGATTTTTTTCACTTTTTCCCTATAAAATCCTATGTAAAACTGTGACCCCCGGGGCGGGGCCAAATGTGACCCCTGGGTCACCATTTGAACAAACTTGGAAGAGGACCATAAGCTTACAGCAAATGCAAAATATTGGAGTTTCAGAGAAGAAGATTTTTTAAGTTTTTCCCTATACATGTCTATGTAAAACATGTGACTCTTGGGGCGGGGCCAAATGTGACCCGAGGGTCACCATTTGAACAAAATTGGTAAAGGACCATAAGCTTATAGTAAATGCAAAATATCAAACCTCTGACTCTTGTAGTTTCCGAGAAGAAGATTTTTATTTATTTTTTTATATATAAGTCTATGTAAAACTGTGACCCCCGGGGCGGGGACAAATTTGACCCCAGGGTCACCATTTGAACAAACTTAGTAGAGGACCATAAGCTGATGCTACATGTAATACATGAGACCTCTGTGCCTTGTGGTTGCAGAGAAGAAGATTTCTTAAAGTTTTTTCCTATATGTCTATATGAAAAACATGCAAAATTTCAATATACAAACTTTGGACCCCCGGGGCTTGGCCATTTTTTACCCCGGGGACTTCATTTGAACAAACTTGATAGTATAGGGGTTGGCGATCATTTTAAAAGAAAAACTGTTGAAATCTGTCCAGCTGTTCTTGAGAAGAAGATTTTTTAAGGTTTTGACCATATATGGTAATGGTGGCCATCTTGGATGTCGCGCTGACCTAATTTTAACAAATCTAAAAAGCATTCATCTAAGGATCATCCACATGAAGTTTGGTCAAAATTGGCCACGCGGTTTTTGAGGAGAAGTCGTTTGAAGCAAAAGTTAACGACGGACGACGACGGACGAAGAGTGATCCCAATAGCTCACCTTTGAGCCTTCGGCTCAGGTGAGCTAACAATAAAAAATGAACATAATATATTTTTTTTAATAATTACACAAAATACCTTTCAAAGTAGTTTATGTAGCCAACTGAAGATAAAACACTGGACTAACTTACTTAGAAGTTAGTCTTATTTTATTTTCATACAAAAAAAAACAATGCGTTTTTCAGTTTAGCCTCTGTGCACACATGGCAAAACATAAATCCTCCAAATTCATTGCATTCTTTTTCAAAACGTGGCCAGCTGTACGTTCTCAACCATTGCGGGACACAATTACGTTTTATCTTGCGGGTTACCATTACCTCTTCCTTTGTAGATTTGGACTCGACATTATTGTTGTTGTCGTCAGTGAAGGTTGGAGGCAAACGCGGTCCAAACTGTAATTTTGTTTGTTTTGAATCTGCATTTGCTTTTTTGACATTTTGCGTACAACACTGACAACATCTCAGAACAACTCATTTGATTGGACATTGCATACAGTTCAGCCAATGAAAATCGTTGTTTCATTGTGGACAAGTGCGCGTAAATTACACTTATATCGTGAAAATCGCTTATGACTACGTTTATTTTAAGGCTCCTTTTTTGGCTGCGTCAGTGTACGTTTCGGCAACAATATGTGTGCGTCAAATCGGAAAATACTGCGTATTTGACGCATGACGCAGGGGTAGATAAAACACTGTAATCTGCATTTATATTATATATAATTGGAGGAATATAATCTGCATTTGGTAACAGGCAAACAATTTGCTTTAACCCATTCAATTATAAATCGTTCAATCAATTATAAATCGTTCAATCAATTATAAATCGTTTTGTAAATATGTAAATTATGTAAAAAAAAAAGAAAAGAAAAAAGGATGCTGCGAGTTTTTTAAAAATCAAGATCGCTTGTCCTTTAAAACATTTTATTTCATTACCCATAAACTTATTAAAAATACCCTTAAGTTTAAAAAAGCATGATACCCCATATATATGTTATACAGCTTGTCCTATTACAGAGCTGTAGATATTATTTTACTGCAGTGAGTATTTACTCATCAGATTCAAAAAGGAACTTGTTTGGAATAAGCAATTCCTTTAAATAGTTCATGCTTTCAAAATGGATGTGCATTACCATAATACATTTAAAAGAAACAACTATTCTGATTAAATGAAAGTAAAAACAAAAGGAGTACTGTATGACCTAATATTAGACACATGTTTGGAACAATTTTCATCATGTTTTAAAATATGGAATAAACTGTTCCACAGGACAATACATACAAATATAATACTCATGATTTTTAAATGTAAGTTGATGAGTAATGATGCTTATGGTCATATACAATCTGTTCAAGTTGGTTAAGATTGTTCAAGAAATGTGGCCTCTGTTGTTTAACAACATTAATATAAAGACACTGACAAAGTTTGGTAAAGATCAAATACAAAACTACATGTAATATATGAGAGATGTGTGCCTTGTGGTTTCAGAGGAGATATTTTAAGTTTTTCCCTATACAAGTCTATGTAAAACATGTGACCCCTGGGGTCACATTTCCTGGGGCAGAGTCAAATGTGACCCCAGGGTCAAAATGTGACCCCAGGGTCACCATTTTAATAAACTTGGTAAAGGACCATAAGCTCATAGTAAATGCAAAATATTAAACCTCTGGCTCTTGTAGTTTCAGAGAAGATGTTGTTTTTTTAATATATAAATCTATGTAAAACTGTGACGCCCGGGACGTGGCCAAATTTGACCCCAGGGTCACCATTTGAACAAACTTGGTGGAGGACCATAAGCTTATAGCAACTACAAAATATTAAACCACTGGCTCTTGCAGTTTCAGAGAAGACTTTTTAAGTTTTTCCCTATACAAGTCTATGTAAAACTGAGACCCCCGAGGCGGGGCCAAATGTGACCCCAGGGTCACCATTTGAACAAACTTGTTAAAAGACCATAATCTTATAGTAAATGCAAAATATTAAACCTCTGGCTCTTGTAGTTTCAGAGAAGATTTTTTCCCCCCCTATACAAGTCTATGTAAAACTGTGACCCCCAGGGCGGGGCCAAATTTGACAATATGGTCGAGGACCATAAGCTTATAGCAAATGCAAAATATTAAACATCTGGTTCAAGCAGTTTCAGAGAAGAAGGTTTTTTTAATTTTTCCCTATACAAGTCTATGTAAAACAATGTGACCCCTGGGGCGGGGCCAAATGTAACTCCAGGTTTACCATTTGAACAAACTTGGTAAAGGACCATAATCTTATCGTAAATGCAAAATATTAAACCTCTGGCTCTTGTACTTTCAGAGAAGATTTTTTAAGTTTTTCCCTATATAAGTCTATGTAAAACTGTGACACCGGGGGGTTGGCCAAATGTGACCCCAGGGTCACCATTTGCCAGGGTCACCATTTGAATAACTTGGTAAAGGACTATAATCTTATAGTAAATGCAGAATATTAAACCTCTGGCTCTTGAGAAGTTTTTTTTCCCCCCTATATAAGTCTATGTAAAACTGTGACACCCGGGGCGTTGCCAAATTAGACCCCAAGGTCACCATTTGAACAAACTTAGTAGAGGACCATAAGCTGATGCTACATGTAATACAGGAAAGCTCTGTGCCTTGTGGTTTCAGAGAAGAAGATTTTAAAGTTTTTTCTTATATAAATCTATGAAAAACATGCAAAATCTCAATATACAAAAATGGGACCCCCAGGGCAAGGTCATTTTTTACCCCTGGAACTTCATTTGAACAAATTTGATAGTCTAGGTGTTGGCGATCATTTTAAAAGAAAAACTGTTGAAATCTTTTCAGCGGTTCTTGAGAAGAAGATTTTTTAAGGTTTCGACCATATATGGTAATGGCGGCCATCTTGGATGTCGCACTGACCTAATTTAAACAAATCTAAAAAGCATTTAGCTATGGATCAACCATGTGAAGTTTGGTCAAAACTGGCTTAGCGGTTGCTGAGGAGGTCATTTGAAGCAAAAGTTAACGACGGACGAAGAGTGATCCCAATAGATCACCTTTAAAGCGGATGAGCAATATATTTTATAGCTTGACCTATGAAACACTTATAATATTTTGCATTAGGACAGCAGCTGTGGTTAATAGAAACAGCAAAATGTTCTGATGATGAGATACTGTTCTGATTTGACCAGTTACGAATATTTAATGCAAATTTAAGAAAATAATGCTGAACCAGATGGAGGAATAAAGAATTATAAGCCTACACAATTATAAATCTATATTCTTTGGGTAAAAACATAAAAAAGATAATCATTAAAAGCTAATTTGAAGAAATAATGTCTTAATTGAGTGTATTTCTAAGTGTGTATCAGGGTTCAATCTAGGCCTGGATTTTTGGGAGGTCACTTCTCCCTCCAAAGAAAATAGAGAGAAGTGACCAAAAAATAAGGAGAAGTGAGGGAGACACAATCTTTTAAATTAAGCGCGCAATCGGTTATTTTTAATTATTAACTGATATACATGTATACACCCTATTGGTTAAAACTTTTGATTATTTAAGAGCATGCTAGCTGTTTCAAATTAAATGTGTTTATTAATTTTATTCAGACTCACAGGCACTCTTTACTTATTATACTGTAACTATAGAAGAAAGGACTGAGAGAAGAATTAATATAAATATATTGCTTGTATCTTTATTTATTCATATTTCTATCAATTTGTATGGAGTTCTATGAAGGGTGTAATTATGATTCTCAAACTTTTTCCTAAAAGGCTTATTCCTCATTAAGACCTATAAGACAAGTACATGTATGTTGTTTTTCCCCCAATTTGTATTAGCTAAAAACAATATTTAATAAAAAAATGTTTTTCCTCCATCCGAACTTATATACCTATCCGAACTACTATGACACCGCACTTTTCCGGAAGTAAAATATTGCCGAAAATTCAGTAGAAATATCATCTATTATTAACTCTTTTTCATGCATTTGTTTGTTTGGAATGCCAAAAGGTCCGTTTTATCAAACAATTAAGAAAACACAACGCTAATCATTATTCGATGGTATCATTTAATCACCTCCGGTCAATTAACTTCAGATTGTTGTTTCGTTTCGATCACGTTTTTAACACGCACTTGTCTCACTGTAACGGAACCTACGATTGGTCAATTGTTCAGCTATACGCAATCTCATTGGATAAGGCGTGTGTATTCCCTGTACAGTCTAATTTGTAAACAAAAAATGGCGAGGTGCGAAAATTGCCTCGGGGGATATCATAGTTGTAGGAAAGTATGCTCCCCGCGGGCTTTCTGCTGTGATCGATCAAAGCAATTAGCATAATCCCTTCCCAGAGATGTCAACACCTGTCCTGAGACATAAACAACAGGTCAATTAAAGGACTGGTTACACTTCGCTTGAGGGTGGGAAAAAAGCGAAGTGGTCAATCTGAAGGCGACTTAAACTTCGCCGTCGGCTAAAAAAAAGGCGAAGTCACGGAGGAAAAAGCGCCTTTGTCGCCGATGTCGCCCTCCAGAATGAACACTGATGTATTCTGGCATTTCTGGTAACCCCGAATATCGTTCTATTGCAGTACACAGGTGTTTAAAGGGACACACAGCAATCTTGAAGTTTGTATCCAGTATTAAAATTAGAAACTTAATGTATTAATCCAGTATCATTTTAACTTTAAGCCTGCTTGAATATAATTAAATAAAAAATAATAGTTTCCATTTTTTCGTCTTATTCTACCGCAGGTTTAAATATATTATTTGTGCAATATAATCATCAGTTAATAATATGCAAAAATAATTTGCTTTATACTATTCTTATAATTAATATTAATGATTAAACAAATGCAAGTTATGCAGAAAAACTAAAAGGACGTCGTAAATTTTTGAAAAATCAAGATTGCCTCGTGTCCCTTTCAAGGGGATGTAGCCATACAAGCTTTACGTAGTTAAAATACCCGAGACTGCATATGTGTAAAATTAATTATGAGTTGCAGGTAACCCTTAATTCGGCGCTCTAGTTTTGGGGTTTGGCCTGGCTGGTTAAAGGCGCTTATGTTGCCTATACAGTTCTGATTCTCAAAATATGTGTTACATACATGTACATATACCTCGTCGTCAGTAGGTTTAGACAATTATGGTGTACATACAGTTGCTGCCACGCGGATTACGACTTTTTCACAGCATCCCCGTGGCCGTTTTTCAATCGAGGTCACAAATCCCTGCGATCGTACCGCGGATTGTCACCCAAAATATCGCGGGGATTCCCCGCTACCGTCAAAATCGCCGCGATTGCAAAATCCAGTCTCAAAAGAAAGCAATCACCGCGATTCTCTGTGATACGTTCGCGGGGGAACGCGGGGGAAATTAGAGCAGGGATCAACAAAAAATGTAGTAAAACTGATCAATACAATGAATAAATTTCGAAAGCAATACGTATTTCAAACTTGTAATGCATTTAATAACACGTTTTTCGTTTTTGTTGTCCAAAAGTCGCATTTCTCTTCACCGGACATAAATTGGCTACCAACAATCCTTTGCGATGTGTGTGTACCTATTAACAAGGCGGCACTAATAACGGGTTTATGACCCGGAATACTTTACAATTTTTTCGGATTATTTCTGACTAAAGAACCCATCGATTTATTAATAATCAACAGCAGAATAGTAAAATTTGTTACAAATAACGATTAATTAAAATAATTCTAATTTCAATTTTCTGTATAAGAATTACTTATTTAATTTTATGTTCAGTCACTGCGGTCGGTAATAGGAACCGCCATATAACTATCGTGAATACATTATCCGGGCATTTGAATTTTTCGAAAACAAAAATAAAATTGTCTTCTGCTTCGATTTTTTAATAGTTATTGAATAATGCATTAAATTGACTGCAAAATTGTACATTGATACTGAAGGTAAATCGCGGCGATGGCCTGCGATTTCACACCGGGTAAACGGTGATTGTGTCGCGGTGGTCAAAAGTTATTGTCCCCGCGTTGAGTGGTCTGTCTGCCGATCGCGGGGACAAAATCAGTGTGTCCGCGGTGAGATAAAATCCCCGCGTTGAGTGTGATTAGTCGTAATCCGCGTGGCAGCAACTGTAGGTTGTAAGCTTCGGCTGTTGTTGGTGGGATAGCTACTTTAAGAACTATGGCATTTCATTAAAGTTCTAAATTGCTCTAATCACATGAACAAATTTTCAAGTCTTCAAGTCTGTTTTTTTTCCTAAGAAATAAATTTTAACAATTATACAACTGGGTACACTTAAGAATTTCGCTAAGTATATATTGAATATTTATAAATAGATATGATAAATTGTTACTGATTTATAGAAATATATAATTAATACATTTTAATAATCAGTTACTGATTATGCATTAATTTGCTGTGACTCTTCCCTGGCCATGTTTTGTTGACATGAACATGTTTATGTTTATTTAAATCGAAATCAATACACAACAATAGATATTTACAATTCACACATTGCAATATCAGTGAAAAGCGAGAATAAGATTTTATATGATGATATAGAAAACTTTGAACTGGTAGTAAATGTATTTATCAATTATCAGGCAATAGTTGTGCAGCTATACAATTCAGATTTACCTCAATTCCCCGTGCAGTCACGCAGTGGTAAAAGTAGTATCTACGTCATACAAATAATACTTATTTTTACATACTTAGTAGCGCTTTTAAATATATGTTTCTCTCCGGGACTATCAAGAAATGTTCATATGATGTTTGAGTTAAATTTGTTAATTCAGTGATAATACTACAAAAATGGTGGCCATTCATCTTTAAGTTAATTTTATCAATATTTCATGTATATGGTAATTTTTATATCCGTTTAGAACAATACTGTAACAGTTTTAAATATCCTTAAAGGTCTTCTCTGTTCTGTTTCAGGTGCTACTTGAGTGGTATGATCGTGGAGTTGACAACAGAATTAGCAGCAACTCCGCAGTTGAGAAAGGTCTAACACATTCTGCATCTTTTTTATCTCAATGAAAATGGAGGGTGGGCCTGGAATGTTCATTTCTGTTGGCGCCATTTAACCTTTTTGTGTTGATATGCTGTAAAATTGGCATATCTTCTTTGTTTATCCTCCGCTTTTAATAATTCTTTCACCCACTTCCAAAACTCTCAAATATATGCCTACCTTTTTTTTTTATACAAAGATTATGTTTTTTTCCAGAAATGGAACATAAAGAGGTTTAAAAGGCCTCTAAACTTTGTAAACTCATTCATTTTAATTCTGATGATGAAATGTGCCATGTAGAAGTCAAACTCTCAATATAACTTCCTGTCAATGGCCAGAAACAAATTGTGTAGGTTTAAATTGTTAAAATCCAATTACAATTTTACTCCAGATCAGTGAAAATATTGATGTATGATATATATAATTATAGCTGAATCTCTAACCAACATTAAAAGGACACACAGCAAGCAATCTTAGGCCAAAAAGAAAACTGTGTTTCCGGTGGCCCGACCGACCCTATTTTTAAAGGGCCGACCCTAAAACTTTTTATGAATTTTTCTGAACAATGATTTATCACAATATATCGAGGTAAACTGACATCACAGAGAAACTTTCAGTTGTATCATCAACTTGTATGGGGTTTATGAGATAAATACATGTAGAATCTCACAATATCTTGCTCCAAAAAAAAAAAAGCCTACCGACCTACCCTATTTTTTTTAAAGCATGCAATATGAAACACACCTACATGTATTTTTTTTTTTTAGCCTTAGTATGAATGTATGAAGCATTATAATCCTGGCACCTCCAATTATTAGTCCAGTACAGATTTTACTTTAAAATTGTTAAATAGCATATAATTAGAAAAATTAAAATGTGCAGATCTTTGTTTTCTTCATTATTTTTGCATGGCATTGTATATATTTTTATACATTAGGCCATCCTTAAAAAAGTGTTTGTTTGCTGTGCTCCGACCGACCGTCTAAAAAGGCAGCGACCATTGTTTTTTTTTAGCCTTTTCTGAATTTTTTTTTTCTTTTTTTTTTTAAATATAGTTTTTTTTTACTAAAAAATTATTCGTAAAGAAATATTAATGAGGTTATCATCCACAGACTGCATTATCATACATTGAGATAGGAAATTATTATTTGTAAAAATGCTTAACCAGGACTGGCAAAAAAAAAAAAAAAAAAAAGACCTACCTACCTACCCACTTAAAAAATTCAGGGTCGGAGCACAGCAAACAAATATATTTTTAAGGATGGCCTTATCTGGTTTACCCATGTTTTAAGCGCAAATCAACCACACAAACATTTTTTATTGTGTTAAAAGTGAGGCCTAAAAAAATAAATATGTCCTACCTATTTTTTTCTGGTGAAACCAAGCATTTTTTTCTCCAATTTACCAGAAAATATATCAATCAAAATTATTTGGGGTAAACAATGCTATATTTTTATATGAAAAAAAATAAAATAAAAAAATCCCCACCTACCCGACCTTTTTTTTTTGGCATGTAAACCTCAACACACATTTTTTTGTTAGTCCTGACGTAAAACACCATACACACTTGAACAAACAAACAAAAAAAATCTTTGTTTAAAGAGGCTCTGCCTATATCTTTTTGTCCACTAATTGATATAAACTTTACTTAATCATAAAGAGGACTATGAAAAAGGTAAATGGCAATAATTTCACCCCATGTAATATGCGTTTTGCTGGGAAAAAACAGGATTGAAAAGATCGGATTTTTGAAATTGTATTCGTAATCGTTTTAGACAAGCCGATTGCGAAGATTTTCTGATCTTATTCGTTTACATTTGGAACAGCCTCATCGGATTGGCAAAGAGTTCCGATCGATTCGTTTACTATCATAACTGCCTCGAATACTTTGTTTTCGTTCAACTGAATCGCATTGCGCATGTCCGAGAAAATCATAAAAACATGTAGTTCTCCAGTAGGAATAAACGGCAGGGCAGATTGTATTCAAGATATTGTTTTGATCATAATTAATAACTTACAGAACAGGAATATGAACCATGTTTCTTTTTATAATACTCATAAAATAGCTTTGTATACATATAAATAATATGTAATATTTTACATTAAAAATCGCGTAGATATTGGTAGTGCCTCTTTAATGCATATGGTGTAAAAAAAAACAAAAAAAAAATTTATAAACAAAATAAAAAAAGTCTTCAAAATAATTGTAAAATATTTTATTTTCATTAATGCCTCAAACCTCAAAATATGCCAATCAGATGTTTAAAAGGATAAATATGGTAGTGGGACACAAGGGACCATGGACAAAAGGGACCACATTTTGGGACAAAAGGGACCACATTTGGGGACAAAAGGGACCATTCAAAAATTAGTTAAAAATGTAGATTTACATTGATAATAGTTGTGTATTGCAATGGTAAATATCATAATTTGATTATTTAAATGATAATTTAAAGGATAACTTAAACTCAAGAATATCATTTGATGGCCAATTATTCAATAAAGTTATAGGTTAAAATGTTCATTCTTTTTCCAGAATTTAAGTTTAATTAATTAAAATTAACTGTTCATAATATTAGATCTTATACTATTTAAACATGATGGAGTCTACTGTTATGTGTTTATATTCATTGTAAGTAATTTGCATGTAATTATTAATTAGTGCATGCAGAATTCTGGAACCAGTTACCAACTTAATATTTTCCTTAAAGGGCCATACTAATTGAAAAATATTTAAACTAATAAGTTCAAATCATCAAATAATTAAATAGAAAACAAATAATAGCTTACTAATAGTATTTATTTGTTTGTGAAATTGTTCCCATAATATGGATCTTTTAAGGATAAGGATATTTAAATCCAGGATTTTTTATATAAAGGTATGCAAAAACAACAATTATTTATTTGTTTTACTAGTAGTATACATATGTCATTTGTGAGTTCTTATCATATAAATTGTTTAAATAGCCATTTCATGAAGATAGATAACTGATTGCATTTATAATCCAGCTTCTTAATTAAATGATTGTATCACAATACAAAAATAAAACTATGGTCCCTTGTGTCCCATAATGTGGTCCCTTTTGTCCCAAAAATGTGGTCCCAAGTGTCTGGTCCCTTGTGTCCCATATTCATAAATATGTATTGGAAAAGAAATAGAGATGCATGTACATCAAAATGTCCAATTGGTATAAAAGTTTCTTGGAAATAAATTGAATAAAAATTAGTCTGAAATAATTTAGCCTAACCTAACCTAGATTAACCTAACATTTAAAATCTCCCAACAAGCGTCTATGAGTTCAAGATGGTAAACTTAGAAGATGCTGAGTTTAAAAATATTCTCGCTTCTCACCAGTGAAAGCTTGACTTGTGAGTGATAAAGTGGTCATTCTTGTGGATGGCGGGAGGTATATAGTACAGGTTCTATCCAGGAATAAGTGGATGGTCTGCCTCCGGCACTCAAAATCAAGTCAAATATTACCTAAAATGTGCTGGAAAATGATGTTAAAAAAAAATAATGTTCAAACACACACTAGCTGTGTTGTTTAGTGACATAATCTCACACTAAAATGTCAATGAATTGGAATCAAAACCAGGACAGTTTGATTGGCATTTGTATGTTAACACAAATATAATTTTAGTTTTGAGTCTGTCCTACTCCTAGAATCTTTTCATATCTCCTGCACTGTATTATATACTGCACTTGTGAGGCCGCATGTTGAATTTGCAAATGTTGTTTGGCATCCATACTTGAAAAAGGATATTGAATCTATTGAAAGACTGCAAAGGAGAGCAACCAAACTAGTGCCATGTCTGAAAGATCTTCCATACACCGAAAGATTGACTAATCTGAAATTACCCTCTCTTAGCTACAGAAGATTAAGGGCTGATGCAATACAGACCTTTAAGATACTCCGAAACTTCGACAAGTGCAAACATGAACATTTTTTTAAGTTGTCAGGTTCAGTGACCAGAGGCCATTCCCTCAAACTCGAGAAGCCAAGGTGCAGAACTACCTTCACACTACACCAGTTTTCCTCAAGAGTCGTCAGTATGTGGAACCAGTTGCCACAGGATGTTGTACAGGCAAAAGATGTGGAAAAGTTTAAAATCATGTTTGATCGGCATTGGAAAAATGGACAATACCAGTTGTAACAAAATATAGATTGTTACAGTGACAGTTACACACAGCCAAACTCTTTGAATTTTGCACCAAAAATCTAAACCTAATATAAATACGATAGTTGTCTTGCTATATATCTGCTACATCGAGAGGGGTTTTAAAAGGACGTAGTCCTTACGACAGAGCCCTTGAAGATTCTACAGGTATTCTACAGGTATTATTCGTAACTGGTGAAAAACAATTAGTAATATGCAAAACACAAAAGTATTTGCTTAGAACTATTAAACTAATCATTAATAATGCCCTGCAAATAATTAAATATGGAAGTATGTAGAAAACCTTACCAGACATAGTTACATTAAGATTGCCGTGTGTCCCTTTAACCATGTCAAATAACTTGTATAAAAATCCGGGTCGAATAATATGGGTTAATCACTTATTAAAATAGCCACATCTGTATTAGTACTCAGGTCAGGTCAAATAAAACGGGTTAGATATAAATACACGATGTTTATACGAGTTGTTTTGATTGTACACGCATGTCAACTTCATTTACGGTAAACAGATGTCAAAACAACGCCGTTGTTTAACTTACAAGAGAAAGTCGATCACTTGATAAGCGGGGCTATCAAACTACCCCTGACCTAATCGGGTCACGGAAAATGGCCGCCAACGTTGAAAAAATCGCATCTTCATCACACAACATCTCATGAACATTGCTTGTATTTGCAAACATACCAAAATGACAGTCAGATTAGTTGGGTTGCAAGTATCTAAGACAACGTTTTTATAAGCAAAACAATGCACATGACCCTCAAAACACCAATTACGGCACGTTTTTTGGGTTATGCTCAATACACAGTTTGATAAATAAACAAACGCACTACTTGGGTCAACTCCAAGTTGTTATCACTACGCAAAAACATCAAATCACGAAACAACACCGATGCTACCTTATAATCTGTTTGTAAAATTAGCATTAATGCATACCTGTCCTTTATGTAAATTATCAAAACACATGTAATTCCTTGGAAATGTATACAAAACGTTGTTTTCGTCCACCGTAATTGACACTTTTCCAAATTAGGATTTGTGACGTAGGCGCACCTGTTAAAAGCGACATCTATATTATGCGGGTCACGTGAAAAATTTATGAATGAAAACGCGATACATGTTCACTGTACGGGATACTGTACGTCATGATTATCATTGACTGTTAGGGTTTCCCGGTCGTCAACACACCCATGGGCGTAGGAACGTTTCAATTATTGCGGGCGGGGGGGGGGGGGGGGGGGGGGGGGGGTGGGGCGTGGGGGGGGGGACCAGATCCGTCTATATTACATATGAGTCCCTGGGGAGACCAAACGTTTTCACAATTTTTTTTAAAAACAAAAAAGAAACAAACAAAAAACAACGTTATCCACCACTCAATTACACCAAAACTACAACATTAGCCTATATAAGGTAGGGAAACAAAGTACTTTTTGAGCGCTAACCTTTTTGTTTCTTCAAATTATAGCATACTTTGCTCCCCCCCCCCCCCCCCCCCCCACCCCACCCACCCCCACCCACACACACATCCCAACACACACACACACACACACTGAGCATTGGGGGAGCTGACCCCTCTGGCCCCCTGGATCTGCGTATAATTATGATTTTCAGTAAAGCAAAATAAAAACAAAAAAGCTAATTCTTTACATATTTTTTATTGTAATATGTAGCATATAAACCGACATTTATAACAACCGTACACTGGCTGTGATTTAAACACAACAACAACAACAACAAAAGCACCATGAAACCCAACAACAACAACACCACCAAAACACCACCAACAACAATACCATCACCACCACCAACAACAACAATAACAACAATAACAATACCACCATCACCACTAACAACAAAAACAACAACTTCACCACCAACACCACCACCACCACAACATAAAAACAGCACCACCAAACCCAACAACAGCAACCACAACAACAACAATAACAATACCACCATCCCCACTAACGACAAAAACAACAAGCTCACCACCAACACCACCACCACAACAAACAACAGCACCACCAAACCCAACAACAGCAACAACAACAACAATAACAATACCACCATCACCACTAACAACAAAAACAACAAGCTCACCACCCACACCAACACCACAACCAACAACAGCACCACCAAACACAACAACAGCAACAACAACAACAACAACAACAATCCACACCACCACAACCACCAACAACAAGAACAACAAGTTCATCATCACCACCACCACCAACAACAACAGCAGCACCACCAAACCCAACAACAGCAACAGTAACAACAACAACAATCCACACCACCACAACCACCAACAACAAGAACAACAAGCTCATCACCACCAACACCACCAACACCACCACAAACAACAACAGCATCGCCAAACCCAACAGCATCAACAGCAACAACAAGAACAACAACAATCCACACCACCATAACCATCAACAACAAGAACAACAATCTCATCACCACCATTAAAGTTTTGGTTTGGTGGTGCTGTTGTTGTTGTCGGTGGTGTTGGTGTTGTTAGTGATGATGAGATTGTTGTTCTTGTTGTTGCTGGTTGTTGTGGTGGTGTGGCTTGTTGTTGTAGTTGCTGCTTTTTTTTTGTTTGGTGGTGGTGCTGTTGTTGTTGGTTGTGGTGGTGCTGGCGGTGGTGATGAGATTGTTGTTGTTGTTGGTGGTGGTGGTGGTGATATTGTTGTTGGTGGTGGTGTCGATTTATATGCAATGTATTACAATAAAAAATATGTAAAGAATTAGCAGGGACTTTTTTAATTCTGCTTTACTGAAAATTATCAAAAAATACGTAGATCTTTTAAAACTCTAATCATAAAGATGTTATTTATGAATATTTTTTTAAAACTAATCCGTTACTCGAGTAGTTTAATCCTTTAGATCAATAATCTCACCAGCTCCCATAGAAACCGTTTATATGCGACTTTTTAATCCGAGGTGAAGTCAGAAACTAAGCACAATACATGTCCTAACATGTATAATTGTTCACTTGTTATAAAGAAATCAACTTTAAATGTGCAGAGAATGCTTTATAACTGACCATGGATGTGTTTGGAATTCTTGAATTTTATAAATTGGCTTATTTCAGTGAGAGTTGGACACGTTTTAAAGTTTCTGAATTCAACAGAGGGAAAGATGTTAACGTTTTAAACATAATGATTCAGACTTCCGACATGGATTCATGTTGAATGTCTTCCACCATGGGTTACAACTAGTTATCAGGGCACATTCCATAATCTATTATGGGATTCTTGATTCACAGTCTAAATGTGTTCAGCTTTGTTATTATTTGGTAAAATTACAGTTTCCACTTATAACAAACGTAATAATAATGTTTCATTTAACATATAATGTAAATAAATGTGTACGTATAAAAGCATTACGGATATATACGGAGAAGCTAAGTGGTACTCATCCACCCATCTGATAGGTCCGTTTTTCTAGATGTCACATGTCATCCTATTTTTAGAAGTACGTGTCCCAACATGTCAAATCTTGTGTGCAAAGTGTTGACGTAAGAATATTTCTAAACCATTAACGTCATACTTATTTATAGAAACCAAATGCCCGCCATGTCTATTTATAGAAGTTCGAGTCCAAACATGTCAAAACTTGCGTTCAATGTTCCATTGTTCATGTTTTCTATTGCAGTCGGAGGTCAATTCATCGTGTTAATACATTGTGTTCGAGCATCCTAGCGCTAATTCCCTTTGCGTTTTTTCATAAAAAAAGACATATCCTGTATCACACTGTGGATTAAGTCTAAATGTCAATACCTTTTGTTCGAACATCCTGGAGCTAATCCCTTTGCGTTTTCTCGTAGAAAAGACATATCCACACTGGGGATTAAGTCTAAATGTCAATACCCTTTGTTCGAACATCCTGTCACTAATCCCCTAAACCACCATTCAGCGCGCATACACAAAAGCAAACACCCGCGTGACCTCTGTGACCTAACACTTTCTGTTTTTGATGTCATTCATTCATATGAAAATTAGCTCGCGCAATCGCAGTCGTGGCATCAAAGAGACGCTTCTACTACTCTTGTGAAAAACATGTTCGGCAACTTCAGGGTAATAAAAAAAATAATATATTATATAAGTCCTAGCAATTTTTACAAAAAATAAATAAAAAAAATGTCCACTTCAAATTCACGATTTTATTACTACAACTTATTTCGGCCTATGCTAATGTTTTTATGCGCACATTTCACAGACTAAATATGCAGACAGTTAATTGCTTATGCTCGGTATATGCTTTACTTACAGACAGTGTCCCTTTAAACCTAAGTTAGAACAAAGAAAAACAATTGAAAACTAAACAATTGTCTAACTGTTATTGACTTTTAAAGTCAAACTAATACTGGATTAATAAATTAAGGTATACTTTGACGTGTGATGTATACTTTAACGTGTGATGTATACTTTAACGTGTGGTGTATACTTTAACGTGTGATTTAACGTGTGATGTATACTTTAACGTGTGATGTATACTTTAACGTGTGATGTATACTTTGACGTGTGATGTATACTTTAACGTGTGATTTAACGTGTGATGTATACTTTAACGTGTGATGTATACTTTAACGTGTGATGTATACTTTAACGTGTGAATACTTTGACGTGTGATGTATATTTTAACTTTAAGATTTCTGTTTGTCCCGTTAACAAAGCAAAGCTCTTAATGAATTATACTGGAAATCTGTTATAGACATTTGTCATGAACTAGGAACATACAAGATACTACAGCAAATACTATTGGTTGTGGCGCTTGATTAAGACAACTGTTTTCCTTCTTTCTAGACAAAATCGAACTATTCCCTAATAAGTTGTATATCAGTGAAACAGACATGTTTAGTGCTAATAAAAACACCGTACATTTTAAAACCGGTTGATAAAAATCACTTTCTTGTGAAAAAATGTTTTTGATGGGGAGTTTTCAATGCACAACTTTTCTTCATTAAACATTTTAAAAATTAAGCACTATATATTAAGGCTAACTGAATTATTTGAGATGTCGTAATTGACCGCTGTCCCAACAACGAGACATTTCATGGGGAAAAAAATCTTCTTTGGTATCATTTATATAAAATTATCGAAAAAAGATAGGTCATCACACTTTTTTTGTCCACTAGACGTCTTTGCCACTGACCGTTCCAAGGCAGTAGCCCTATTATCAACCCTTTTGTGTTTGTGATGACTTATTTCGCCTTTTATTCATATTTAAAGTTGTTCTGTATTTATATGTCTGTTTGTGGTTGACTGTCGTCCTTGAATGCTACTTTTTCTGTTCGATTTTATATCTACATTTTCTAACTTCAAAATTTCACTAGAAAGAAGTAAAATAGAGTCATTAAACATTTTCACAATTTTTATTCATAACATTACATTTATTGAAAAACAACGATTAATTTTCGAGTAAATATATATATACATCTCTTTGAAAACATACAACAAAGCAATTGTAATCTTATTTAGAATTTGTTTACTTTAAAAAGCAAACATATATAGACCGTACCCCACCTATTTATTTTTTACTAAAATGATATTTCAAGATAAAAAAAAAGGTATAGTTCTAATGCTCAACTTTTAAAAAAAAGACATCTTGTCTATGACAAGGTCCTATGACATTTCTTTCAAAACAAGTAAAAAAATATATATATGTCATCGGGCTTCTGATGATTTTTTTATTAAACATTCTTTAAATTACATACATTTAAGAGTTATTTTGACATTTTCACTTTTACTGTACACCCAATTTTGACAGAGATCGAATATAAAATTAGCTCAGCATCTACTTTTATATATGTATTCCACTACTGAAAAACAAAAACCTATTTGTTTCTATATATAGCAAAATGATAAATTCTACTCAGAGCTACCCGTACCCCGTATTTTTTTGATAAAAAAAAGATAACAAATGAAGCAAAACACAGGAAAACATATTTTGCTGAAAATTTAATATGTTACGGTCTTAAATCCAACATTATATCCATTGCTGCTGGAATGCAAACAAAATTAAGCTCTTTATGCTGTGAGGTCGACCATTAATCATTTGAATGTAACTAAAATATTTTAAAAAAAAAGTATTTCTCTTTGACAAAGTAAAACAGCCACACACACACCACACAAACATGCACCCCCCCTCCCCACAACCCCCAACCCCCACCCACACACACACACTCTCTCCACCATAACTTACACACCTGTGAGAATTATTTTCGTCACTCTGTGACACGGCACAAGTTTATTTCACGCGTACATCCTATGGCCGTGAATTTTACTACGTGCGTAAAAAGATACAACAATATAAACAAATGCATGTGCGGATTTAGGAAAGGGCGGAAAATAGACATAGACGGTGTTGGATTGGGCCAGACCCAGTCTAAAATATGACACTCAGATTTTATGCTTCTGAAAAAAGAGAGGAAAAAAGGAGAATGTAATAAACTTGAATATAAAACAGTTAAAGACATTTCTGCCCTACACTCGTTTAGCGGCTATAAACCTTTTATACTTCGCGCATTACTGTCTGAAACATAAGTAGCTTAACACATTAGATGTTATATACTGATATGATGATTGTATACTATGTCTACAGATGTAGAAATAATTTAAACTAAAATATATATCGAATATATTGAGATTTTGCATGTTTAACATATACTTACATGAGGAAAAACTTGAAACATCTGCACTGAAACCACCAGACATAAAGCTCTCATATATTATGGTCTGCACCCAGAGTCATTGTTTTATATGGAGGTGTATAGGCTAATTTTTTTAAAAATCTTCTCTAAAACTACAAAAGCCAGAGGTCTAATATATTGCATGTAGCATAAGCTTATGGCCCTCTACTAAACTGATTTAAAATGGTGACTATGGGGTCAAATGTGGTCCCCGCCTCGGCGTTCACAGTTTTACATAGAGCTACATACGAACATCTTTAAACAAATCATGTTCCCTGAAACCACAAGAGATAGAGAAAACTTGAAACATCTGCACTGAAACCACCAGACATAAAGCTCTCATATATTATGGTCTGCCCCCGGAGTCATTGTTTTATATGGAGGTGTATAGGCTAATTTTTTAAAAAATCTTCTCTAAAACTACAAAAGCCAGAGGTCTAATATATTGCATGTAGCATAAACTTATGGCCCTCTACTAAACTGATTTAAAATGGTGACTATGGGGTCAAATGTGGTCCCCGCCTCGGCGTTCACAGTTTTACATAGAGTTACATACGAACATCTTTAAACAAATCATGTTCCCTGAAACCACAAGAGATAGAGCCTTAGAGGTCTAATAGTTTGCATGTAACATACGCTTATGATCCTCTATCTCTAATCTATCTCCATTCAGACGATGACCCTGAGGTCAAATTTGGCCCCGCCCCCGGAGTCACATGTTTTACATATACTTATATAGGGGGAAATGTTCTTCTCTGAAACCACAAGGCATATCATTCTCATATATTGCTTATAGCATACGGTTATGGTTCTCTACACATTTGTTCAAATGGCGACCATGGTGTCAAATCTGGCCCCGCTCTGGGGGTCACAGTATAAAGCCCAGGTCACACCTACACGTTCTTGGCTACGTTATGCCACGTTCTATACCGATCGTCCCCGTTCTAATAGATCGTGGGAGAACGTGTGACTTTTGGCGGGAAACTATGAATCAGCCGATCCCACACGATGAGCCACGACTCTACTAGGTTCTCTGGCGATTAGCCGGGTTCTCACTACGTTCATACACGATGTAATGTGAGAATTGATCGTATTGGGTCGTGTCATGAACGTGTGTGCCCAAGGCAATGCTACGTTCTGTCAAGAGCATGCCCCGATGTACTACGTTGTACTCCACGAACTCTCCCGACCATTCAAGTTCTGTCACGTTTGTTGTACGTCCTGATACGTCCTGACACGGTGTCACAACGACCTCCCACGTTGCTGACACGATCACACCCGTCCCCAGAAGATCTACCACGTTCACAGACGATCATGATCACGTGATACTGTCAATTTCAAATACTAGAGTATACATAGGGGCTTTTTTCAGTTTCACACTTGTAATCTTGCATTCGAGCATGCCACCCAAACAAAAAAACCGCTGCTGAAAAGGCGAAAAAGACAATTGTGAGATGTGTGCCTAGAAGTCCGAGTCTTCTAAGTCATTACTGTTGCGTTCTACTAAGATCTGCTACGTCCACGCACGATTGCCACGGGTTCCCCGGTCGTCAACACACCCATGGGCGTAGGAACGTTTCAATTATTGCGGGCGGGGGGGGGGGGTGGGTTGGGGCGTGGGGGGGGACCAGATCCGTCTATATTACATATGAGTCCCTGGGGAGACCAAACGTTTTCACAATTTTTTTTAAAAACAAAAAAGAAACAAACAAAAAACAACGTTATCCACCACTCAATTACACCAAAACTACAACATTAGCCTATATAAGGTAGGGAAACAAAGTACTTTTTGAGCGCTAACCTTTTTGTTTCTTCAAATTATAGCATACTTTGCTCCCCCCCCCCCCCCCACCCACCCCCACCCACACACACATCCCAACACACACACACACACACACTGAGCATTGGGGGAGATGACCCCTCTGTCCCCCTGGATCTGCGTATAATTATGATTTTCAGTAAAGCAAAATAAAAACAAAAAAGCTAATTCTTTACATATTTTTTATTGTAATATATAGCATATAAACCGACATTTATAACAACCGTACACTGGCTGTGATTTAAACACAACAACAACAACAACAAAAGCACCATGAAACCCAACAACAACAACACCACCAAAACACCACCAACAACAATACCATCACCACCACCAACAACAACAATAACAACAATAACAATACCACCATCACCACTAACAACAAAAACAACAACTTCACCACCAACACCACCACCACCACAACATAAAAACAGCACCACCAAACCCAACAACAGCAACCACAACAACAACAATAACAATACCACCATCCCCACTAACGACAAAAACAACAAGCTCACCACCAACACCACCACCACAACAAACAACAGCACCACCAAACCCAACAACAGCAACAACAACAACAATAACAATACCACCATCACCACTAACAACAAAAACAACAAGCTCACCACCCACACCAACACCACAACCAACAACAGCACCACCAAACACAACAACAGCAACAACAACAACAACAACAACAATCCACACCACCACAACCACCAACAACAAGAACAACAAGTTCATCATCACCACCACCACCAACAACAACAGCAGCACCACCAAACC
The DNA here is from genome assembly GCA_037043455.1 of Cyrtodaria siliqua. NCBI lineage: Eukaryota > Metazoa > Mollusca > Bivalvia > Adapedonta > Hiatellidae > Cyrtodaria > Cyrtodaria siliqua. The sequence goes on from JAWPHD010004196.1 coordinate 188,241, forward strand.
CAACAACAGCAACAGTAACAACAACAACAATCCACACCACCACAACCACCAACAACAAGAACAACAAGCTCATCACCACCAACACCACCAACACCACCACAAACAACAACAGCATCGCCAAACCCAACAGCATCAACAGCAACAACAAGAACAACAACAATCCACACCACCATAACCATCAACAACAAGAACAACAATCTCATCACCACCATTAAAGTTTTGGTTTGGTGGTGCTGTTGTTGTTGTCGGTGGTGTTGGTGTTGTTAGTGATGATGAGATTGTTGTTCTTGTTGTTGCTGGTTGTTGTGGTGGTGTGGCTTGTTGTTGTAGTTGCTGCTTTTTTTTTGTTTGGTGGTGGTGCTGTTGTTGTTGGTTGTGGTGGTGCTGGCGGTGGTGATGAGATTGTTGTTGTTGTTGGTGGTGGTGGTGGTGATATTGTTGTTGGTGGTGGTGTCGATTTATATGCAATGTATTACAATAAAAAATATGTAAAGAATTAGCAGGGACTTTTTTAATTCTGCTTTACTGAAAATTATCAAAAAATACGTAGATCTTTTAAAACTCTAATCATAAAGATGTTATTTATGAATATTTTTTTAAAACTAATCCGTTACTCGAGTAGTTTAATCCTTTAGATCAATAATCTCACCAGCTCCCATAGAAACCGTTTATATGCGACTTTTTAATCCGAGGTGAAGTCAGAAACTAAGCACAATACATGTCCTAACATGTATAATTGTTCACTTGTTATAAAGAAATCAACTTTAAATGTGCAGAGAATGCTTTATAACTGACCATGGATGTGTTTGGAATTCTTGAATTTTATAAATTGGCTTATTTCAGTGAGAGTTGGACACGTTTTAAAGTTTCTGAATTCAACAGAGGGAAAGATGTTAACGTTTTAAACATAATGATTCAGACTTCCGACATGGATTCATGTTGAATGTCTTCCACCATGGGTTACAACTAGTTATCAGGGCACATTCCATAATCTATTATGGGATTCTTGATTCACAGTCTAAATGTGTTCAGCTTTGTTATTATTTGGTAAAATTACAGTTTCCACTTATAACAAACGTAATAATAATGTTTCATTTAACATATAATGTAAATAAATGTGTACGTATAAAAGCATTACGGATATATACGGAGAAGCTAAGTGGTACTCATCCACCCATCTGATAGGTCCGTTTTTCTAGATGTCACATGTCATCCCTATTTTTAGAAGTACGTGTCCCAACATGTCAAATCTTGTGTGCAAAGTGTTGACGTAAGAATATTTCTAAACCATTAACGTCATACTTATTTATAGAAACCAAATGCCCGCCATGTCTATTTATAGAAGTTCGAGTCCAAACATGTCAAAACTTGCGTTCAATGTTCCATTGTTCATGTTTTCTATTGCAGTCGGAGGTCAATTCATCGTGTTAATACATTGTGTTCGAGCATCCTAGCGCTAATTCCCTTTGCGTTTTTTCATAAAAAAAGACATATCCTGTATCACACTGTGGATTAAGTCTAAATGTCAATACCTTTTGTTCGAACATCCTGGAGCTAATCCCTTTGCGTTTTCTCGTAGAAAAGACATATCCACACTGGGGATTAAGTCTAAATGTCAATACCCTTTGTTCGAACATCCTGTCACTAATCCCCTAAACCACCATTCAGCGCGCATACACAAAAGCAAACACCCGCGTGACCTCTGTGACCTAACACTTTCTGTTTTTGATGTCATTCATTCATATGAAAATTAGCTCGCGCAATCGCAGTCGTGGCATCAAAGAGACGCTTCTACTACTCTTGTGAAAAACATGTTCGGCAACTTCAGGGTAATAAAAAAAATAATATATTATATAAGTCCTAGCAATTTTTACAAAAAATAAATAAAAAAAATGTCCACTTCAAATTCACGATTTTATTACTACAACTTATTTCGGCCTATGCTAATGTTTTTATGCGCACATTTCACAGACTAAATATGCAGACAGTTAATTGCTTATGCTCGGTATATGCTTTACTTACAGACAGTGTCCCTTTAAACCTAAGTTAGAACAAAGAAAAACAATTGAAAACTAAACAATTGTCTAACTGTTATTGACTTTTAAAGTCAAACTAATACTGGATTAATAAATTAAGGTATACTTTGACGTGTGATGTATACTTTAACGTGTGATGTATACTTTAACGTGTGGTGTATACTTTAACGTGTGATTTAACGTGTGATGTATACTTTAACGTGTGATGTATACTTTAACGTGTGATGTATACTTTGACGTGTGATGTATACTTTAACGTGTGATTTAACGTGTGATGTATACTTTAACGTGTGATGTATACTTTAACGTGTGATGTATACTTTAACGTGTGAATACTTTGACGTGTGATGTATATTTTAACTTTAAGATTTCTGTTTGTCCCGTTAACAAAGCAAAGCTCTTAATGAATTATACTGGAAATCTGTTATAGACATTTGTCATGAACTAGGAACATACAAGATACTACAGCAAATACTATTGGTTGTGGCGCTTGATTAAGACAACTGTTTTCCTTCTTTCTAGACAAAATCGAACTATTCCCTAATAAGTTGTATATCAGTGAAACAGACATGTTTAGTGCTAATAAAAACACCGTACATTTTAAAACCGGTTGATAAAAATCACTTTCTTGTGAAAAAATGTTTTTGATGGGGAGTTTTCAATGCACAACTTTTCTTCATTAAACATTTTAAAAATTAAGCACTATATATTAAGGCTAACTGAATTATTTGAGATGTCGTAATTGACCGCTGTCCCAACAACGAGACATTTCATGGGGAAAAAATTCTTCTTTGGTATCATTTATATAAAATTATCGAAAAAAGATAGGTCATCACACTTTTTTTGTCCACTAGACGTCTTTGCCACTGACCGTTCCAAGGCAGTAGCCCTATTATCAACCCTTTTGTGTTTGTGATGACTTATTTCGCCTTTTATTCATATTTAAAGTTGTTCTGTATTTATATGTCTGTTTGTGGTTGACTGTCGTCCTTGAATGCTACTTTTTCTGTTCGATTTTATATCTACATTTTCTAACTTCAAAATTTCACTAGAAAGAAGTAAAATAGAGTCATTAAACATTTTCACAATTTTTATTCATAACATTACATTTATTGAAAAACAACGATTAATTTTCGAGTAAATATATATATACATCTCTTTGAAAACATACACAAACAATTGTAATCTTATTTAGAATTTGTTTACTTTAAAAAGCAAACATATATAGACCGTACCCCACCTATTTATTTTTTACTAAAATGATATTTCAAGATAAAAAAAAAGGTATAGTTCTAATGCTCAACTTTTAAAAAAAAGACATCTTGTCTATGACAAGGTCCTATGACATTTCTTTCAAAACAAGTAAAAAAATATATATATGTCATCGGGCTTCTGATGATTTTTTTATTAAACATTCTTTAAATTACATACATTTAAGAGTTATTTTGACATTTTCACTTTTACTGTACACCCAATTTTGACAGAGATCGAATATAAAATTAGCTCAGCATCTACTTTTATATATGTATTCCACTACTGAAAAACAAAAACCTATTTGTTTCTATATATAGCAAAATGATAAATTCTACTCAGAGCTACCCGTACCCCGTATTTTTTTGATAAAAAAAAGATAACAAATGAAGCAAAACACAGGAAAACATATTTTGCTGAAAATTTAATATGTTACGGTCTTAAATCCAACATTATATCCATTGCTGCTGGAATGCAAACAAAATTAAGCTCTTTATGCTGTGAGGTCGACCATTAATCATTTGAATGTAACTAAAATATTTAAAAAAAAAAAGTATTTCTCTTTGACAAAGTAAAACAGCCACACACACACCACACAAACATGCACCCCCCCCCTCCCCACAACCCCCAACCCCCACCCACACACACACACTCTCTCCACCATAACTTACACACCTGTGAGAATTATTTTCGTCACTCTGTGACACGGCACAAGTTTATTTCACGCGTACATCCTATGGCCGTGAATTTTACTACGTGCGTAAAAAGATACAACAATATAAACAAATGCATGTGCGGATTTAGGAAAGGGCGGAAAATAGACATAGACGGTGTTGGATTGGGCCAGACCCAGTCTAAAATATGACACTCAGATTTTATGCTTCTGAAAAAAAGAGAGGAAAAAAGGAGAATGTAATAAACTTGAATATAAAACAGTTAAAGACATTTCTGCCCTACACTCGTTTAGCGGCTATAAACCTTTTATACTTCGCGCATTACTGTCTGAAACATAAGTAGCTTAACACATTAGATGTTATATACTGATATGATGATTGTATACTATGTCTACAGATGTAGAAATAATTTAAACTAAAATATATATCGAATATATTGAGATTTTGCATGTTTAACATATACTTACATGAGGAAAAACTTGAAACATCTGCACTGAAACCACCAGACATAAAGCTCTCATATATTATGGTCTGCACCCAGAGTCATTGTTTTATATGGAGGTGTATAGGCTAATTTTTTTAAAAATCTTCTCTAAAACTACAAAAGCCAGAGGTCTAATATATTGCATGTAGCATAAGCTTATGGCCCTCTACTAAACTGATTTAAAATGGTGACTATGGGGTCAAATGTGGTCCCCGCCTCGGCGTTCACAGTTTTACATAGAGCTACATACGAACATCTTTAAACAAATCATGTTCCCTGAAACCACAAGAGATAGAGAAAACTTGAAACATCTGCACTGAAACCACCAGACATAAAGCTCTCATATATTATGGTCTGCCCCCGGAGTCATTGTTTTATATGGAGGTGTATAGGCTAATTTTTTAAAAAATCTTCTCTAAAACTACAAAAGCCAGAGGTCTAATATATTGCATGTAGCATAAACTTATGGCCCTCTACTAAACTGATTTAAAATGGTGACTATGGGGTCAAATGTGGTCCCCGCCTCGGCGTTCACAGTTTTACATAGAGTTACATACGAACATCTTTAAACAAATCATGTTCCCTGAAACCACAAGAGATAGAGCCTTAGAGGTCTAATAGTTTGCATGTAACATACGCTTATGATCCTCTATCTCTAATCTATCTCCATTCAGACGATGACCCTGAGGTCAAATTTGGCCCCGCCCCCGGAGTCACATGTTTTACATATACTTATATAGGGGGAAATGTTCTTCTCTGAAACCACAAGGCATATCATTCTCATATATTGCTTATAGCATACGGTTATGGTTCTCTACACATTTGTTCAAATGGCGACCATGGTGTCAAATCTGGCCCCGCTCTGGGGGTCACAGTATAAAGCCCAGGTCACACCTACACGTTCTTGGCTACGTTATGCCACGTTCTATACCGATCGTCCCCGTTCTAATAGATCGTGGGAGAACGTGTGACTTTTGGCGGGAAACTATGAATCAGCCGATCCCACACGATGAGCCACGACTCTACTAGGTTCTCTGGCGATTAGCCGGGTTCTCACTACGTTCATACACGATGTAATGTGAGAATTGATCGTATTGGGTCGTGTCATGAACGTGTGTGCCCAAGGCAATGCTACGTTCTGTCAAGAGCATGCCCCGATGTACTACGTTGTACTCCACGAACTCTCCCGACCATTCAAGTTCTGTCACGTTTGTTGTACGTCCTGATACGTCCTGACACGGTGTCACAACGACCTCCCACGTTGCTGACACGATCACACCCGTCCCCAGAAGATCTACCACGTTCACAACGATCATGATCACGTGATACTGTCAATTTCAAATACTAGAGTATACATAGGGGCTTTTTTCAGTTTCACACTTGTAATCTTGCATTCGAGCATGCCACCCAAACAAAAAAACCGCTGCTGAAAAGGCGAAAAAGACAATTGTGAGATGTGTGCCTAGAAGTCCGAGTCTTCTAAGTCATTACTGTCGCGTTCTACTAAGATCTGCTACGTCCACGCACGATTGCCACCACGTTCTTACTACGGAAGCACTACGACGAGCCCAGAGTTACGACGATCTACTACGCATTCACACGATCTATTAAACGTCACACGTTCTGCCACGTCCATTTTGAACGGTTTAAAATGAACGTGTCCACCCCACGACCTACCACGTGTTGACAAGAGTTGACAGGATCACTCAAGTTCAGCTACGATGCGATTCACGTTCTCTCACGAGTAGCCACGTTCTCTTAGATCGTAGCAGAACGTGTGGCCAGAACGTGTAGGTGTGACCTAGGCTTTACGTAGAGTTATATAGTTATATAGTAAAATCTCCTCTGAA